>CAMZMU010000027.1:0-381207 GCA_947311845.1 Poa pratensis
GCCGGTGAGCCTGACCCCATGAAGAACATCCCCAAGACGAATCTGGGTCTTCGGCCATTCCATCATCCACTTCCCGCATTCGCCAAGCTTCATGTGTTTCTCGGCTCCCGGAGGTTGCGGGGGGGTCGATGTCACGGAATCAGGCAGTACCTCGCGCACATTGACTTTCATCACGACCTCGCTCATTCGGGTGTTGTGCATATCGCGGGTCAAAGGTTGTATGATCTTGGCCGTTGCGACTTCCTTCAACTGCCAACCTATCCCACCCTATGCAGGAGTATGCAAGGCATGTCCTGGGAGTCAACACATGTTGGCCACCATGCATGAGATATGGCAGTCATCAAAGGCATATAGAGTCATAGAAGATGTCGCGGACTAACTAATTAGTTACCTTGGTGATGGCGTCGAGCTCGGTTAATTTCGAGATAAGGGCGCCGGTGCCGGCGGTGGCCTATCATTCTCCGGCCGCTCGTGCGCATTATCATTATTCTCCGGCCTTGGTGTATGTTGATCCACGACAGGGGGCACTAGTGGGGTCACCAGGACCGGCGACACGTTATTGCTGGAGGTGCTGCCGGTGAAGCTGGGCACGTGTATCGGCCCTGTTGACCCCGCTTGCCAAGCAGCTATCCCCTCCAGCAATGCAGGGGGTAAGAAACTCCGGAGCTTCTTGTCCACCTTCTCGGCCACTAGCTTGTCCACCATGCTGGAGTCCCCTTTTCTTTCTCTAGTGTCTCCAGCTTCTTCCTTAGCTCGAGAACCTCAGCTTTATCTTTGCCGGCTTCCTCCTCTCCTTTTTCTTCTCAGTGTCCGTGCTGTAGTACGAGGAATTCATGCTCGTACCAAAGCCGGTCACACGGCTAGCTGACGTCGGTGGCTTTTGACTTGTCCTCCCTTTGTAAACGTTCATCACCCGGTTGAAAGTCGTGTCCCACGGGCCGACCTGAGCCTCCTGGGACAACGGGCCGGCCTCAGCCTCATCCTTCAACTGATCCTACTGCGGACAAAGGAAATAAACGCGAACCCATGTAGAAATCAACGCAAATGGACTTTGAGATATCCGCGGTAATTAAGTTCCTTACCAACGTTTTCTCGAAATCCAGCACATCTTTATAGTCGGTAATGAATTCCCCATCCCGGCTTCAGATGTAGCGGGACGAACGAAGTTCCTAACTTGCTCGTCCGTGATTTTAAGCCACTGGTTCTCTTTCCCAAGTTTCGCAACCTCGGCATCCTCCTTGTCCCAACGGGCTGTTTTCCTGCGTAACCGCTGCTTCCCAAATGGTGGTTACCTAAGTTCAGTACCCGCATCTTCTTCCCACCTCGGTCCATTTTTTAGCCTCCGGAGATGCCAAGGACATTTGAATGCCTCGAACTCTTCTATGTCGATGTAGACTCTTTGGCACTGATCTTCGCCCAGCTAAGACCCTTGTCAATCTTCGCCTTCACCCGGCCTCTCCAACTGGTCAAGGCAGTGCTCATCTTCATGATGGCGTAGTTGTCCACCTTTTTGTTTCCATCATCCGGGAAATTTATCGTTGGTGAACCTTCTTGAGGAGGTCTGTGCGCAAAGCCGCATTGTCCTTGCTCCTGAGGTCATACGTGGTGATCGGCACGGTTTCCTAGAGGATGCACCCTAGTTGCATGCCGTACCCGCTTGGGATGTTCCTAGGCTCCTGTGGTTAGCCACTTAAGGAGACCTTAGTGAACGTGTCTATGACGTTGCCGACCGCTTGCGGTTTCCGGTCCTTCCTCGGCTTCTTATGCCTCTTAGCGGTCGGGTTACTACCACCACCGCCATCCGTGTGGTTGCCACCCCCGACATCTGTGTGGTCGCCGCCATCGCTGGTGGTGGTTTCGTCCCCATCGCTGCCGGCATCCTCTATCAAAAAGTCACCATCGCCGTCACGAGCCAGTTCAGCGGCCTCCGCAATCTCCATCTCTTGGGAGAATTCCCAGTACGACTTGTTCTTTTCTCTAGCTTGTTCTTCGACGCTGATATGCTTAGAAGGGCCGGCGTCGGAGGACATGTTTGCACTACATTGAAAAAGAGGCAAAAAGTTAGTACAACAAATATAACAAAAGTATCACTTAATTTAGTACTAAGATACCCCGGCCCATGCATTAGTCGCAATACCCCATATGTCCTATTTTTAGCAAAGTCATGCTAAATTTCACGAAAATTTTTGGCATGACCTTTGCTAAAAATAGGACATATGGAGTACCCGAATTTGCCGGAACGGAAGTTAATCGATGTTCCGGCAATCTCAAGGGCCTCACGGGGTACCTGCACAAGCATTTCACAAATAATATCCCGCCGGCATCGTGGCCGACAACAGCATCACATGAACACATTTCCCGCCGGCATAGCTGGCCGGCAACAACATCACAAACAACCACGACACGATGGTCGTGGTAACACTGAACACATGGTCACCGGAGGTTTTCGACGAAATGCTCACCAAAGGGGAACTTTAGTTTAGTAGTTGATGTAGTCGAAGCCGATGGTCTGCACAAGAAAAGCATAAGAATTAACACTTCTAGTACACCATAGTGGCAGTAGCAAAAATAGTGGCAGTAGCAAAAATCACTTCTAGTACACCATAGCAATTAACATAGTGGCAGTAGCAACTTTTCATGTACTAACACTTCACAAAATCACTTCTTCTAGTTTCTTACAAACAAGCATTAACACAAACAAGCATTATCATTAGAAGCAAATACTAAATAAAATGATAAAGAAAATAAAGTGCATGGCTAAGCTGGGAAACACTCTCAAGTTCAAAACGAGATGGTGGCCTAGGTTTTCGTGATGTGCATGGGTTTAACCTCTCTATGCCACCATCTCGTTTGGATAGAGAGGTTAAACCCATTAGGCATGGCGACTTCTGGTTGCACCGGACTCACTTTGTGTACAAGTTTTGAAGGCCAAGTACTACCCGACAACCTCTATTCTACATGCCAAACCGCAAGGGGGCATGTCATACTCTTTCCGGAGCATTCTAAAGGGAGTTGATATGCTCAATGAAGGCATCATGTGGAGGATCGGTGATGGGACTATGGTGAATATTTGGATAGATCCCTGGTTTGCTCGTGATGGGGCTCTAAAGCCAGTTACACCACGAAGATAATGCATTTACACTATGGTCAGCGACCTGATTGATCCGGTCACAGGTCAATTGGTGAGGGATACCTTCATGAGCATTGATGCTGATGTTATCCTTGCTACTCCAATACGAGAGGACTTTGAAGACTTCCCAGCGTGGCAGTATGAAAGCAAGGGAAACTTCTCAGTCAAATCTGCATATAAGCTGCATCTACAACAGAGAGATGGACCTCAACAATCCTCTTCGACCCATGCCACTGATTCTTTGCAATGGGAGAAAATCTGGAAGCTACCTTGCCCCCCAAATCATAGTGCATTGACACACAAATCATTTCGGCCAGCGTAGCAATTTGCAATGACAGAGAGAAAACAAGCATGGGCTGAAGACACACACTAGTGTCCGGTTAGGCATTTCCACAAGCACCTAGAGTGCATAGTTTGGTGGAGAGGAGGGAGGAGGAGGAAGATGGCAGGGAGAGCAGGGAGGAGGGAGGAGGGAGACCTATTGTAACAAGCCAAAGTTTGTGAACCTCAAAAACCTGAGTAAAATTTTCGCTTTTGCATCCCTCATGCATCATGGCATCCATATTGAATTGCTAAACAAATAGAACAATTGGTTTGGCACCATTTGAACACAAATGCCAAACTTGCTCGAACCAATCTAACAACAATGAGAGCATTCAAACTTGCAAACACAAATACTTTGACATCTCATATTTGTCAAGGAAGTTCCTAGAGCTCAAAATAATATTGTGCAATTGCTATAAATTTTCCAATGGAGCAATATTTTGAATTTAGCAAAATGCCTTATACGAACCCTATGAACAAAGGTTGCTCAAAATTTTTTATTTTGCCATGCCAATTTTTGTGGTGCTTCTACTTGTTAGTGGGAGGCTACATGATTTTTCCCAGATTTTTATAAAATGCTTTAGTGCCCTAATAAAATCCCCAAAACCTACTGGAATATTAAAAGAAATAGAAAAGGGACCAATCGGTGAGGGAAAAGAAATTGCCAGGGGCTATTTGTAAAATCTTCATCTCCTTCCTCTGTAGCGACCGAGCACCTCGTGCTCGCGCCGCACCCGCACGTCACCGTGCTCTCCCCTGCTCCCCCTGGACCGCGTGGAGAGAAGAGGAGCACCCCATGACGGCCCTCTCTCTCACCCCTATTGCTTTTCCCCGTTCCTCGCTCTCTCGTCCTCTCCACGGAGCCGCCTCCGAGCTCGCCGTTGACGCTGCTTCACCGTCGCCTGAGGCCGCTCTGAGTAAATCGCCGACCACCACCTGCTCCGCCGCGCCGTCTTCTTCCTCTCCACCAGAGGAATCAAGCCGAGCTGGCCGGAATTGCCGTCACCGTCCACTATTTTGACGCGGCCGTCCGACCACCGCAGCCTCGTCGCCGGGCGATTCCTGCCGCTGCCGTTCACCTCCGCCTACGCCGAGGCTATCCACAAACTCAGGGTGAGCCCACGAACCACCCCGTGCCGTAGCATCCCTTCCCTCTCCTCCTAGCGCTCTGCATCGTCGTGCGCGTGCGCGCCCAGCTCGTCGTCGCCGTAGTTGGTCGCCCGGTCGAGGAACCGGCAGAACCGGGCTGACGGCTGGTTCCCTCTGGCCCATAGCCGGCCTGCCAGCCGGCCCAACCGGGCTGAGAGCCGGAGGGCTCTGTTACGAGGCCGGCCATTAAACCGGCCCAACCGGGCCGGAGGCCGGGTTTACTGTTTTTTCCTGGTGTTCCTTTTTCCTCCCTTCTCGCGCATGCTTCCCGCTCCCCCCTCTTGCATTGGGGACATCGACTCCGATGATTCGACTACTTCATCCCTCTCTTTTGAATTCGTGCAATTAAAAGATTATTGTGTTGGATCTAACTCAATTAAAATCATAATTTTAAAAGAGGAAATTCATAAATGTAATAACTTTTTATCGGGACCTCAGAAAATTGTGTTCGTTATACCAAAATGTTCAGAAAAACATGAGTCATCCAGAATCATCATCATCATGCATATTTGATCCCAATTACAATAATGTACTTCTAGTAGTGTTAGAAGCATTAAGTTTAAATATGGGGTTTATTCCAAATAATGCAATGAATATAACGGGGACCCCCTTTAACTTGTTGATCATGTTTAATGCTTTTAGGGTGCATTTTAAAATGGCATGTCATCATGTGTTTGCGCATTGCATTTGTTAAAGCATGTGTGGTGATTGATTGGTCTTCCGTTGTTATGTTTCGATAGATCAAGCATCCGGGGTTACACCGTAATACCCCGACGATCCGTCTTATCAGCCATATCGACAAGGCAAGCGTAATCCCCCTCTGAGCATATCTTATCCTATGTTTCCGCAAATATTTTCTCTACTATAATATTGCATGCGGTTTCAAATGTCAATTTTATTGGATTAGAGTATCCTATAGTTGCATTAAGTTTCCGATGCCTTTACATGTTTCCCTCCTATTATCCATAGGATTGTATTGTTGGCCTGAGATACTTAACTATGCAATGTTGATGCTTAGCCATGCTTAGTTAAATGTTTATTCGTCCGGTGGATATTACATGTTGGAGACATGTGTTGAAATGTTCAGGTGATGGTGGAGAAGTGTGGTAACAGGTAATACGATGCTAAAAGGTGGGGATGAGAGGCCACTGTGGTTGTGGTGCTTTGTCTCGTTTGCCGCCTAGGTGCGAGTTCTTTACCTCTTGAACCAAGACTGAGCGTGCAACCATGCGTGAGGCCTATGCATTCGCAGTGCAGGAACCCTCATAGACTAAATAACTCGGGCGGGGCTAGCCAGGGTCCTCTAGTTTGGGCTTCCATTTGCGCGTGCGTGATGATGGTGGTTGGACTGGGATGAGGATTGTGGTGTTAGAAAAATAAGTGGCCATGGGGCAGGGTGTTGAAGGCACGAGCGTGCCCTGCTGCCACTGATGATCCTGGAAAGTCCTTAACGAGGCAGAAGTCGACACCGCTCCCACCCAGCCGGCTTTCCAAGGAAGAGAGCTAATGCGCAGGTAAAGGGCCAGACAGTACGTGTGGCAAACATTGTACACCCCTGCAGGGTAAATCTTTTCGAAAAGCCGTGTCCACGGTTACGGACGACTTGGGAAAGGACGATAAGACCATAGAATAACTTCAACGGAATGATTAAAAACTGAGTACTAAAGGTACTACTCAAGATTGCAAGGTTAGCTTCCTCGAGGGTGATTCGGGGAGGTGCCTTATAGAACAGGTACAGTGGTTGATGATGGTTGATGATGAGAAAGATGTAGAAGAAAAGAGTTACTTCTTACCCCTTTTAAAAATACTCTGAATAGTCGATGCCATTGAGTTATGTTTTCTAAATAAAATCAGCTTTATGCAAAACAGCCATAAAACTTTGAAAGCCTCATCGAGCTAAAGCTCTATTTAATCTTGCGAGTTCGTCGAACTCAACGTCGTTTGTTTTGTTTCAGAGGAGGACTTCACCGACCTCGAAGGTGGGTTCTTTGTGGACGTCGACGAGTAGTCTGGGGTTCCAGGTGGCAGCTTGGGACATCCCGGAACAGCTGGCGCTGGATGTTTATTGTAGGCCTCTTAGGCCATAATTTGGATCTTGTTGTTTAGAACAACCTAATTCGCTTCCGCATGTTGTAATGTTGGGTCTGTGACCTCTGGTTGTCATTTGCTATCTTTCTCTATTATAAGAGTTGAACTATAATGATTTGTGTCGTAGAGTCTGTGATGTGCCAGTTGTTCCACAAGTCTTGATCTCTCTATTATGCATTGATGGTTGTGCCTGTGTTAAGGCATCAATCGGGGTGTTGCGTTGCCGATGATCCATTCCGAGCAACGCCTGCCAAAGGTTTTGGCCGGGGATTGGTAAACCCGTAACCTCCGTTGTATCGCTTAACCGGTGACACACAGCATCACTGTATAACAGTGGGTCAGGGCGCCACAAGTTGGTATCAGAGCAGTACTGCCTGTAGGAAACCCTTCTACTGGTCGATGTTGAGTCTAGTGTTTGTGAAAATATTTTTAACCTAAAAATGAGTTGTGAAAACCATCTTAGTATTCTTTTTACTCCTTACCTGGTTACACTCTAATCTCGGAGCAATCTTACCTCGATTTGAGTTAAAGGTTTTATTTCTCATTTATTACTTCAAAACTATTAGAAACGTGGGTGGGTTCTATCTTGAGTGTTATGTGTCCAGTTGCTCCCGCTGCGTTGTAATCCGAAATCAACTCCGTATTGTTGGGTTTTAACCCAAGGACTTGAACATAAGGTCCCGGATTGTGCCAACTAGAGTGTGTTGACTCACGTGGTCTTTACTACTTGAATCCTACGCTAGTAACACATGATGCTGATCTTTGACCCAAGTCCTATCTTGTTGATTCCTTGTGCGTTGTTGCACAAAGTATTATCGTCCCTAATCTGTGTACTTGAGTAGACGCTAATGCTATTGTTCGACCATTGGAGAAAGATGCTAACTGTGTCATTGTCAAATCTCCATAATGGCTTGAGGAGGCCGTGGAGGTCGCGGAAACCACAACAATGATGAGGATGATCTGCCGCCACCACCCTCGATGGCTTAAGTCTTGATGGCCATTGAGGAAAACCGTGGGCGTAATGAGCGACTGCTTGAGCAGTTGGTGTAGCAGAATGCATAGAGGAATGACTGCAACACTCTTACTGAGTTCCTGCGCTCGCAGCCACCCACCTTTGCTGATGCTAAGGAACCACTGGAAGCTTATGATTGGCTTCGTGCTTTGGAGCGCAAGTTCTCTGCTCTGCATGTCCCAGTGGCCGAGCAAGTCAACTTCGCCACCTACCTCTTGGTTGGTGCGGCTGGCTGTTGGTGGGAGAACCATGTGGCATTGTTCCCTGCCAACCATGTCTTCAATTGGGAGGATTTCCGCACTGCCTTTCGTGCGGCTTACATCCCTCTGCTGATCATGGAGTTGAAGAGGAGGGAGTTCTTGGACTTGCAACAGGGACGGATGGACCTCCGCACTTATGCTGGTGAATTCAACATCTCTCTCGTTCCGTCCCAAGGGACGTGACCAATGATGCTGATAAGCAAGAGCTGTTCCACAAGGGTCTCACGCCGCAGCTTCACTATGAGTTGTTGCCCTTCAAGTTCCAAACCTACCAGGAGCTGTTCAACCAGGCTCTCTCTCTTGAGCAAGGAAGGAAGGAACTCGAGGCTTCCAAGAGGCCAACACATGGGGACCATCAGAGTTCCTCGGGTTCTGAGAGCAAGAAGCGTAGGGTGTTTATCCCCTACTGCGCTGTGCCATGTGCTCCATTCATGCCGAGAGCCGTGGGATACAGGCCACCACCGCCGCGCCCCACTAATTCGACCTTTGGGCCGAGCGGAGGTGGATACCGTCCTATGCTACCTGCTCCACCTAGACTTACTTGCTACACCTGTGGCCAGGCTGGCCACTACTCCAGGGAGTGCCCCCAGAAGGCACCTATCACGGGAACACCTGCACGAGCCCCTGCCACTCAGCTGGCAAGGCTGGACCTATTGTGCGTGGTCGCCTGAACCACATCTCTGCTGATCAAGCTGACGAGGACCCCGACGTCCTTATGGGTGAGCTACGAATCAACACAATCTTGCTACAGTTTTGTTTGACTCTGGAGCATCGCATTCATTCATATCTATAGCGTTTGCAAAAGACCACAAAATACCGTTTGAGAAAATGAGCCATCCCTTGGTGATCTCCACTCCTGGCTCCAAATGGCAAACCGATGGGGTTACTCCTAAGGTTCAGATTACCATCAGTTACTACTCTTTCCTTTTGCGTTGGTAGCTCTGAGGTCAACTGGCATTGATGTCATATTGGGCATGAACTGGCTAGCCAAATACCAGGCTAATCTCGACTGTGCTGCCAAGACCATCACCGTGACCAGTTCTTCTGGTAAGACTGTTGAGTATTAGTCTGTACGGTGAAGACCTCCATCTTCAGTCATACCCAACTCACCGAGATCCTCCTTTGCTTTATGGAAGGCGAATCCCTCCTGAAATCCAGGACATACACGTGGTGTGTGACTTCCCGGATGTGTTCCCGGAAGAATTGCCTGGCATGCCTCCTGACCGAAGTGTGGAGTTTGTCATAGATCTACTTCCCGGTACCGCTCCAATTTCCAAGAAGCCCTACCGTATGCCGGTGGAAGAGTTGGCTCTGTTGAAAGAGCAAATTGATCAGCTGTTAGCGAAGGATTTCATTCAGCCTAGCAGTTCACCTTGGGGTTGTCCGGTACTCTTTGTCAAGAAGAGGGATTCTACCGTGCCTCGTCTAGTCTCTGACTATGACCGTTGAATGCGGTGACAATCAAGAACAAGTATCCTATTCCTCGCATCAATGATCTGTTGGATCAGTTAGCTGGTGCAACGGTATTCTCCAAGATGGATCTGAGGTCAGGATACCATCAGATCAAGATCAGAAAGGAGGATATTCCAAAGACGGCATTTGTTACTCGTATGGCTCATATGAGTATACCGTCATGTCCTTTGGTCTCACAATGCTCCAGCTACTTTCATGAGGCTCATGAACTCCATCTTCATGGATTATCTTGACAAGTTTGTCGTCATTTACATCGATGACATCCTGTTTATTCCAAAACCGATGAAGAGCATGCCGAACATCTTCGTTGGTTCTGACACGACTTCGAGAACACCGCCTCTATGCCAAGTTCTCCAAGTGTGAGTTTGGTTGGATAATCTTGTCTTCCTTGGTCATGTGATATCCGCTAATGGTGTGGCTGTCATTCCGACAAGATTCAGTCCATTTGGATTGGAAAACTCCAATGTCAGTCAAGGACATCCGTAGCTTTCTCGGATTGGGGGTTACTACCGCCGATTCATCGAAGGTTTCTCCAAGATAGCCAAGGCTCTGACTGACCTTCTCAAGAAGGAAAAAGTTCGTATGGACGGCCGAAGCTGAAGAGAGCTTCAAAACACTGAAAGCCAAACTCACGTCCGCTCCTGTGCTTGTCCTGCCGGACACAAGCAAGGATTTCGTCGTCTTCTGTGACGCCTCTCTACAAGGCTTGGGTTGTGTGCTAATGCAAGATGGCCATGTGGTGGCATATGCTTCTCGCCAATTGAAGCCGCATGAGCACAATTACCCAACTCATGATCTAGAACTTGCCGCTGTGGTCTATGCTTTGAAGCAATGGAGACCATACCTGTTTGGTAACCGTTGCGAGATCTTCTCGGATCACAAGAGTCTGAAGTACCTCTTCACCCAGCCGGATTTAAATCTCAGGCAAAGGCGTTGGTTGGAGTTAATCAAGGACTATGATGTGAGTCTGAACTATCAACCCGGCAAAGCAAACGTCGTGGCTGACGCGCTAAGTCGGAAGTCCTATTGCAACAATCTGATGATTGAAAAGGCCCAACCTGCCCTCCATGAAGAGTTCTCTCGTTTGAACTTAGAAATTGTTCCCTCGGCTACCTTGCAAATCTGGAGATCAAATCTACTCTTGTAGACCAGATTAAGGAAGCTCAAACCGTGACAAGGGTATTAAAAATCAAGGAGAACATTGCTAGCGGGAAGGCCAAATGTTTTTCTGTCAATGAATCCGGAGTTGTTTATTTTGGTGACCGCTTGGTAGTGCCAAAGAAACGAAAATTGAGGGAGTTGATCCTCCAAGAAGCTCATGAATCTCTCTCTCTATTCATCCCGGTAGTACCAAAATGTACCAAGACCTTCGACCACAATTCTGGTGGACTCGGATGAAACGAGAAATTGCCAAGTATGTTGCTGAATGCGACACCTGTCGACGGGTAAAGGCTGAACATCAAAGCCTGCCGGCACTCTCGCCCTATTGCAGTCCCGAGTGGAAATGGGATGAAATTGGTATGGACTTCATCACCGGGTTTCCCGATCTCAAAAGGGCAACAATGCAATCTGGGTAATCATTGATCGACTGTCCAAGGTTGCTCACTTCCTACCAGTCCGTGATGATATACGGGCAAGTCAACTTGCTGACTTATATTTGGCTCGTATTGTTCCATTGCATGGGGTCCCTCTGAGGATCATATCGGACCGTGGAAGTATCTTTGTATCCAATTTGGCAGAGTTTCCAAACTGCTATGGGGTCCCGTCTCAACTTCAGTACCGCCTACCATCCTCAAACTGATGGTCAGACCGAAAGAGTGAACCAAGTGTTGGAAGACATGCTTAGGGCATGTGTAATCTCTTTTGGCAAGGGTTGGGAAAAGTATCTCCCTTTCGCGGAGTTCTCCTACAACAATAGCTATCAAGCTAGTCTGGGCATGGCTCCATTCGAGGCTCTATATGGAAGAAAATGCCGCACTCCTCTAAATTGGTCCGAGACCAGAGAGAGCACTCTTTGGTCCGGATGTGATCAATGAAGCTGAGGAGAAGGTAGAATCATAAGGAGAATCTGAAGATTGCTCAGTCTAGGCAGAAGAGCTACTATGATAAGCACCATCAGGAAATTCACTATGAAATTGGTGATAAAGCTTATCTCCGCGTCTCTCCCCTTCGTGGCGTTCGCCGCTTCGGAATCAAAGGGAAATTGGCCCCTCGCTATGTTGGCCCTTTCACCGTTCTGGCCAAGCGAGGAGATCTTTCTTATCAATTGGAGTTACCGGTCATCTTCCCAAATGTACATGATGTGTTTCATGTCTCCCAACTTCGCCGGTGTTTCAAGATCCTATCCATGGAGTCAATCATGAAGAGCTGGATCTCCAGGAAGATCTCACTTATCGCGAGCATCCTATCATGTCCTGGATGAAGCCGAAAGGAAGACCCGTAACAAGACTACCAAGTTCCTCAAAGTTCAGTGGTCTCACCATTGAGGAAGAAGCAACTTGGGAAAGAGAGTCTAGTCTTCGTGAGGAGTATCCCGACTTCTTTCCGCAATCTTAGAATCTCGGGACGAGATTCCTGTAAGGAGGGTAGAATTGTAACAGCCCAAAGTTTGTGAACCTCAAAAACCCGAGTAAAATTTTCGCTTTTGCATCCCTCATGCATCATGGCATCCATATTGAATTGCTAAACAAATAGAACAATTGGTTTGGCACCATTTGAACACAAATGCCAAACTTGCTCGAACCAATCTAACAACAATGAGAGCATTCAAACTTGCAAACACAAATACTTTGACATCTCATATTTGTCAAGGAAGTTCCTAGAGCTCAAAATAATATTGTGCAATTGCTATAAATTTTCCAATGGAGCAATATTTTGAATTTAGCAAAATGCCTTACACGAACCCTATGAACAAAGGTTGCTCAAAATTTTTTATTTTGCCATGCCAATTTTTGTGGTGCTTCTACTTGTTAGTGGGAGGCTACATGATTTTTCCCAGATTTTTATAAAATGCTTTAGTGCCCTAATAAAATCCCCAAAACCTACTGGAATATTAAAAGAAATAGAAAAGGGACCAATCGGTGAGGGAAAAGAAATTACCAGGGGGCTATTTGTAAAATCTTCACCTCCTTCCTCTGTAGCGACCGAGCACCTCGTGCTCGTGCCGCAGCTGCATGTCGCCGTGCTCTCCCCTGCTCCCGCTGGACCGCGTGGAGAGAAGAGGAGCACCCCGTGACGGCCCTCTCTCTCACCCCCGTTGCTTTTCCCCGTTCCTCGCTCTCTCGTCCTCTCCACGGAGCCGCCTCCGAGCTCGCCGTTGACGCCGCTTTGCTGTCGCCTGAGGCCGCTCTGAGTAAATCGATGACCACCACCTGCTCCACTGCGCCGTCTTCTTCCTCTCCACCAGAGGAATCGAGCCAAGCTGGCCGGAATTGCCGTCACCGTCCACTATTTCGTCGTGGCCGTCCAACCACCGCAGCCTCGTCGCCGGGTGATTCCCGCCGCTGCCATTCACCTCTGCCTACGCCGAGGCTATCCACGAACTCAGGGTGAGCCCACGAACCACCCCGTGCCGTAGCATCCC
Source organism: Poa pratensis (assembly GCA_947311845.1). NCBI lineage: Eukaryota > Viridiplantae > Streptophyta > Magnoliopsida > Poales > Poaceae > Poa > Poa pratensis. The sequence goes on from CAMZMU010000027.1 coordinate 13,020, forward strand.
TTCCCTCTCCTCCTAGCGCTCTGCATCGTCGTGCGCGTGCGCGCCTAGCTCGTCGTCGCCGTAGTTGGTCGCCGGTCGAGGAACCGGCAGAACCGGGCTGAGGGCCGGTTCTCTCTGGCCCATAGCCGGCCTGCCAGCCGGCCCAACCGGGCTGAGAGCCAGAGGGCTCTGTTACGAGGCCGGCTAGGAAACCGGCCCAACCGGGCTAGAGGCCGGGTTTACTGTTTTTTTCCTGGTGTTCCTTTTTCCTTTTTCCTCCCTTCTCGCGCATGCTTCCCGCTCCCCCTCGCGCATTGGGGACATTGACTCCGATGATTCGACTACTTCATCCCTCTCTTTCGAATTCGTGCAATTAAAAGATTATTGTGTTGGATCTAACTCAATTAAAATCATAATTTTAAAACAGGAAATTCATAAATGTAATAACTTTTTATCGGGACCTCAGAAAATTGTGTTCGTTATACCAAAATGTTCAGAAAAACATGAATCATCCAGAATCATCATCATCATGCATATTTGATCCCAATTACACAATGTACTTCTAGTAGTATTAGAAGCATTAAGTTTAAATATGGGGTTTATTCCAAATAATGCAATGAATATAACGGGGACCCCCTTTAACTTGTTGATCATGTTCAATGCTTTTAGGGTGCATTTTAAAATGTCATGTCATCATGTGTTTGCGCATTGCATTTGTTAAAGCATGTGTGGTAATTGATTGCTCTTCCGTTGTTATGTTTCAATAGATCAAGCATCCGGGTTACACCGCAATACCCCGACGATCCGTCTTATCAGCCATATCAACAAGGCAAGCGTAATCCCCCCTCTGAGCATATCTTATCCTATGTTTCCGCAAATATTTTCTACACTATAATATTGCATGCGGTTCCAAATGTCATTTTTATTGGATTAGAGTATCCTATAGTTGCATTAAGTTTCTGATGCCTTTACCTATTTCCCTCCTATTATCCATATGATTGTATTGTTGGCTTGAGATACTTAACTATGCAATGTTGATGCTTAGCCATGCTTAGTTAAATGTTTATTTGTCCGGTGGATATTACATGTTGGAGATAGGTGTTGAAATGTTCAGGTGATGGTGGAGAAGTGTGGTAACAGGTAATAAGATGCTAAAAGGTGGGGATGAGAGGCCATTGTGGTTGTGGTGCTTTGTCTCGTTCTCGCCGCCTAGGTGCGAGTTCTTTACCTCTTGAACCAAGACTGAGCGTGCAACCATGCGTGAGGCCTATGCATTCGCAGTGCAGGAACCCTCATAGACTAAATAACTCGGCGGGGCTAGCCAGGGTCCTCTAGTTCGGGCTTCCATTTGCGTGTGCGTGATGATGGTGGTTGGACTGGGATGAGGATTGTGGTGTTAGGAAAATAAGTGGCCGTGGGGCAGGGTGTTGAAGGCACGAGCGTGCCCTGCTGCCACTGATGATCCTGGAAAGTCCTTAACGAGGGAGAAGTCAACACCGCTCCCACCCAGCCGGCTTTCCAAGGAAGAGAGCTAATGCGCAGGTAATGGGCTAGACAGTATGTGTGGCAAACATTGTACACCCCTGCAGGGTAAATCTTTTCGAAAAGCCGTGTCCATGGTTACGAACGACTTGGGAAAGGATGATAAGACCATAGAATAACTTCAACGGAATGATTAAAAACTGAGTACTAAAGGTACTACTCAATATTGCAAGGTTAGCTTCCTCGAGGGTGATTCGGGGAGGTGCCTCTGTAGAACAGGTACAGTGGTTGATGATGGTTGATGATGAGAAAGATGAGTAGAAGAAAAGAGTTACTTCTTACCCCTTTTAAAAATACTCTGAATAGTCGATACCATTGAGTTATGTTTTGCTAAATAAAATCAGCTTTATGCAAAACAGCCATAAAACTTTGAAAGCCTCATCGAGCTAAAGATCTATATTTAATCTTGCGAGTTCGTCGAACTCAACGTCGTTTGTTTTGTTTCAGAGGAGGACTTCACCGACATCGAAGGTGGGTTCTTTGTGGACGTCGATGAGTAGTCTGGGGTTCCCAGGTGGCAGCTTGGGACATCCCGGAACAGGTGGCGCTGGATGTTTATTTGTAGGCCTCTTAGGCCATAATTTGGATCTTGTTGTTTAGACAACCTAATTCGCTTCCGCATGTTGTAATGTTGGGTCTGTGACCTCTGGTTGTCATTTGCTATCTTTCTCTATTATGAGAGTTGAACTATAATGATTTGTGTCATAGAGTCTGTGATGTGCCAGTTGTTCCACAAGTCTTGGTCTCTCTATTATGCATTGAGGGTTGTGCCTGTGTTAAGGCATCAATCGAGGTGTTGCGTTGCCGATGATCCATTCCGAGCAACGCCTGCCAAAGGTTTTGGCCAGTGATTGGTAAACCTGTAACCTCCGGTTGTATCGCTTAATCGGTGACACACAGCATCACTGTATAACAGTCGGGTCAGGGCGCCACACCTCCGTAGGCGAAGAAGAAGGGACGGCGTCGAGGCCAGTATCGAGGCCGTCAGCGGTGGGCGCCTGCAACCTCCTGATGCGCGTGCATGCCGGTGGCGAGGGTTGCCGGCGAGGCTGTCCGGGGGTGGGCGCTGGGCGCGTCTGGATGGGCAGTAGGCCGGGCAGGCGGCGGCTGGTGCTGGTGGCCCTGGGCGTCGTCGGTGGCAATGGAGGTGGTGGTTCACCGGTGGCAAGTAGGGGCGAGGGTCAGAGTTCGCGAGCGCGCACGGTTAATTTGGGACTTGGCGAATTTTGGATGAAGAGGCGCAGTGCGATGGCGGGCCCACATGTAAGTGGTCACAAACGATTTATGTGGCGCACCGTTTAGGGGTGCACCACAGAAAGGCAGTATTCTATTGCGCACCGTTGGACTGGTGCACCACAACAAGAAAGGATTCTGTGGCGCATCGTTGGACAGGTGCGCCACAGAAAGGAAGGATTCTGTGGCGCACAAATCCAACGGTGCGCCACAGAATTGTCTAGTACAAAATTTAAAAAGCTGTGCTGCTGTTTGATGACACAAACAGCAACAAAGCCCGGTGGTTTCCAACAGTCCGAATTAACCCTGATAGCCAGGTTCGAATCCTGGCAAACTCCTTTTTTATTTTTTTCTTTAAAATTTGTTTCAAAAACTTGCATTGTCTCACACACAATGTATATTCAATTCATGCATACATATTGAATTCATTGACTCATATTCAAAACTTGCATTAACTCATACATATTCAATTCATTGAATACATATATATGCTCTTGCATTGTCTCACACACAATGTCTCATACATATTCATTGAATACATATATCGACACACAAATTAAATACACCAAAAAAGTCACTTCTTCGTCTCGATTCCGAGCTAGCTTTTCTTCTTTCCCTTCTTCGCGGCTGAAAACTTTAGGCCAGTCACCTTAAGATTTTTTCGCGTGAACGGACAACCTTTAGTAGGTAGGGAGGTCTTCCTTCTTTGTGTACTAGTAGTAGGCATGTCGAAGAACTTGTCGAATTCCTCCTCGATCTTGGCTCGTTGTCCAATTCTTCCTCGTGGCGTCTCCTTCCATTCCGATGATGCTCCTCTTGCCTCCTCACGACAACACGGCTAGGCTTTGACGGGTCGGTAATGAAGAAGCATTGCTCAACTTGGCTAGCCAGTACCATGGCTCATTTTTCGCGAAGGCGTTCTTCGATTTGGCATCGGGTATTACCATGGTGGTGAAATACCGGCCTTCTTGACAACGTCCTTGGCCCATCTTACACAGAACATTAGCACCAACTCTCCACAGTAGTTGAGCTCCCATATGTCCTCAATCCTTCTGAAGTATCTTTCCTTGACAGTAGCCTCCTCATCGCCGTAGGATAACATAGTTACTCCTGAGTTTTGATATTCATTATTCTTGTCCTTTTCCTCGGTGTAGAATCTGTAGCCATCGATGTCGTACGCCTGATAGGTCTTTACGTTGTGCGAGGGACCCCGTGATAAGGAATATGAGTCTTTCATCTTCCGTAGATGGCGTTTTGCTCTTTGCTAGCTCCAGTTGCTTTTGCTTGAACCAACGTGTGAAGCTGGAGTTGTGCTCTCTGGTTACATCTTCCTTCTTCCTCGGTCGGCCCAGGTTGATGTAATGTTGCTCGAGTAAGCATTTGTGCTCTTCCACCCAAGTTTCGATCAATTGTAAGTGTTGTAGCGCGACCCGGTAAGCCCAGTCGAAGTCGTCCTTTCGACCCTGCATGCTGACAAAGATTGAGCTGGTGCCCTCTCGGTGACCATATCCATGGAGCCTGCCAAAGTGTTTCCTCCTGGCAGACCAACATGCTGGTTCTCGGTGCTTAGATAATTCTGGCAGAAGGAGATGCACTCGTAGGTTAGAAAGCCTTGGCCATGCTTGCGTCTGGATGGGCCCTGTTGTGAACGTATCCTTTCAAGACACTGTTCATCCTTTCGAATGGCATCATGTAGTGCATGAACGTTGGCCCGAGCTGCCTGATGTCATCAACGACATGGAGAAGGAGATGCACACAGATATCAAAGAATGCTGGTAGGAAGTAAATCTCGAGCTCGCATAGTATCCGCACGATCTCTTCCTATAGCCTGTCGAGCTGCTTCACGCCGATCAACTTCCTGTTGATGACGTCAAAAAAATTGCAAAGGGCAAGCAGCGTATCACGGACGTGCTCGTCCATTATCCCTCGAATTGCAATGGAAGTATCTACGTCAATAGCACGTGATAGTCGTGAGACTTCATCCCGCTAAACCTCTTCTTCGTTCCGTCCAGATATCTGCTTATCTGCCCCGCGTAACCATGAGGAAATTTGACTCCTAGGAGACACCTGTAGAATTGCTCGAGCTCCTCCGGACCCATAGTGAAGCACGTAGCGGGAAGCACCACAGTGTTCTTCTTTACCCTTTTGTGGTGACCTTGAGTCCCTTCCATCTGATCATCATCATCATCGTCATCACTATCGGGGATCTAAAGATCTTTCCTGACACCAAGCCATTTCAGATCGTATCTTGCTTTCTATATCAAAACAGCGGTACCCGCACTATCAAAAAATGACTTACGCCGTGTTCATGTCTTCAAGGAAGCTGACGCATTACTTCTCCGAGCACCCGATCACTGTAATTAGCACCTCAGGGATCGGGGACATCCTCACAAACCCCAATGCAACTGGGCGAGTCGCAAAATGGCTCATTGAGCTAGCACCACGGGATATCAGGTATGACTACCTGTCGGGGGGAATACTTTGTAGATTAACCCGCGGCCCAGTGCGACTTACTTTACTCGCACGGACAAAGGCCCACTTGGGAGCAAGCCCAATATTGAACCGCCATAAGGGGAAAGTTCTAGAAGACATATCCCGGAGGACGTGAAGACCAAGTAGTCTCCGAGTAGGCCTCTGTGGACATATTCCTTGTGGGGAAAGTTTCCTTTGTAACCTAGCGAGCCTCTGTGTATATAAAGAGGACTCGCAGGACTTAGAACGGGTCGAGCTATCAAGCCCTAAACCCTAGTTCATACGGCGAGTACCAGATCGGATCGCCTCCATTGTAACACCTCGATTATCATATCAATACCAATCTAGGGTAGGCAGGAAGTAGGTCTTTTACCTCACATTGAGGGGGCCGAACCTGGGTAAATCTGTGTTGATCTTTGTTCCTGCGATCCCAAGCTCGGAGATGCTTGACTCGCGTAATCCCACACCTACGAAGTCATCTATGACACCTGACGTGACAAACCCACGACAGTTGGCGCCCACCGTGGGGCCTGCGGTCAAGAGCGTCACGTTCCGCGCAGGATCCATGAAGGGAGCGGAAGATCTTGTTGTTGGCCGTATCATCACGGTCGATGGCACACCCCTCATCGACGATTCAAGCTGGGGACCGGAAGCAGATTACTTGGAGACCGGCCACGTCATCCCCTTTGGGTCCATCAACGTCTTTGTCGGCTTCATTGGCGGCGAGTCAGAGGATCCATCGCAACATGGCGACTCAGAGGAAGGAGTCGCGGTAACAGTGGACCAAGAAGAAGAATCTATCAACTACGAGTCGCTGCCTCTTGAAGACGAAGAAGGCCAATCCATTGAGTATGTCCTTGAGGAAAGGCTATGCGAAGGCCCTGTGGATAGTGGCTCGCCCTCTGTAGAAGATCGGCATGTTGAAGGGGTCTACAGGACCACAGAAGCGGACGAAGGGCTGGGCATGCCACCAGGCAGCTTAGCCCCCACACCGCCGGAAGCAACAGAACAAGCCGCGCTAGACGCATCTGGAGTCGCGGTATCCGCCGCGATGACGCCAGGAGTCGCGGCCTCAGGAGTCGCAAACAGAGAAACTCCACCTGGAGTCGCTCCTGCGGAATCAGGGTCAAGGGTAGCCCCCAATGCATCGGTCACACCGCCACAAGGAAGCGTGCTGCATACGCCGATATCTGCGGTTAATGCGGCTGCTAGGGTAACAGAACTGGAGGCTACCAGGATCGGGCTATATGATGAAGTCCAGAGAATCGCGGATGAGAGAGCCAGGCTGGCGCGAGAGGAACAGCGCCTCCAACAAGAGCAACTGCGACTCATCGAGGAAACCAATACTCTGCAAGGAATACAGGCTACCTTGCCACACAGACGCCACGCAAGTCGCCTGCAGCCAGGAACAGTAAACCCTACGGAGTTGTTCCAATCGCCTGAACCAGCAATTGCGATCCCATCAGTCGCCACCAACACAAGCGCCCGCTCGCATGGTCAGGGGTCGCACAACCTTCAGTCGCGGTACCCCACACGTGGCACCATCTGCCATGGTTATGCGGTCCGTGGCCCCGTTAGCCGCGCCAGCGGTTCAAGCAATCGCTGTACCATCAATCGTACCAGCGGTTCCATCCTTCGCAGCACCAAGAGAAGCAGAGATACCTGGATCGAGGGCCATAGTGCAGGCTAACAACAGGGCCATGATGCCCCCGCCACTGCCACAACCAACCTTTGTTCAGCAGTCGCCACAGCAGCCTCAAAGGTTCCACACACCGCAAGGACATTATGTTAGCCCGGTAGAGAACCTCTTTGCGGCTACAAACATCCTGGCCAGGTTAGCACCAGCAGGAAACGCACCAATAGACAGAGAGGCGAGACGCGCCATTGAGATGCTGAGCACAGCAGTAATACAGCAGGCAAACATGTCCGAACACGCAGGGCGGCTGCACTCCACTCCCTACAATAGCAGAGCGACGGCAGAAAGAAGCATCCACTCGGAGTCGCCGCGCGTTGCGACTTCAAGTTCGGCTAGGCGACAAAGGGAAGATCAACCTGCGGCTCAGAATCAACCTCAGCAAGTTCAACCCGTAGAGATTATGCAGCGCGCAGCGACTAATCAAGTAGGAAGACCAGCTTCGTCCAATCTATCGTCGCGACTCAAAGGCCCGGTCTGCTTCAGCGAAAAAATCAGGTCTGAACCGTTTCCTGCGGATTTTAAAGGACCTCGCAAGGTCGCCAACTACAACGCAAGCATGGACCCTGTCACTTGGCTCAACAATTACGAGATGGGCATGAGCATCCTAAACGCATCCGAAGAGATCTGCGCACGTTACCTAAACATGATGTTAGAAGGCGCAGCTCACATATGGCTGCAGAATTTGCCACCAAACTCAATAAACTCTTGGGATGAGATGAAGGAAGCTTTTATCAAGAATTTCCAAGGAACATGCAAGCGACTCTGCAGCATAGAGGACCTTGAGCGTTGTGTACAGAAGGAAGGCGAGTCGAGTCGCCACTGGATGAGAAGGGTCGCCGAGATCATACATTCCTCGGATAACATACCACCCAGTTCAGCAGTCCTTGTCATGGAGAAGAATTGCAAATTTGAGCCGCTAGTCCACAAACTAGGTCGCATGAAGGATAAAGTCAAGAGCCTAAGCGAGGTAATGGCGGCGGCCAACAAATATGCTAGCTCGGATAAAACCAGGGACGCATCTGATGGGGAGGAAGAGGAAAACACTGGCAAGGGAAAGAAGGCCAGTAGCAAGCCTCAACAACAGCAAGCTAGCAATGCCAATGCGAGTTATAACAAGCGCAAAAGCGAGGAAGGAAACTCAGGGTTAGTCGCAAATACGAATACTCGTTACAAACAAAACAGCAGCAGAGGAAGGAATTTTCACCCAGTTAATTTGGAAGAGGTTTTCAACCGCCCCTGCGACATCCATATAGGAAAAGATGGGAAACCACCCAACCACACGAAGGCACAGTGTTATCATTACAAAAAGTGGAAGGATGGACACCACTCAGCACAAACTTCAATCATCAAAACAACGAGGAAGGTAAACACGGCGGAGGCAACAACAGCAACAACGCCGTCCCAAATCCGCAGCCAGATCAGCCACAATTCCCAAAACAGTTGGGTCAGTATCATACCATTGTGGTGAATACTTCAAGGAGGGAACAAAAGCTGCGACGACGCAATCAGGCTGTTAATGCCGTAGTACCAGCCGTCCCACAGTGGCTAAAGTGGTCCGAGCAGCCAGTGGTTTGGAGCCGCGAGGATCACCCAGGAGAAATAAATGAAGAAGGAAAACTCGCGCTGGTGGTTGCTCCTCAAGTCGCAGGATACAAGTTGAGCAAAGTACTGATGGATGGAGGCAGCAGCATCAATATATTATACTATGAAACCTTCAAAAGAATGAACCTCCAAGAAAAGCAGCTATACCCATCAAGAACAACGTTTCACGGTGTTGTGCCAGGCATATCAGCTCAGCCATTGGGGCGAATCAACTTGGAGGTCGCCTTTGGGACACAAAGCAACTTCAGGAGCGAGTACATTTGGTTCGAGGTTGTAGATTTCCAGAGCCCGTATCATGCGCTGTTTGGCAGAGAAGCATTCGCAAAGTTTATGGCTAGGCCGTGCTATGTGTACCTAAAGCTTAAAATACCAGGCCCTAGGGGAGTCATCACCATCAATGGCGACAAAAGAATAGCTCAAGAATGCGAAAGGGCGACAAGGCCATAGCCAGAGCAGCTTGCATCGCAGAGAGCGCGCCCATGCGCGAGTCGCAGGAGAATTTTGATGACATCATGAAGGCTAAAAGGCACTTGCCTGACTTGCGACTTCAGATTACGGCCGCAAGGGAGGCAAGGAAGTCAAAGGCTACAAGCCATTGCCAATAAAAGACACATCCCAGGCATCGCGAGTTGCCATCAGCAATTATTAAGAGTTTACATCATCAAGTAAGCCACTCAGGGCTAAAAAACTTCACTTCTGATCGCCACCTAGGCGCGATCGACCCCATTCTGGTCGCCACTCAGGCGCGACCGACCCAATGCAACAATTCTGATCGCCACCTAGGCGCGATCGACCCCATTCTGGTCGCCACTCAGGCGCGACCGACCCAATGCAACAATTCTGATCGCCACCTAGGCGCGATCGACCCCATTCTGGTCGCCACTCAGGCGCGACCGACCCAATGTAACAATTCTGATCGCCACCTAGGCGCGATCGACCCAATTCTGGTCGCCACTCAGGCGCGACCGACCCATGTAACATCTCTGGTTGCCACCTAGGCGCAACCGACCCAAGCATCACTTCTGGTCGCCACCTAGGCGCGACCGACCCTATGTATCATATAATGATTCTGAAATAAAGCATCTCAAACTACCAATTGAGCTATGAGTCTTTTATTTTTTAATCATTGGTCCCTTGGGGGTGCGGCAGCTTTTTAGCGCGGCCTATTCCTTGGGATCGCCAAACAAGTGGCATTTATCGTGATTATACTCAACCTCTCTTGGATGCGACTTGCACTATGCGGCCAAAGTACTGGGGGTGCGGCGTCAATCGAGTTTGATTGCCTATCATGGCCGCTCACGACCCTGAACACGCACTTTTTACCTGGGAAATACTGAGCCGCGCAAGGGCCTAAGTGAGGAAAAACCGAGACAAATCATAAGGACCAGCCTATTGGTCGAAACATGTACTGCTAAGAGTACTTAAGCAAACCATAATATTGTCTTATGACACATAAATTCTAACAATTATTACAGGCCGCTAAGGGCCAAGATCACCAAACCATTGTTTTCTCTTCTTCACTTGTGCGCAGCTTTTGGCCGGTGGGAAGGAGGAACAGGCGGCTTACCAAGCTTGCCAGAAGGAGTAATCGCAGGCTCGCTGGAGGGCTCTTCAGTCGCGGGCTTGGGGGCTGCAGAGCTGGATACGCCTGGAGAGGGGTTCTTTTCCTGCGGAATCACCGCACTGGATGACGGAGCGGGTAACTTCTCCCACCTGCTTCCATCTGCATTATACTTGCCCATATAGGTCGCAAGATCTATCCCCTCCACCAGCTCAGTCGCGTGGCCGCGCATATCCTTCCAAGTCGCCGCATATTCTGAGGCCGTCAGTTCGGTGCCATCCACCTTCTTCGAGGGCCTACCTTTTGCAACCTTGGCAGCATCAAAAGAAGGATAGTATGTCTTGGCCAAAGAAAGAGCATGAGCCGCGCCGGTGCGAGCTGAGGACTCCTTCCAGTCCAAAAAGAACTGAGGTGCCCTAAGCAGTCTTTTTAGCAGCCCTTCAGAATCACCGGGGACTGGCTTGGTCGGCAGCAGGCACTTAGACAATGATTTCATGGCATCACAAGTTCTTCGCGAAAAATCGCGGATATACTCCAGCTGTTCTTGAGTACTGCCGCGCTGCTCTTGGCATCTTCACCTACATCGAGGCATGTCTCCGTCAGCTCTACACATACAGGCAAAGATAGTAGAGAAAACAGATGCAGATATGAGTCGCAACACATACCAGTTAACTCTTGAGTCATGATGCACACTTTGGCGTAGACGAGGTTATGGGCATCAGAAACTTTCTTCAACTTTTTCTCAAGCTCGCCAATGGAAACAGCCTTAAGCCTTGCGTCCTCATTGGCATCAGCAATGGCGTCTTTCTGAGCACTGACTTGGAGGTCCAGCTGCTGGACCCTTTCTTGGAACTTCTCTTCAACAGTTTTAAGCCGCAGCTCGGTGGCTTTGACTTGCTCAGATAACTTGAAGCTTTCATCAGATAGCTCGCCCATCCTGGTTTCCCTTTTCTTCAGCTCAGCGTCACGCTGGCCAAGGAGCTCGCGCAGCCTTCCAGTTCAGAGGGAGTATCCCCCAGCTGCTTTTCCAAGGCAAGTTTGGCAGCGTTATGGAGCTTAGTTCCTCCTACGAAGGGTGCATCAGTTAGTAAGTATATATCAACAGATAAAAGAGAAGCATCAAGTCTCCCTTTACAGTCAAAGAAGAAACTTGATCCTTGGGGGCTAGAGACAGATAACTGGAGATAGAAGTTTACCTTATAAGCCGCAGACAGGTCAGACAGTGCCTTGCGGAGCTCCATGGCTTGCTTGTCATTTGAGGCAATGATAGCCTCTGACAGTCTCTCAGCGCGGCTTGTGGAGGAGGAAAAAGCAACCTCAGTATGCAAAATTGGCGACTCAATAACTGGCGCATCAGCATCCTTGGCCATTACATCTATGGAGGAGGGGTTGACCTTCTCCACGTCCTGGATCATAAGGGGATCCGTTCTATCCTCCAGAGCCACCTCTTGGGTGGCTGTGTCAAGAACAGGGACCGTGGCCAAGTCATCAGTGGTGGCCACGCCCTCTACCATGGCGGTATGAGTCGCAAGAGGAGAACGCGGCTCAACCGCGGTTTGGAAACAATTCCAGGCTCAGCTGCGGGTTTAGCCGCACTTCTGCAAAAAGCAAGGGCATTGTGTGAAGAAGAAGCACATAAGCCAGAATAAAAGTATTATAAGCACAGGGAAAAGTCACTAACTCTGGAGCCATCTTCACAAAGGCCATAAGTTCACCGCTTGACGGTGAAGACAGGCCTTGGGTCCCAGAATCTACGAGCAGAAGTTTTGCGTGTCAGTAGAGGAAAAAAAAAAGCATTCAAGATGACAAGACAACAGAAATTACCAGAGTGGGGACCCATGTCTTCTTCAGCCGAGACGGTGGCTTTGAACACACGCTTGGCCGCGAAAGAGGTCGCGCCCGTAGCAGGTTTGCGACGCTTCGTGGCCTCAGGGTTTTCCAGAGCATCAACCTCTGGCTCCTCACGAGATAGCCTCTTGGAGGCTCTGCGGGGAGTTGGTCCAGCCGCGGCGCAGAGCTCGCGGCTGGTACTGGACTGTCATCCTCGTCCAGTTCAGTCTCTTCATCCTCTGAGGCCGCAGAGGGACAGAAGGGATATCAGCAGTTTCGCTGCCCTCTAGAGTGGGCAGCAACTTCTTTCGTGCGGCACGCTTAGGAGCAGCAGTGCCGGAGACGGTCGCAGGTAGCGACCAGTAGTTCTCATCAGCCTGGATCAGGAAGATATAAGTTGCAGTATCAAGAAAAGGAATGCGACTCAACTACGAAGACAAAAAGACAGAGAAGAGGAGTTACCTCAAAAGGCTTGTTGTTAACACTAAAAGGGGCAAGCCCCACCTTGTCGAAGGAAATGTCCTTCTCCTCAGTCACGCGGTCGACAAATTCTACCCAATCCTCAGGCCTCCAGTCCGAAGCCTTGATACGATCAACGTCAGCAGAAGTGCCTGTGCACTCAAAAAGGATCGTTGTCGTGGACTCACGGGCTGAATGCGCCATTTGGTCCAGCAAGAGAGAAGATCAAGACCAGTAAGACCATGACCTATTAAGGCACGGACCTTGATCAGCGACTCATTGATGAAGGGCATGGCCGAGTCGGGGTTTTGATTTCAGTGCCTCGGTAGGCACGAAGAGGGTGTTGACCAGGAGGGAAGGCGAGTTTCGTCCTCGGTGAAGTATCTTGGCAATAGAAGAAAGATTTTTGCCAAGCCCTGGGTCGATTCGCCAGAGCCAGTTGGGAAGAACAGAGTTTGATGACGTTGCAGAGAGATGGCGCCGACCTGAACATAGGCGCCACCCTTGGAGACAAGTTGGCTGTTGCAGGTGAAAGAGGCCAGCCACAGATCGATGTTGGGGGCTATGCCAAGATAGTCCTCGCACAACACATGAAAGTTGCTCACCTGGAGCATTGAGTTGGGCCCGATGTCGTGAAGACGGAGGCCTAGGCGTTGCAAAGATTGCGGAAGAAGGGAGAACCTGGCGGCGTGAATCCACGCTCCACGTGCTCCACGAACATCACCAGCTCGTTGGGCTTGGGGCGCGGCTCGATTTCATCGCCTGGCGCCCGCCAGACGCCATCCTCCTTCGGCGGCAAGAAGCCAGCTTCGGCCAGATCTACAAGAGTTTCCTCCGTTACCCAGGATCCTTCCCAGTTGCAGGAGATCTTGCGCTTATCGTCAGATGGCTTCGCCTTGGGCGCCATTGCGAAGGGAATATGGGATTGGGGAACTAGGCTCGGGTCGAGGAAGAAGACGGCGCGGCTGGGGATGAGGAGATTGCAAGGGCAAATGGATAATGACCTAGGTGGCCGCAGCTTATAACTGAAGGTGCCCGTAACTAACGGCACAATCTGCGCTCGCGACCAACGGCACAATTTGCGCCCGCAAAACAAGCAACGGTCCGCAAGTAAAGGGCTCAACAACTACCTCAAGTGACCAGGGGATCCTCACCGTGAAGTCCTAACCAATCTTGGGGGCTAATGTCGGGGGAATGCTTTCTGGATTAACCCGTGGCCCAGTGCGACTTACTTTACTCACACGGACAAAGGCCCACTTGGGAGCAAGCCCAATATTGAACCGCTATAAGGGGAAAGTTCTAGAAGACATATCCCGGAGGACGTGAAGACCAAATAGTCTCTGAGTAGGCCTCTGTGGACATATTCCTTGTGGGGAAGTTTCCTTTGTAACCTAGCGAGCCTCTGTGTATATAAAGAGGACTCGCAGGACTTAGAACGGGTCGAGCTATCAAGCCCTAAACCTAGTTCATATGGCGAGTACCAGATCGGATCGCCTCCATTCTAACACCTTGATTATCATATCAATACCAATCTAGGGTAGGCAGGAAGTAGGTCTTTTACCTCACATTGAGGGGGCCGAACCTGGGTAAATCTGTGTTGATCTTTGTTCCTGCGATCCCAAGCTCGGAGATGCTTGACTCGCGTAATCCCACACCTATGAAGTCATCTATGACACCTGACGTGACAAACCCACGACACTACCCGAAGGCTATCAAAGCACAAGTCTTACCTGACTTCCACACTGAGTGGATTGAAGCTCAGCTACCAGGAGCACTAGATGTGTCCAACTCATGGACAATGTACTTTGATGGCTCGAAGAAAAACGAAGGCGTAGGCTCATGTGTCATCCTCACATCCCCAAAAGGCGACAAGCTCCGCTACATCCTGCAAATGGGGTTCGAGTTCCCATCAAATAATGAAGCAGAATACGAGGCCCTAATCCATGGCATGAGGATGGCCAAAGCCCTCGGGTGCACTCGACTGATGATCTACGGTGACTAGAATCTTGTGGTGCAGCAAACAATGAAGGCCTGCGATGCAATCGCAGACAACATGATCGCCTATCGAGACCTGTATAACCTCATGGAGGGCAGCTTCGAAGGCTGCGAGTTGCGGCACATAGGACGTGAGAGCAACGAAGAAGCAGATAAGCTAGCCATATTGGCGTGACTAAGGCACCAGTACCACCTGGTGTATTCTTCGAGCGGATCGAGCATAGATCCATCAAAAAGAAGCGAGCACCTCCCACATCAGCCGTACCAGCCAGGAACAAGACGCCTCGCACAGAGGACCCGCCAGTCGAGGTACTCCTCATTGAGCCAACTTGGACTCAACCCTTCCTCGCATACATACTCCGTGGCGAGGTACCCGAAGACATAACAGAGTCACGGCATGTGACTCGAAGATCCAAAGCATACACCGTCATCAACGGCGAACTATACAAGCGCAGCGGATCAGGTATGTTCCAATGTTGCATAGCATTTGAAGATGGCCAAGCCATCCTTCGTGATATTCATGCAGGTACTTGCGGGAATCACGCTAGTAGTCGATCACTCGTAGCCAAAGCCTTTCGCGCAGGCTTCTACTGGCCCACAGCACTCAAAGACGCGGAGGACATAGTCAAAAGGTGCATCGGCTGTCAAAAGTTCGCCACAAAGCCACACGCACCCGCATCGGCGTTGAAGACAATACTATTGGCCTGGCCCTTCGCCCAGTGGGGGCTCGATATGGTTGGGCCACTCAAAAAATCCTCCCATGGAGGGCATACTCACCTTCTGGTGGCAGTCGACAAGTTCACCAAGTGGATCGAAGCAGTTCCTATCACAAGTTCGACTGCCACTACAGCAGTCAATTTCATAAAATCCATCATATACCGCTTCGGTGTGCCAAGCAACATCATCACTGATAACGACACAAACTTTAGAGTTGAAGAGTTTCGATCCTTCTGCAAAGAGTAGGACATTACGCTCAACTATGCATCTGTGGCACACCCGCAATCCAGTGGCCAAGTCGAAAAGGCCAATGGACTTGTGACGAGTGGAATCAAGAAACGCCTACTGGTGCCACTCAAAAGGGCTGCGGATGCTTGGGTCGAGGAACTCCCATCGGTGCACTGGAGCTTGCGCACAACACCCAACGCCTCAACACAATTTACCCCATTTGATATGGATATACATCTCGGGTACCCTACCGTGAGGGTACCTGGTCCACGTGACGACTGAGGCCCAATATCGAAGAGTCTATTCGAAGCCCAAAGACAAGAGGCCCAAGAAGATGGAGTACCCTCCAAGATTAGACATAGGCATAGTCGGTTTAGAACTTTCCATATATGTGAACTAGGTCGGTTAAGAACTCCCGAGACCCAGCCTATTTAAAGGCTGGGAGGCGTGCCGATCTAGGACCAGGCCATACTCGAACCACCAAAGCTCTAGCGAGATCGTCATCTCGCTGGAGCCTCCCTGTAACCTCATAATCTCCATGATCAATAACAGACAAGCAGGAAGTAGGGTCTTTACCTCCACCCGAGGGGCCTGAACCTGGGTAAATCTTTGCCTCTGCTTGTCAGCCGACGAAACTACTAACACTACCACGTTCTCTCCCCTTAATCTCAACCCTAGGTCCTTAAGCATGGGATTTGGTGAGGATACCCCTCGTCAATTGGCGCCGTCTGTGGGAAAGAATAGTGCTGGACTCACGGTTTCTTCAATTCCATCAGAAGTCGGCGACTCGCCGATCGGATCTACAAACAGCAACTCGCCGGCTGCGTCAACAAACCAGAACTCGCCAACTCAGGCGGCACACGGCAACTTGCCGGCTCACTCGACAAACGGCGACACGCCAGCTTCACCCGCAAAAAGTGCATCGGATCCTCTGATGGATTTCGAGCCGCACTCGCCAGAATTCTAGGAGGCCTTCTCTGATCTCGAGTCAGGTTTGGGTTTAACCGTTGGTTCGTTCAATTTTTTCGTTAACATGCTTGGTGTGCAGGACTTGATGGATCCACGCCAAATCGTGACTTCTGCACCCGAGACTACATCGGCTGCGACTCCTTCGACTGTGGATCCATCTGCATCCATACCATCGTCAAATCTCCAAGCTTGTTCATCTGCCACAACGATGTTGACTCGAGAGATGAACGAGCTCATCGATGAACTCCAAGGAGACGAGGCCGAATCAGCGTACCCCAGAAACGATCCCGAGTTCGATCTACCACTCGATGATACCTTCGACTACGGGATCTCATTCAGCGACTTCGACGAGCCCGAAACTCATATCGACAGCCACGTTGACTCCAAGATCCGCACCGACAACAACCTCGACTTCGAGATTCATAACGATTTCACTGACATCGAGATGAGCATAGGTGATGAAGGCATCGACAGTGCGATCCGTCCAGACGAACCACTCGATGGGCATATCGACTCCAACATGAGCCTAGATGACGACGTCGGGTCCATGGTGGGACTTGAAGGCACACACACATACCCTCGGGTGATACCTCGGCAGGTCTATGTCGCCTTCGCCGCAGAATCATCAGAAGCTGCGGCCACCCGCAGGCCTACAGAATTCCCGTGCACGGTCACCATGCCGGACGGAGTTACAACTATCACAATCACTGCTGAGATGGCAGCAAAAGTAGACAAAGTCATTAAGGAGTGCACAATGATGCCTATAGACGCAACACGGGAGGAGATGTTGACCTTCTAGTACTTCACCTGGCAGGAAACGCTTCGACTGTAGCAGATCAGAGCAACACTCGAAGAACGAAAAAAGCAAGCTAGCTTGTCAAGTGCGCGCAGAAGGTAGCTCTCCCTGAGCTCTACCGGGCAAGCAGACACAAGACCCAGATCAAGGTTGTCACACCTCTTGCCGGAGGAGAGGGCGGCACTCACCCGCAATCTGGGCAACTCTTTCATGACATACGACACGGAAGGAGTTCCAGTACCCAAAACTGCCGCGGGTGCTCTCTTCACCGCCGCAACATACCTCGACGCTATCAAGCCTCCAGCTGATGACCCCAACGCAAAATTGCATCGCCAATAGATCAAATCACTCGCCTTAGCAGCAAAGGCTATACGCCAAATACCAACAGCTCTAGGAGGGAGTTGAGATCGTGCCATCGTTGACACACGTCGTGAAGAGCATAATCGTTGTGGTCGCTGCCACCACTCGAAGGAAAGAAGCAGCTCGCGTAGGCGCAGGTCCAGGAGCAGATCACGTAGATCTTATAGCAGCGACTCATACTCTGATCCGGAGCCTCAGTCACATGGGGCTTCATGCTTCACTCGACGAGTCCGCGAGACGCGTATGCCCAAAGGGTTCAAACTCACATCTGAACAACCCAAGTACACGGGTCGACAGGAACCTTCTGGGTGGCTAGAAGACTACAGGCTGGCTGTTGTGTGCCAGCGCGGCACGAACACCACAGCCATGCAATACATACGACTCATGCTCGAAGGCACAGCCCGCGACTGGCTCAAGGCCCTACCTTCATCAAAGTATGACTGGTGGGATCACTTCCGCGAGGATTTCATCAAAAACTTCGAGCCTCTATGTGAGCGCCCAAAAACATTTGAGGAGCTCCGAGCTTGTGTTCAACGGTCAGACAAAACGTTGAGGTCATACATCAGACGATGGACTGAGATATGTAACTCAGTCGGAGTAATTTCAGAAGATATGGCCATGGACGCATTCATAATGGGACTCGCCAGGCGAGACCTCAAAGAAGCACTTGGTCGCAAAAAGCCAACCTTTGTGGCTAACCTCTTGATGACTATGACTCAGTGGGCAGACGGAGAAGACATGGCGCGCACCACACGTGGATCCTCACCCCGCGATAATCACGAAAGCGGCAGTCGAAGCCGTAGAGACTCATACATAGATGACCGAAGGCGCAAACGTTCAAAATGTCACTACGACAACGACAGACCCGAGTTCATGGCGGCTGGGTTCTCCACACCCCGCAACGACCAAGATAAAAGCGACCGATGATCAGAAGATCGACGGGACACTCGAGACGATCGACGGGACAATCGAGATGATCGCCGAGACAGTCGAGACCGCGGCTAACGCAGTGATAGCTACAAGAGGAAGGACTGGCGCAAGTAAAGATCCGGGGCACAATCCAAGCGATCATTCGAAGAGAAGATGGATGCTGATTGCAGATTACACTTGTACAAAGGAGAGGACGGAAAACTACGCTCCAATCACTCGATGAGAAACTGCAGGGAGTTCGAACAAATGGCGTCTGATTACATAAATCTCAGAAAGGCAACAGCTGCACACACACACGCACCTGCGCCCGTGCCTCAGCCAAACAATGTGCTAGTTCTAATGGCACCACCTCCACCACCACAGCCTCATGCAGGCGGCAACATCACGGGTGCCATACAACCTGTACCTCGGGTGGATGAACCTCAGTACCCTCCACCCCAAGGGCAGATGTACATGATACAGAAAGGTCGCCCTTCCAACAGGGAGCGAAAACTTTGCACTCGACAAGTAAACATGGCGGTCATGTCACCTCCTGCTATAACCGAATTTTTGAAGGGATCCGAAACTACGATAAGCTTCAGCAGAGAGGACCACCCACCATCGGTGGTTCGCCCAGGACACTCCGCTCTCGTACTCGACGCCCAAATTGGAGGTTATGACATGACCTAGGTATTCATGGATGGTGGCGGCGGCATAAACATAATCTTCGCAGATACGCTCCGCAAAATGAACAGGTCAGTCGAAAACCTGCCAAAATCCTCAAATACCTTCCACGGTATCGTCCCAGGCAAAGCAATAAGCCCAGAAGGCACCATACAACTCGACGTAACGTGCGGGGACAAAAACCACTTCAACAGAGTCGATTGAGTTAGAAGTGGTCAACTGGAAGTCACAATACCATGCTATACTTGGACGCCCGATGTTCGCTCAATTCATGGCGGTGCCACACTACGCATACCTCCAGCTAACGATGCCTGGACCAAAAGGAGTAATCACAGTTAAGGGAAACTTTTAAAAGTCTGACTCTTATGATCGAGAATTCAGCAAAATCTCTGAGATGTTTGGCATGGAAGCAACGTTCGCTGATCTAGCGGTCTCCAACGACAGAACACTTATGCCGGAGCACAAAAAGACGGCAGTCGACAGAGCATTCAATGCCACCAATGATACAAGGTCGCATCAAGTGCACCCGACTGACCCGACCAAGATAGTTAATGTCTCGTCGAGTCTGTCTATCGCATAGGAAAACGCGCTCGTCGAATTCCTCCGTGAGAACTGGGATATATTTGCATGGTGTCCAGCCGACATGCCAGGTATTCCCAGGGAATTCACCGAGCACTCTCTACAATTATTTCCAGATGCAAAACCAGTCAAGCAAACAATGCGCTGTATATCCAGCCCTAAAGAACCGCAGTCGAAGCTGAGTTCGACAGACTACTCGCAGCAGGTTTCATCAGAGAAATCAAGAAGTCACAATGGGTGGCCAATCCCATACTCGTGGAGAAAAAGAACACAGATATCCTTCGGATGTGTGTAGATTTCACGGCACTCAATAAGTGTTGTCCAAAGGATCACTTTCCACTACCTCGAATCGACCAGATCGTCGACTCCACCGCCGGGTGCGCTCACCTGTCCTTCCTGGATGCTTACTCAAGTTACCATCAGATAAGGATGAAGGAAGAGGATGAAGAGAAAACGGCGTTCATAACCCCACTCGGGGTCTACTGCTACACCACAATGGCTTTCGGGCTCAAGAACGCAGGCGCAACCTACCAGCACATGATACAAGACTGGCTCAAAAAGCAAATAGGGCGAAACGTCCAGGTCTATGTAGATGACATCGTCATTACAACAAGGGAGGAAAGAACACTACTCGACGATTTGCGAGAGACGTTCGCAAACCTCGAACGCTTCCACATCAAGCTAAACCCGAAGAAGTGCACGTTCGGCGTGCCAGCTGGACAACTCCTCGGGTATCTAGTCTCAGCTCGAGGAATCGAGGCAGACCCGGAGAAAATACAGGCCATCCTGACAATGCAAAGGCCTTTAAAGCTCCATGACGTGCAAAAGTTAGCTGGTCGAGTCGCAGCACTCAGTCGATTCATCAGCAAGCTAGGCGAAAAAACACTCCCATTCTATCGATTGATGATGAAAGCAGACAAATTCGAGTGGACACCGGAAGCAGAAACAGCCTTCATGGATCTCAAGCGAGTCCTCACAAGCCCTCCAATCCTCGTCGTACCAAGGGAACGTGAGCCACTATACCTATATGTCTCCGCAACTAACAGGGTGGTGAGCACCATACTGGTAGTCGAGCACAGGGAGGAGGGACACACCCAAAGCATACAACGTCCAGTCTACTACTTGAGTGAAGTCCTCTCTATATCAAAACAGCGGTACCCGCACTATCAGAAGCTGGCTTACGCCGTGTTCATGTCTTCAAGGAAGCTGACGCATTACTTCTCTGAGCACCCGATCACTGTAATCAGCACCTCAGGGATCAGAGACATCCTCACAAACCCCAACGCAACTGGGCGAGTAGCAAAATGGCTCATCGAGCTTGCGCCACGGGACATTAAGTATGATTACCCGAAGGCCATCAAAGCACAAGTCTTACCTGACTTCCACACCGAGTGGATTGAAGCTCAGCTACCAGGAGCACCAGATGTGTCCAACTCATGGACAATGTACTTTGACGGCTCGAAGAAAAATGAAGGCGCAGGCGCATGTGTCATCCTCACATCCCCAAAAGGTGACAAGCTCCGGTACATCCTGTAAATGGGGTTCGAGTTCCCATCAAATAATGAAGCAGAATACGAGGCCCTAATCCATGGCATGAGGATGGCCAAAGCCCTCGGGTGCACTTGACTGATGATCTACAGTGACTCGAATCTTGTGGTGCAGCAAACAATGAAGGCCTGCGATGCAATCGCAGACAACATGATCGCCTATCGAGACCTGTATAACCTCATGGAGGGCAGCTTCGAAGGCTGCGAGTTGCGGCACATAGGATGTGAGAGCAACGAAGAAGCAGATAAGCTAGCCAATATTGGCGTGACTAAGGCACCAGTACCACCTGGTGTATTCTTCGAGCACATCGAGCACATATCCATCAAAAAGAAGCGAGCACCTCCCACATCAGCCGTACCAGCCAGGAACAAGATGCCTCGCACAGAGGACCCACCAGTCGAGGTACTCCTCGTTGAGCCAACTTGGACTCAACACTTCCTCGCATACATACTCCGTGGCGAGGTACCCGAAGACATAACAGAGTCACGGCGTGTGACTCAAAGATCCAAAGCATACACCGTCATCAACGGCGAACTATACAAGCGCAGCGTATCAGGTATGTTCCAACGTTCCATAGCATTTGAAGATGACCAAGCCATCCTTCATGATATTCATGTAGGTACTTGCGGGCATCACGCCAGCAGTCGATCACTCGTAGCCAAATCCTTTCGCGCAGGCTTCTACTGGCCCACAACACTCAAAGACGCGGAGGACATTGTCAAAAGATGCATCGGCTATCAAAAGTTCGCCACAACGCCGCACGCACCCACATGGGCATTGAAGACAATACCATTGGCCTGGCCCTTCGCCCAGTGGGGGCTCGATATGGTTGGGCCACTCAAAAAATCCTCCCATGGAGGGCATACTCACCTTCTGGTGGCAGTCGACAAGTTCACCAAGTGGATCGAAGCAGTTCCTATCACAAGTTCGACTGCCACTACAGCAGTCAATTTCATAAAATCCATCATATACCGTTTCGGTGTGCCAAGCAGCATCATCACTGATAATGGCACAAACTTTACAGCTGAAGAGTTTTGATCCTTCTGCAAAGAGCAGGACATTACGCTCAACTATGCATCTGTGGCACACCCGCAATCCAATGACCAAGTCGAAAAGGTCAATGGACTTGTGACGAGTGGAATCAAGAAACGCCTACAGGTGCCACTCAAAAGGGCTGTGGGTGCACAGCTGTCTACCAGCAAGACCTCCGCAACTATCACAGCCGTCGACTGCGTACCAGATCCTTCGAGGTTGGTGACTTGGTGCTTCGACTGAAGTAAAAGAAGGTGCATAAACTTGCTTATCCATGGGAAGGACCCTTCATCATCACCGAGGTCATTGGCGGTGGAGCATACAGACAGAAGCACGCGAAGATAGACGAACTCTCGCACAATCCTTAGAACATTGCGCAGCTGCGCCGTTTCTATGCTTAGATCGCTCAGTCGCACAATGTAATAGGCACATATGTCAGATGGCCGCAGGTTTCAGACACGCTCTTTTCCTTAACAGGGTACCTAAGGGGACTGGAAGGTTTTTAATGAGGCGGCCTGCAGCCTAATATTCAAAAAATGGAGTATAGTCAATGATTCCTCATACTTCTCCGTGTTTACTACTCGCATAAACTATTCGCACAACCTCAGTCTCACTCGATACACTTGGGGGCTATGCTACTCCAAAACGTGAGCTCTCGCTTCTTCAAACATAACACCTAGCCGCACTCGAAGACTCGGGGGCTGGGTCGTCAAAAAGATATAGAAACAAAAAAGTTGCTCAATAACATGATTTGACGCTTCAAACATCACAAAAATTCACAGCCTCACTTGACACACTCGGGGGCTGTAGAATTCATGTTCTATACTCATAAAACCCCACTCGATACACTCAGGTGACGAGGGGTATCCGCACCAAATCCCATGGTTAAGGACCTAGGGTTGAGATTATGGAGAGATAACGTGGTAGTGTTGGTAGTTTCGTCGGCTGACAAGCAGAGGCAAAGATTTACCCAGGTTCAGGCCCCTCGGGTGGAGGTAAAGACCTACTTCCTGCTTGTCTGTTATTGATCGTGGAGATTATGAGGTTACAGGGAGGCTCCGGCGAGATGACGATCTCGCTAGAGCTTTGGTGGTTCGAGTATGGCTTGGTCCTAGATCGGCGCCCCTCCCAGCCTTTAAATAGGCTGGGTCTCGGGAGTTCTTAACCGACCTAGTTCACACATATGGAAAGTTCTAAACCAACTATGCCTATGTCTAATCTTGGAGGGTACTCCATCTTCTTGGGCCTCTTGTCTTTGGGCTTCGAATAGACTCTTCGATATTGGGCCTTAGTCGTCACGTGCACCAGGTACCCTCACGGTAGGGTACCCGAGATGTATATCCAAGTCAGTAGCCCCCGAGTACTTGTCTGACTCGAAGAATCGGGCATGGACACTTTCGTAAGTGCACGTCATATGCTTCATATTTCTATATAATTGGAATTCCTGTATGAATAGCACATGTTGGCTATGTCGAGTATTTCATCGACTGTGGCTTTTGCTTATGAGTATCAAGGGATAATAGCTTATTAGGCCCAGTACACTCGACGGATCGGGACTAGTTAACTACACATTTGGGCAAACCTTACTAGCTTTCAATCAAATTCAAGTCCCCGGACTCGAATCTGGAACAAACTGGTCAGATTCGACTAGGCCGCTTGAGGTCTTAGTGAGTCGATCTGCAGTATAACTTTGAATTTTACCCAATGCGTCCGTCGGGATTTTTCATCATGTTTGCTGACACAGAAAGCATAAGGATGGACGTTGCCGAGATTGTGCTTTATTGCTTTGCAATGGAGGATAATCTCTAATCCATTATCATTTGATACGTTAGTCGAAGACATTCTGTGCCGTAAATCTATCGGGTACACGATAGTGCTCCCGATGGGAGTAGCCCCGGAGATTATGCTGTATTGCTTGTAATGGAGGATAATCTCAAAATCACTTTAGCATCCCCAGTCGAAGAAATTTTGATACGCTCTCGATTGGAGTAATATGCGTCAGTCGAAGGAACGGTCGAGTGACCAATTTTATCGATATTGCTATTGCACATCCAAACCAAACAGGGCAGTCGAGTGACCAATATGCGTTTGAGATGAAGTTCTTTGGCGACTGCGCTGCCTGACACGCGTGGCGTGCGTTATGCTGTGATAGATGGGACGTAACACTTAGGTGGGCCCATTTGTGCAGAGCTGACCGAACAAAGGTGCAGTTTGGACTTGATTTGACCTCTCGGGCCCACTTTTTCCGGAGAGGTGATTATGGCTCCTATTTTTGCGTGCGTAGTGGGCGGAGTGGCCGGCGACGGTTGCCCTCCGCATTTGCCACGTGTACCATCAGATTGCGTGCGTAACGCACAATTTGGATCTGAATGGCTATGATTGCTTTTGACTTGTGGTAAATAGGGGAACGGCGCTGGCATTTGTTTTTAACCTGCCATTTACTCTGCGCGCCGCCCTTGTTCCATCGTCTTCCTTGCGCTCTGCCTCTATTGTTCTCAGGCCCGAGCTTGTGCTGCTTTCCTTAGCCACCGCCGCCAAAGAGGAAAGCCTCTGCCACCACTGCGTTCGCGACCAACGCGGCCGCCGTGAAGGGGAAGAAGGTTGTGGCTGGCGCATCTGTGGCCACCGCTGACCTCAAGAAGAGCGACGGTGACTGGGCGAAGTCAACAATCAAGGCAGCCTACCTCGAGAAGTTCCGCGAGGATGGATTGCTGCCGCCGGCGGACCAGCTGACCATCCACGCGCCATCGAAAGAGGTACTCCCCGAGCCTCACGCCAACGAGCGCGTATGTTTTGCGGAGTTTTTGCCTAGGGGTCTATCCTTTCCCCTCCACGATTTCGTTCGTGGTCTGCTGTACGCGTATGGGGTGCAGATCCATGATCTCACCCGAACGGCATTATGCACATAGCCTGTTTTATGGTGTTGTGCTAGTGCTTTCTGGGAGTTGCTCCCAGCTGGGCACTCTGGAAGTCGATCTTCATGGTTCGGCCCAATAACCGAGGCGGCCGAACCTATCCAGTCGGAGGCTTGTAGTTCCAAGTGCGCAGCGACACCCGATACTTTGCCCTGAAGCCAGTCGACTCGGTGCAAGGGTGGAGGAAAAGGTGGTTTTATGTGCTCGTCGACCAGGAAGGAGTCCCAGCATTCTTGACTGCTAGAATAGCTGCTAGGACGAAGGCCTGGGACCATGAGCTTTTGACTGAAGAAGTGGCAGAAGCAGTGCCTCTGCTGGAGACGATTGGAGGGCTGCTGAACAGCATCACGGGTGTGCATTTGATTGCCACCTTCGTGAAGATGCGGGTATGGCCACTCCGCGCTCGCGCCCACCGATGTGGGAGTATGAGGGTGCGCTCGATGCCACCCGAATGAGCAAGGAGGAGCTGTCAAAGAACGAGCTGGTGTCGCACGTGCGGTTCATCACGAGCATGAAGTCCAGCGAGCCCTGCAACGTCGACTGCCCGTTGATCCTTACACGGCTGAAAAGCCTTGCCAAAGGTTAGTGAACCCATCAAGTGTATGATTTCCTTTTATTATTTTGCTATGCATCTTTGTAACTTTTGACTACTATATGTTGTATGCAGGGCCATTCGACTGCCTCAACCCTTCCTCCTCATCCCGAAAATGGTCCAACCCATGAAACAGAGGTGACAGTGGAGGTGAAGGGAGGAGATGAATCGCCTCTACCTTCGGCTACCACATCCCCGACAGAGGAGGTTGAAGAGGAAGGGGCTAGAGAAGCACAGGACAAGGAGTGTGCCATGACGGATGACGTGAGTGAGGTTCCTTCTCGCAAGCGCCGTCGGGCGGCCCAAATTGTGTCTTCCTCTATGAGCTCACCCACAAAAGAGGAGGAGCTGAGGGATGATGGAGACTCGGGTGCATTTCCTAAGACCACATCTGCTCCTTTGGACGTGAGTCCTTTGAGTTCAGCTCCTCCTCCCAAGTCGGGTGAAGAGCTGCAGTTTGGAGGACCAATGTTTGATGACCTCGACAGTGAGGAGGACGAAGAGCACAGGTGTGTGTCTGAACATTTTGTACCTTAAGTTTTTGCATGTTGATTGTCTTGCTTATGTTGTACTTCCTCTATTGCCTGCAGTGCTGAGACTGTGCGACCTCCAACTCCCCAACCGAGAGAGCTCCGACTCCCCAGCCTGAAGCTTCTCCCGTTGTGGCTGAGGTTGTGAAAATAGCAAGCACGACCACTACACTTGAGGCCACCAAGATTGCGAGTGTGCCGACTCCGCAAGTTGGGACTTCTGCTGCCAAGCATGCACCTTTGGTTGAACACGTAAGTATCGTTTTGTCGGGTCCTCATATTTGGACTTTGTGTATAGTTTATGCTGGTTCCATGTGCATGCAGCCTTTCTACCTCAACCTAGTGGAAGCAGGCAAGGCATTTGTCCAGGTTGAACAAGAGAGGGATGACCTGCGCGCTGCCATGGAGCAACTCAGCCGTAAGTGTGTTTGACTTCTAGAGGCGAAGTTATTTCTGCTATGTCTTTGCTTTGTCGATTGTGAATAACATTTGGCTATCTATCTCAGGCGACAAGGCATCGGCTGAGTCCCGGGTGAAAGATCTAGAGGATGCCCTCGCCAAGCAGTGTGATGAGTCGAAGAAGGCGTTGGATGATGCCAAGAACTCCGCTGCCTTGCGCGAGAAAAATTATGCTGAATGCCTGGCGAGCCTCACCCAAGGCGTAGGCGGTGAGTCGAATCTGCCGCCTTTTGTCTACTCCTTTTGCCACTGAATGTTATGTAAAGTTTTCTGTTCTATCTGCTTTTTCGAAGGAGCTGTCGGCGCACCGGCACCTGTGGACCAGCCGAGTGGCGATTTGTCCCTTGACCACGCTATCTGCGACCTAGATGTCATGTACACCCAAGCCAAGGATGCACTCGCCAAGTCCACGAGCACGCTTGGCATCGTGTACAAGGACGTGTTCCCATCTAGCCAACCTCCTTCGACTGTGGATGGCTTCGCCGACATCCTTGGCCCGGGGACCTCGACTATGAAGAACTTTGCTCACACTTTGACGGTACGTGGCTTAGAGTCCACCCTCAAACTCCTTTTAGGTCATGGGATAGAGGGTGACTTCGAAGCCGCTCTGTCTGCTTTCCCTTGTAAGCCTGGCGGGAAACTGGTCTCCTAAAGCATTTGAACGAGCCAGCCGCAAAGTTGGCTGAAATTTTTATGGCCACCATGGAGCGCCGGACAGCAGAGGTCACCTCTCGTGCGAGTAGGGCTAGGTCAGAGTCAATGTCTGAGAAGTAGGGCAGTCGCGCCTTTGATGTCTTGTAATTAAACTTATGACCATGCGAGTATGCATGTGCTTTTGCTACCTTTGTATGAATTTATGTTCCTTGTTATAATTCTGCTTGTAAGGCTGTTTGTTGTTACTTGCCTAAGCTTTGTGATGAGTTTCTCATGAAACTTTTATGATGTTTGGAACATAAAAAGCCAGCCGCCACATCATCCAGCTCGGCGCGGCATCGTGCTCCTACTTGATCCCGAGCTCAGGTGGCTAACGATGCCGCAGTAATGTGTTATATGAATCTCGAGTTGCAAAACTGGAGCAAGAGCTGGAGAGTACCCGCAATGAGTTGGATAGGATGAGGGCTAGGCCTGCTCTACCCACTCAGTGAGAGGAGTATGTGCTTGGCGAAATGGAGATTGTGAACAGACAACTCGAGTGTAAGCATAACTGCTTTTATTTCAAGAAGTCGTACTGTCCTTTTTGCTCACCCAACTTGTGTTGTTTGCAGGTTTTGTTCCAGACTTCCAGGCAGAGCAGGCTCGTGTAGAGGAGCAGTTGGACAATGCGACTGATGAACCCATGACTGGTCGTCAGCACTTTCGCTTGGATAGGCACCGAGCACGCATACTCGCGACTCTGCAGGATCGAGTGTGACGGAGCAATATGCTGCTTGAGTTATGCAGGTCGGCCTTCAGTCGCATCAACAAAGTTCTTTTTCCAATAGGGCCGCAACCGCAAGGTATCCATGCGTTGCTCGGGCTTTTCCAAAGTGTCGGGGCCATCCGAGGCTTTATCACCCAGAAGCTGGTGGATGGGGCCAACACAACGATGGCGTACCTCCGAAGTCAGCGTCCAAATTTACAACTACGTCCACTCGTGCCTAGATCATCCTTGTCCCAATCGCATCTGGACGATACAGTCGAACACGCAAGGGTGTTGGTTGAGTGTTATAACGCTCAACTTATGGGCCCTGCTCTCCCAGTCAAGGATGAACCCGAAGATTAGGGTATTTATGTATAGGGAACATCCCCCGAGTGTAAATTTTGCCACTTGTACTTAGTACATATTTGTTTACTTGTATGTATGCAGCCCCCGAGTGTATCGAGTGGGGTTTTATGAGTATAGAACATGAATTCTACAGCCCCGAGTGTATCAAGTGAGGCTGTGAATTTTTGCGATGTTTGAAGCGTCAAATCATGTTATTGAGCAACTTTTTTGTTTCTGTATCTTTTTGACGACCCAGCCCCGAGTCTTTGAGTGCGGCTGGGTGTTATGTTTGAAGGAGCGAGAGCTCACGTTTTGGAGTAGCATAGCCCCCGAGTGTATCGAGTGAGACTGAGGTTGTGCGAATAGTTTATGCGAGTAGTAAACACGGAGAAGTATGAGGAATCATTGACTATACTCCATTTTTGAATATTAGGCTGCAGGCCACGTCATTAAAAACCTTTCAGTCCCCTTAGGTACCCTGCTGGAAAAGGGCGCGTCTGAAACCTGCGGCCATCCGACATATGTGCCTATTACATTGTGCGACTGAGCGATCTAAGCATTGAAACGGCGCAGCTGCGCAACGTTCCAAGGATTGTGCAAGAGTTCGCCTGTCTTCGCGTGCTTCAGTCTATATGCTCCACCGCCAATGACCTCGGTGATGATGAAGGGTCCTTCCCGTGGAGAAGCAAGTTTATGCACCTTCTTTTGCTTCAGTCAAAGCACCAAGTCGCCAACCTCGAAGGATCTGGTACGCAGTCGATGGCTGTGATAGCTGCGGAGGTATTGCTGGTAGACAGTTGTGCATGCTAGCGCCGTGTTGCGTGCTTCTTCGAGAAGGTCGACTGCATCTTCAAGTGCTTCATCTGCATCGTCCTCATTGTATGCTTCGACTCTTGGTGCATTGAACCTTACGTCTGATGGCAGGATTGCCTCTGCTCTGTAGACCATGAAGAATGGGGTAAATTGTGTTGAGGCGTTGGGTGTTGTGCGCAAGCTCCAGAGCACCGATGGGAGTTCCTCGACCCAAGCACCCGCAGCCCTTTTGAGTGGCACCAGTAGGCGTTTCTTGATTCCACTCGTCACAAGTCCATTATCCTTTTCGACTTGGCCATTGGATTGCGGGTGTGCCACAGATGCATAGTTGAGCGTAATGTCCTGCTCTTTGCAGAAGGATCGAAACTCTTCAGCTGTAAAGTTTTGGCCATTATCAGTGATGATGCTGCTTGGCACACCGAAGCGGTATATGATGGATTTTATGAAATTGACTGCTGTAGTGGCAGTCGAACTTGTGATAGGAACTGCTTCGATCCACTTGGTGAACTTGTCGACTGCCACCAGAAGGTGAGTATGCCCTCCATGGGAGGATTTTTTGAGTGGCCCAACCATATCGAGCCCCCACTGGGCGAAGGGCCAGGCCAATGGTATTGTCTTCAACGCCGATGCGGGTGCGTGCGGCTTTGTGGCGAACTTTTGACAGCCGATGAACCTTTTGACTATGTCCTCCGCGTCTTTGAGTGTTGTGGCCAGTAGAAGCCTGCGCGAAAGGCTTTGGCTACGACTGATTGACTACTAGCATGATGCCCGCAAGTACCTGCATGAATATCACGAAGGATGGCTTGGCCATCTTCAAATGCTATGCAACGTCGGAACATACCTGATACGCTGCGCTTGTATAGTTCGCCGTTGATGACGGTGTATGCTTTGGATCTTCGAGTCACACGCCGTGACTCTGTTATGTCTTCGGGTACCTCGCCGCGGAGTATGTATGCGAGGAAGGGTTGAGTCCAAGTTGGCTCAACGAGGAGTACCTCGACTGGCGGGTCCTCTGTGCTAGCGTCTTGTTCCTGGCTGGTACGGCTGATGTGGGAGGTGCTCGCTTCTTTTTGATGGATCTGTGCTCGATGCGCTCGAAGAATACACCAGGTGGTACTGGTGCCTTAGTCGCGCCAATATTGGCTAGCTTATCTGCTTCTTCATTGCTCTCACGTCCTATGTGCCGCAACTCGCATCCTTCAAAGCTGCCCTCCATGAGCTTATACAGGTCTCGATAGGTGATCATGTTGTCTGCGATTGCATCGCAGGCCTTCATTGTTTGCTGCACCACAAGATTCGAGTCACCGTAGATCATTAGTCGAGTGCACCGGGGGCTTTGGCCATCCTCATGCCATGGATTAGGGCCTCGTATTCTGCTTCGTTATTTGATGGGAACTCGAACCCCATTTGCAGGATGTAGCGGAGCTTGTCGCCTTTTTGGGATGTGAGGATGACACCTGCGCCTGCGCCTTCGTTTTTCTTTGAGCTGTCAAAGTACATTGTCCATGAGTTGGACACATCTGGTGCTCCTGGTAGCTGAGCTTCAATCCACTCGGTGTGGAAGTCAGGTAAGACTTGTGCTTTGATGGCCTTCGGGTAATCATACTTGATGTCCCGTGGTGCTAGCTCAATGAGCCATTTTGCTACTCGCCCAGTTGCGTTGGGGTTTGTGGGGATGTCCCCGATCCCTGAGGTGCTGATTACAGTGATCGGGTGCTTAGAGAAGTAATGCGTTAGCTTCCTTGAAGACATGAACATGGTGTAAGCCAGCTTCTGATAGTGCGGGTACCGCTGTTTTGATATAGAGAGGACTTCACTCAAGTAGTAGACTAGACGTTGTATGCTTTGGGTGTGTCCCTCCTCCCTGCGCTCGTCTACCAGTACAGTGCTCACCACCCTGTTAGTTGCGGAGACATATAGGTATAGTGGCTCGCATTCCCTTGGTGCGACGAGGATTGGAGGGCTTGTGAGGACTCGCTTGAGATCCATGAAGGCTACTTCTGCTTCCGGCGTCCATTCGAATTTGTCTGCTTTCTTCATCAATCGATAGAATGGGAGTGCTTTTTCACCTAGCTTGCTGATGAATCGACTAAGTGCTGCGACTCGACCAGCTAACTTTTGCACGTCATGGAGCTTTGAAGGCCTTTGCATTGTCAGGATGGCCTGTATTTTCTCCGGGTCTGCCTCGATTCCTCGAGCTGAGACTAGATACCCAAGGAGTTGTCCAGCTGGCACGCCGAACGTGCACTTCTTCGGGTTTAGCTTGATGTGGAAGCGTTTGAGGTTTGCGAACGTCTCTCGCAAATCGTTGAGTAGTGTTCTTTCCTCCCTTGTTGTAATGATGATGTCATCTACATAGACCTGGACGTTTCGCCCTATTTGCTTTTTGAGGCAGTCTTGCATCATGCGTTGGTAGGTTGCGATTGCGTTCTTGAGCCCGAAAGGCATTGAGGTGTAACAGTAGACCCCGAGTGGGGTTATGAACGCCGTTTTCTCTTCATCCTTATCTGATGGTAACATGAGTAAGCATCCAGGAAGGACAGGCGAGCACACCAGCGGTGGAGTCGACGATCTGGTCGATTCGAGTTAGTGGACAGTGATCCTTTGGACAGCACTTATTGAGTGTCGTGAAATCTACACACATCCAAAGGATATCTGTGTTCTTTTTCTCCATGAGTACGGGGTTGGCCACCCATTGTGACTTCTTGATTTCTCTGATGAAACCTGCTGCAAGTAGTCTATCGACCTCGGCTTCGACTGTGGTTCTTTTGGGGCCGGATATAAGGCGCATTGTTTGCTTGACTGGTTTTGCATCTGGAAATAATTGTAGAGAGTGCTCGGCGAATTCCCTGGGAATACCTGGCATGTCGGCTGGACACCATGCAAATATATCCCAGTTCTCACAGAGGAATTCGACGAGCACGCTTTCCTATGCGATAGGCAGACTCGACGAGACATTGACTGTCTTGGTCGGGTCAGTCGGGTGTACTTGATGCGACCTTGTGTCATTGGTGGCGTTGAATGCTCTGTCGACTGCCATCTTTTTGTGCTCCGGCATAAGTGTTCTATCGTTGGAGACCGCTAGATCAGCGAACGTTGCTTCCATGCCAAACATCTAAGAGATTTTGCTGAATTCCCGATCGCAAGAATCAGACTTTTGAAAATTTCCCTTGACTGTGATTACTCCTTTTGGTCCAGGCATCTTGAGCTGGAGGTATGCGTAGTGTGGCACCGCCATGAATCGAGCGAACGTCGGGCGCCCAAGTATAGCATGATATTGTGACTTCCAGTCGACCACTTCGAACTCAATCAACTCTGTCCTGAAGTGGTTTTTGTCCCCGAATGTTATGTCGAGTTGTATGGTGCCTTCTGGGCTTATTGCTTTGCCTGGGACGATACACACATATGGAAGATGATGGAACAGGGGCGGCGCGCAGAGCAAATGGCAGGTAAAAAACAAATGCCAGCGCCGTTCCCTATTTACCACAAGTCAAAAGCAATCATAGCCATTCAGATCCAAATCGTGCGTTACGCACGCAATCTGACGGTACACATGGCAAACGCAGAGGGCAACCATCGCCGGCCACTCTGCCCACTACACACGCAAAAAGAGGAGCCATAATCACCTCTCCGGAAAAAAGTGGGCCTGAGAGGTCAAATCAAGTCCAAACTGCACCGTTATTCGGTCAGCTCTGCACAAATGGGCCCACCTAAGTGTTACGTCCCATCCATCATAGCATAACGCACGCCACGCGTGTCAGGCAGCGCAGTCGCCAAAGAACGTCATCCCTGACGTCATCTCAAACGCATAATGGTCACTCGACTGCCCTGTTTGCTTTGGATGTGCAATAGCAATATCGATAAAATTGGTCACTCGACCGTTCCTTCGACTGACGCATATTACTCCCATCGGGAGCGTATCAAAATTTCTTCGACCGGAGATGCTAAAGTGATTTTGAGATTATCCTCCATTACAAGCACTACAGCATAATCTCGGGGGCTACTCCCATCGAGAGCACTGTCGTGCACCCGATAGATTTACGGCACAGAATGTCTTCGAGTAACGTATCAAATGATAATGGATTTGAGATTATCCTCCATTGCAAAGCAATAAAGCACAATCTCGGGGGCTGCCACACACCCGATAGAATAACGTCAAAAAGTCAGTCGACAAAGAATCGACTCAGCTCAAAAACAAAATCATACTCGAAACATTCCCGAGTTGCGTCCGTCGCAAATACCTCGGATGCTACACGCATAGTGCAAAGGTAAGACCCACCGAACTTTCGAGCTGGGCTAAGGACCGTTCCAACAACGTCAATCCTTATGCTTTCGTGTCAGCAGACATGATGAAAAATCCCGACGGACGCCTTGGGTAAAATTCAAAGTTATACTGCAGATCGACTCAGTAAGACCTCAAGCGGCCTAGTCGAATCTGACCAGTTTGTTCCAGATTCGAGTCCGGGGACTTGAATTTGATTGAAAGCTAGTAAGGTTTTGCCCAGATGTGTAGTTAACCAGTCTCGATCCGTCGAGTGTACTGGGCCTACTAAGCTATTATCCCTTGATTTTCATAAGCAAAAGACACAGTCGATGAAATACTCGACATAGCCAACATGTGCTATTCATATAGGAATTCCAATTATACAGAAATACGAAGCATATGACGTGCCCTTACGAAAGAGTCCATGCCCGATTCTTCGAGTCAAACAAGTACCCGGGGGCTACTGACATGAATATACATCTCGGGTACCCTACCGTGAGGGTACCTGGTGCACGTGACGACTGAGGCCCAATATCGAAGAGTCTATTCGAAGCCCAAAGACAAGAGGCCAAGAAGATGGAGTACCCTCCAAGATTAGACATAGGCATAGTCGGTTTAGAACTTTCCATATGTGTGAACTAGGTCGGTTAAGAACTCCCGAGACCCAGCCTATTTAAAGGCTGGGAGGGGCGCCGATCTAGGACCAAGCCATACTCGAACTACCAAAGCTCTAGCGAGATCGTCATCTCGCTGGAGCCCCCCTGTAACCTCATAATCTCCACGATCAATAACAGACAAGCAGGAAGTAGGGTCTTTACCTCCACCGGAGGGGCCTGAACCTGGGTAAATCTTTGCCTCTGCTTGTCAGCCGACGAAACTACCAACACTACCACGTTCTCTCCCCATAATCTCAACCCTAGGTCCTTAACCATGGGATTTGGTGAGGATACCCCTCGTCACGGAGGCTTTCCTCTTTGGCGCCATGGCGGTGGTGGCTAAGGAAAGCAGCACAAGCTCAGGCGCGAGAACAATGGAGAAGGAGCGCAAGGAAGAAGATGGAACAGGGGCGGCGCGCAGGGCAAATGGCTAGTAAAAAATAATGCCAGCGCTGTTTCCCCTATTTACACTAGTAGGGAAGTGCCTTTCTATGGATCCCTTTTTGTGGCGCACCAAGTAGCCATGCACCACAGAAAAAAATATGTGGCGCACCAGGCCACATGCGCCACAGAAATGTCACTTTCTGTGGCGCACCTTGCCATGTGCGCCACAGAAAGTTACATTTCTGTGGCGCATGTAGCCTAGTGCACCACAGAAAGTGACATTTCTGTGGCGCATGGAGGTGGGTGCGCCACAGATATTTTTTTGTCTCACGCATGGCTACCCCCCTGGATCGCCTTTTCAGTTCTGTAAACAAGAAAAGAAAATGATACAAATTTCAAAAAATAAAATCCTTTGACATGTAGTTTCGTTTTAGTGTCTAGTTGGTATAGAAATTTTAAAATATGAATTTTGACCTTTTTTGCAAAAAAAGAAAAAAAAACTTTGTAGGGGCATAACTTTTGCATACGATGTCGAAAAAATGCGTTTAATATATCAAAAAAAATCGTGAGAAAAAAGGAACTCGATTTCACCGGGATTTACCCGGTGAACTTTTCTCAGATTCGGCAATTCCAAAAGAGTAAAAAGTTATTTCAAACAGAAGATCTTTTTCTACAAAATAAAAAAATAAAAAAATTGGAATTTTTTTTGTGGCGCACGGTGGCGGGTGCGACACCGAATTGTTGGGCGGGATTCGAAATTTGAATCCCGCCCAAGCTCTTCTCTCCTCTCTTTTCTCCTTCTTTCTCCCTCTCTTTTCTCCTTCTCTCCTCCACTTCTCCTCTCCCTTCTCCTCTCCTCCACTTCTCCTCTCCCCTTCTCCTCCACTTCTCTTCTCCTTCTCCTCTCCTCTCCTCCACTTCTTCTCTCTCTCCTCCTACACCACCCCGGCGATCTCCTCCTCCACCCTGGCGACGTCTCCTCTGGCGACCTCTCCTCCGGCGACCTCCACCTCCGGCGACACCCTCCTCCACTCTGGTGACCCCCTCCTCCACCCCGGTGACCTCTCCTCCGGCGACACCCTCCTCCACTCCAGCGACCCCCTCCTCCACCCCGGCGACATCTCCTCCGGCGACCTCCGGCGACATCCTTCTCCTCCTCCACCATCTCCGGTGACCCCCATCCTCCACTCACCCACCTATGGCCATGGCCACGGGCAACACGGCCTCCGCCGAAATTTTGACGAAATTCCGACGAAATTCCGGCGGCCAGATCTAGGTCCAGATTTGGATCTTGATCTGGCCGCCATTTTTCTGAAATTCAAAAAACAATTTTGTGGCGCATGGTGCTGGGTGCGCCACAGAAATATTTCTGTGGCGCACCAAGTAACCATGCGCCACAAAATATGGGTATTTCTGTGGCGCACGGTGGGGTGCGCCACAGAATTACCCAGATTTTTGTGGCGAGGATTCTGTGGCGCACCCACCATGCGCCACAGAATCCTTTTTTGGTGCGCCACTAAAAGGCATTCTCCTACTAGTGTTACCTCGAAGCAAAGGCAATCACAGCCATTCAGATCTTAACTGTGTGCTGCGCACCGTACATGTGGCACACGCGGAGGGAAACCGTCGTCGGCCACTCCGCCCACTACGCACGCAAAAAGAGGAGCCATAATCACCTCTCCGGAAAAAGTGGGCCCGAGTGGTCAAATCAAGTCCAAACTGCACCGATGTTCGGTCAGCTCTGCACAAATGGGCCCACCTATGTGTCACGTCCCATCCATCACAGCATAACGCACGCCACGCGTGTCAGGCAGCGTAGTCGCCAAAGAACGTCATCCCTGACGTCATCTCAAACGCATATTTGTCACTCGATTGCCCTGATTGGTTTGGATGTGCAATAGCAATGTTGTTCATCTTGGTCACTCGACCGTTCCTTCGACTGACGCATATTACTCCCATCGGGAGCATATCAAAATTTCTTCAACTGGAGATGCTAAAGTGATTTTGAGATTATCCTCCATTACAAGCAATACAGCACAATCTCGGGGGCTACTCCCATCGGGAGCACTGTCGTGCACCCGATAGATTTATGGCACAAAATTTCTTCGACTAACATATCAAATGACAGTGGATTTGAGATTATCCTCCATTGCAAAGCAATAAAGCACAATCTCGGGGGCTACTACCATCGGGAGCGCTGTCACGCACCCGATAGCATAACAGCAAATATCAGTCGACAAAGGACATGACTCGTCCAACAAAGTTCAAAAAACATACTCGAAACATTCCCGAGTTGCGTCCGTCGCAAATACCTCGGATGCTGCACGCATAGTGCAAAGGTAAGACCCGCCGAACTTTTCGAGCTGGGATAAGGACCGTTCCAGCAACGTCAATCCTTATACTTTCCGTGTCAGCAGACATGATGAAAATCCCGATGGACGCGTTGGGTAAAATTCAAAGTTATACTGCAGATCGACTCAGTAAGACCTCAGTGGCCTAGTCGAATCTGACCAGTCTGTTCCAGATTCGAGTCCGGGGACTCGAGTTTGATTGAAAGCTAGTAAGGTTTTACCCGAATGTGTAGTTAACCAGTCCCGATCCGTCGAGTGTACTGGGCCTGCTAAGCTATTATCCCTTGATTTTCATAAGCAAAAACCGCAGTCGATGAAATACTCGACATAGCCAACGTGTGCTATTCATACAGGAATTCCAATTATGATATATTGAATGCAAAGCATATGACGTGCACTTACGAAAGAGTCCATGCCCGATTCTTCGAGTCAGACAAGTACTCAGGGGCTACTGACATGGATATACATCTCGGGTACCCTACCGTGAGGGTACCTGGTGCACATGACGACTGAGGACCAATATCGAAAAGTCTATTCGAAGCCCAAGAACAAGAGGCCCAAGAAGATGGAGTACCCTCCAAGATTAGGCATAGGCATAGTCGGTTTACAACTTTCCATATGTGTAAACTAGGTCGGTTAAGAACTCCTGAGACCCAGCCTATTTAAAGGCTGGGAGGGGCGCCGATCTAGGACCAGGCCATACTCGAACCACCAAAGCTCTAGCGAGATCGTCATCTCGCCGGAGCCTCCCTGTAACCTCATAATCTCCACGATCAATAACAGACAAGCAGGAAGTAGGGTCTTTACCTCCACCCGAGGGGCCTAAACCTGGGTAAATCTTTGCCTCTGCTAGTCAGCCGATGAAACTACCAACACTACCACGTTCTCTCCCCACAATCTCAACCCTAGGTCCTTAACCATGGGATTTGGTGAGGATACCCCTCGTCAAGTGCCCTCTCTCCGGTCTCAGACCAATTTAGCGGAGTTTGGCATTTTCTTCCATACAGAACCTTGAATGGGGCCATACCCAGACTAGCTTGATAGCTATTGTTGTAGGAGAACTCTGTGAAGGGAAGATACTTCTCCCAACCCTTGCCAAAAGAGATTACACATGCCCTGAGCATGTCTTCTAGAACTTGGTTCACCCTTTCGGTCTGACCATCACTTTGAGGGTGGAAAGCGGTGCTAAAGTTGAGACGGGTTCCCATGGCTTGTTGGAAACTAGTCCAAAACCTGGAGGTGAACAGACTTCCACGATCAAAGATTATCTTCTTGGGAACGCCGTGAAGTACGATGATCCTAGAAGCATACAGATCTGCCAACTTAGCAGCTGTGATGTCAACACGAATAGGGAGGAAGTGAGCCACTTTTGATAATCGATCAATGATTACCCAGATGGCATCGTTTCCCTTAGGAGACTTCGGCAGTACAGTAATGAAATCCATACCACGTCGCATTCCGCAACATACTCCGCAATCTCTCGTTTCATACAGGACCACCAGAATTGGCGCCGAAGATCTTGGTACATCTTGGTACTACAGGATGGATAGAGATGGGGGACTCATGGGCTTCTAGGAGTATCAACCCTTTCACACTCCCACTTTTTGGCACCACTAGGCGACGACCAAAGTAGACCTGGCCCGTATCATCAACGGAGAAACACTTAGCCTTGCCGCTAGCGATCTTCTCCTTGATCTCGAGAATTTCCGCATCCTGCTGCTGGGCAGCCTTGATCTCCTCCTCAAGAGTGGGTTTGATCTCTAAATTTGCCAAATAGCCAGAGGGAACAACTTCTAGGTTCAAACGGGTGAACTCTTCATGAAGAGCAGGTTGAGCCTTTTCAATCATCAGATTGTTGCAATAGGACTTCCGACTTAGCGCGTCAGCCACGACGTTGGCTTTGTCGAGTTGATAGTTCAGACTCACATCATAGTCCTTGATTAACTCTAACCAACGCGTCTGCCTGAGATTTAAATCTGGCTATGTGAAGAGGTACTTCAGACTCTTATGATCCGAGAAAATCTCGCAACGGTTACCAAACAGGTATGGTCTCCACTGCTTCAGAGCATAAACAACAGTGGCAAGCTCTAGATCACGAGTAGGGTAGTTGTGTTCATGCAGCTTTAATTGGCGGGAAGCATATGCCACCACATGGCCCTCTTGCATTAATACACAGCCCAGCCTTGCAGAGAGGCGTCAAAGAAGACGACAAAATCCTTGCTGGTGTCCGGCAGGACGAGCACAGGAGCAGACGTGAGTTTAGCTTTCAGTGCTTGGAAGCTCTCTTCAGCTTTGTCCATCCATGCAAACTTTTTATCCTTCTTGAGAAGGTCAGTCATTGTAACATCCCAAAATTATCAATCAGTATTATTAGTTCCAGAAAAGAGAGCCAACAAAAAACTTTTACTTAATTATATGTATTGATCTCCTATTGTTGCTTGTGTTGTTTCTTCTTGCTAAATGTGTGTTGCTTGCTCTAAAGATTGACATGAAGAAAATAAAAGAAACAAAATCAACAAGAACCACACATAAAATCAGGTGACAAGTGTCACATTAAATTTCTCAAAGTGGGAGAATTATTTTTTTGTGTTTAAATAAAAGTCAGGAGAGTGATATTTAATCACTCTTATTTTTATTCTATATCCTTTCCCTCTCAAAATATATTTCCAAAAATCTAAATTTAAAATTTCAATTCTTTTCTTTAATAAATTCAAATTACAAAGTTGTGGTGCAACATTTGTCAATTAAATTATACCACTGCACCACAAAACTACATTTGGATATATGGATCCACTTGTGGAAATAAAATCCAGAAAATAAAAATAAAATTTCGTTGAAACATTTCGTCGAACACCTTGCTTGCACTGCTCGTGTTCTTCCTCAAATTCTTCAACCCGGAGATCAATTGATCGAATTCGCTGTTAATTCGACCAATTGACTCACCCAAATCCTCTCCCGTGCACCACAGAACCTGTTGCGCGCGGAAATTTGGAAGAGGAGGGTCGGGAAAGG
The DNA here is from genome assembly GCA_947311845.1 of Poa pratensis. Classification (NCBI taxonomy): domain Eukaryota; kingdom Viridiplantae; phylum Streptophyta; class Magnoliopsida; order Poales; family Poaceae; genus Poa; species Poa pratensis. The sequence continues at coordinate 52,931 of CAMZMU010000027.1, forward strand.
AGCGGAGCTTCAGAGGGGACCGAGCCCGGCGCGGCCGCGCCATGGTCGGCATGGCTGCCGTGCGTGGCATCGCCTCGGTTATCCACTCCCTGGCCCCTCTCACTCCCTCGCTTCACCTTGCTCTCCTCTGCTCTCACCTCCCGCCCAGGAGGGACCCCCGTTGCCGCCGTGCGCCACGCCATGGCCGCGCCCGCCCGAGACGGCCGTGCCGGTGCACGCCGCACCGTCCATTTGCTCCGAGCCCCGTCCCAAAATTGGCGACGCCCAGCTCGCCGCCACACACCACGGCTACCCCTGAGCACCTCGATCGTTGTAGCCGCCCCTACGACGCGCCCCTGCACGCCCTGCACCTCTCCCGCACCGCGTCCACCATGGACCCGTGCTCGCCGATATATACCCCTGCCCAACCCGTGCTCAAACCACACCACCACTGCCTCCCTTGCTCTCCCCACTCCCCCGTACACCGCCAGGAGGGCGGAGCCGCTGCTGCCAAGCTCCAGCTGCAGCCGCAGCTGCTGCCCGAGCCCCTGCAGGTCCGTCGTGCTCGAGGTAGACGACGACACGGCCGCCACCGTGCTAGCCTCTCTTCTCCTCCCCTCTGGCCCTCAACTGCCTCACCATTAACCTCGCACTCACCCGCCGTGTTTCCTCGACGTTTCGTGCACAGGATCAACGCAGCCAGTTCGCCGGAGCCGTGCACGGCCGTGGAGGAGAAGGAGCTCGCCGCCGCCAAACCAGCCCGTCCCAGCACGCACCACTCAGCCAGGAGTTCTCCCGGAGCCGCCGCCGTCGTTCTGCGTCATCTCCGCCGTCTCCCGAGCCCCCTAGGTAAGCCGCCCGTCCTCCGCGTCGTCGCCGGAGCCGCAGCACCACCCCTCTGTGGTCGCCGTCGCTGCGTCGCACGGCAGCCGTTGGATCGCGATCCAACGGTAGCTTACCGTTTCGGTTATAAGAGAGAGAGAGAGACCGACGAGCGGGCCCCGCTCGTCAGGGTTTTATTAATTTTTCCGCGTGCGCTGAGTCACCGACGGATGGGCCCCGCCCGTCAGATTTCTCCACATTATCCAGAGCAATTAGATTTTCGAATTCAGTTTCTCTGGAAATTTCAATACTGGACCCAACTTAGAAAATCAATATCTAAAGATTTAGGAATCCAAATAAATCAAACTCAATTGTTCTGGAAAGCTTATGAAATTTTTTAACCAACACAATTGGTCTCATGCCATTTAATTAAATAGTTAAAAAGTATTATTGAAAATGCCACAGAAGGTTTAAAATCTAAACTTGTTTGTTTCTGATACTCTGTTAGTCCAAATAATTCCAAACCAATTTTGCTAGCTTAGTACTGCCTGGTATTAGCTCCCCTAATTTTGGTAGAATTAATTAAGCAGTATTAATTGTTGACTTTAAGATAAACCCTTCTGGACTAAAACAAACAAATATGTTCATTGGTTGACCCAAATGAGTTAGGACCAATTTTGTTAGCTCACATATAGCCATGTTTAGTTACCCCTAAATGGGTTTAATTTTTGGAGCAATAGAATTTAAATGGTAGCCAAAACTTGATTATTAAGCTACTGGATTCAATCCAATGTGTAGGGAGTTTGGTAACTCCAAATGATCCAATTCAAATTGGGTTGTCTTCTACACATCAGTGGCTTTCCATAGAATTTTAGTTTGTATTTTTGTGACCAACAGAACTCAAGTTGTGGAATTAAACATGAATAACTAGTTTCTGCCATAATTTGGACTTAATTAAATAATGTTTAATTCAATTTTTGAAAACCAAATTGTGTGGTTTGTGTGTGCAGTAGCTAATTGTGATGTTTATGATTGTTGTGTTGAGATGATTGCTTGTATAGCTTAGTGATTGGTTGCATTGTTTGTTTATTAATTAGACGAGAACGTTGTCGGATATATCGAGGAAGGAGAGTTTGCTGAAGTTGAAGAACAAGAGCAAGATCACTTTGCCAAGCAAGGCAAGCTATTCCCTGAGCTTGCACTACCAACATATGCATCTACTTTCATAACATGTTTTACTCTCAAAGCAAGATTTATAAAACTCATTTCAAAAGTATATGGATATTATTTTGCCACCCTATGTAGTAGTTTATGTAAAACTTTAGGATGGGAAAACAATGTTGTTTATTCAAAACTCCTTTGAAATGTCTTGTGAGTTTATGGAATGCCGAGATGTCGGTGTTGTGTTGGAAAAGTGGAAAAGTGGTGATGTTTATGAAAAATGCACAGTGTGTCCTTGTACTTACGTCAACCATCCAATACCCTGTGCGACCACCTCCACCACATATGGGAAACAGGCGTAGTCATATAATTTGCTCATATTAGTATGGGACTCCTCAACAACGAGGATGACCTCGTTCCATGAGGGGATGGTCATGGCGACCTACCCCCTGACCTGGGTCCTGGCATCTGAGGATGGGGGATTGAAGGGTTCGCTCGCCGGGCAGAACTACGAGTCCTCACACTTAGGTTTCCCGACGGGGAATCTGGACTGGGTGTCGATGGAAAGATGATAATTTCGTAGCGGTAGGATCCTATACTAGCATGAGCAAAGGACAGGCTATGGTCGGCGGCTTACTTCGCATACACCTGTATGGCGAGACGTGGCGGACACGATGAGCTGCCGGATGGATGTGGGATAAAAGCGTGCTACCTCTGCAGAGGGTTAAAACTATTCGAATAGCCGAGTCCTCGGATATGGACAGCTGGGAGACCCTACTTTGACCATGTGCAAGTTTTTGGAAAACTTTTAAGTTTAAAAGAAATTGAAATGGTGGTGTTACACATCTATACCAAATGAAGTGGTAGGAGTTGTGGGAATAAATGGACTATGGTGAGCCATGGTCATGAAAAGGAGGAGTTTTTGAGAAACAAAATGAAATGGTGACTTCTTTCAAAGATGGTTATAAAACTCTTCTTACCTTTTTCAATAAAGATATAGAGCTGTTTTAAAACAAATAAGAGTGCATACTCATGTTGGGGTAGTTTGCGAGTACATTCAAATGTACTCATATTGGTTTCGTCCCTGGCTATTGTCCTAGCCAGACTACGAGGACTACAAGGAGGAGCACTACGCCGAGCAGGAATATGGCGACTTCTACGCCAACTAAGGATCTCCACAAGTCAGCTGCCTGTCGGGTTGTCATCATTAGAATATGATGTCTACTACGCCGTAGCTTCCGCTGATATATTTTGGTTTGGCCCATGAAGGCACCTATGTAAGAACTTGGTCTAAATGACCATTTATGTAAGACTTTTATTCGGTACTGTAATGGATGTAAACTTTGGTATCCAATTCGGATTATGTGCAACGACAGACTGATCACGGGATCGTTGTGTTAAGCATAATCGGGTATTTCGGACAGCTAGTCCGGGGTCCCCACAGACTTGGTATCAGAGCCATCCTGACTTTAGGAAACCTTAGTTAGCATGGTCGTTTGTCAAAGTTACAAAAAGATGAATTTCTAAAGAAGAAAGGAATGAAGTATTTTTGAAAACTGCTTATCTCCAATCCTCTTACTTATGCAAAATTTTACTCCATTAAATATTACATTTTCCTTGGTATCCCTAAAATTTTGTACACCTCTCATTAAGTTAAAATTTGACTCACTTGTTGCCCACTACATTTAAAATTTTGATACACTGTCACTAACTAACTTAAAATTTGCTTAAAAATTGTAGATGGCACTCCACTGGACCGAGTTCGTTCAGCTGGAGAAGGACAGCAAGCTGACGTTTGAGAGGGACTTGTTCGAGTTGACCAAGCTGTTAGGTCGCCCCGCTCCAGAGTTTGAGGGAGCTCAGATTGATGTTCACGGTGTCGGAAGGCTGAGCTGGCTCATCAGGTCGTCAGTTCGCAGGAACATCAAGTCTCCCAGTTCCCGGACGCTCGTCTTCACCACCAAGGAGGCCACCTGGGTTGATGGTCTCTGTACTGCTACACAGAGGATGCTAGCCCGACTTTGTGAGGAGCACAAGGCGGAGTTAGTAGACTCCCGTTTCCGGTTCTACGGGAGGCGCAACTGCGATGGACACCCTACTCCTTCACCTTACCACCCGATGTTTGGGAGCTACATCATGGACATGGAGCTCTTACTTCAGTGCACTCAGGATGATCTGTTGCGCACTAGGATTCAGCTTCGCTTTGACCGCGAGTCGCTCGTTGAGCTTCGCGAGAGTGAGGAGAAGCTGATGAGGAGAAGGTCGCTCTTCTCGGAAGAGGGCCCAGCTGAGGAGACCATCGTGAAGCTCCGCAAGAAGGTGGCAGAGCAGGACCAGCTGATCGAGGATCTAGAGCACCATACTGACGAGATGGAGGAGGAGGGCGAGGATCTCCGCAAGGAGAACAACGCTTTCCTCAGTGACGATGATGACTTCGTGGAGGAGATGGACTGTGAGGAGGAGGATGATGAGGAGGAGTTAGTTGACGAGGAGGAGGAGCCACTCGAGCCAGTTCTCGAGGACGAGGAGGAGGATCCCGAGGAGCCAGCCTACCAGTCAGATGCTGACGTGTTAGAGCTGGAGGTTCCACCTCAGTAGGAGAGTGACTTGATCACTACCGCAGGATTAGGTTGACCCCCTATAGCTAGTCGAGTAGTAGTAGTGGTTCTTTTGGAAACCAGATGTTATGTATCCTAGATGTAAGGTGATGTTGTAAGCTTGAGGTTGTAAGCTTGTTGTTGATGTGAACTCCTTGATGTGTTGTTTGTGAAAATAAGTATGTTTGTCTTGTTAAATCTGTGTGAACTATTTTCATATAAATCTTAGATTAATCAACCACTTGAGAGATCATCTTTTCCCTTAGTCGAACTTTTCTTGCCTTGTCTCTTATACCCGGTGTGCTTCAGGATGCCGCCCCGTCGCGACAATACGGGAGGATCAGGATCAGCACCACCACCACCGGACCCAACCCCCACCCAACTTCTCGCGCTTATCATGGAGGAACGTGAGAATGCCCGGCAGGAGCGCCAGCTCATCTCACTGCCCTACAACAACTTGCAGCCGCTTACAACAACAACAATAATAACAACAACAACAACAATGGTGGTAATGACAATGGCAATGAGAACCAGCGATCCACCTTAGGCGATTTCCAGAAAACCAACCCACCCACCTACTCCAAGGGACTTCACCCACTGGAAGCCGATGATTGGCTTCACCATCGAACAATCTGGAAGTTGCTGCTGTGGAGAAATGAAAAGTGCTATATGCAACCCACTATCTTGCTGGACCTGCAAGAGCTTGGTGGGAAACTACCAAGGCTCTCCAGCAGCTGACATGTCATCAACTGGGCTGAGTTCCAGAGAAGTTCCGCAAGAAGCATATTCTGGTGGACTCATTGATAGGAAGAAGGATGAATTCCGCAAGCTGAGGCAGGGAAGTAGAGATGTGTCGGTTATCTTGAGAGTTTACCGACTTATCTCGGTATGCCCTGATGACACCGACAAGAGAGAAGAAGATGGAGCGTTTCATGAGTGGACTTCATGATGAACTGCAGTGTGCTTGGTTATCCATGACTTCCGTGATCTGGAGTCACTTGTGGACAAAGCCATCCAGCTGGAGACCAAGCGCAAGTCTATGTATGAAGGTCGCAAGAGGAGGATGAATGCTCAGGAAGGTTCGAGCAGCCAGAAACCTCGTATCTTTCAGCAGAACCCCAGCCTGCCTATCGTCCACCCCAAGCTCCACGCCCCAATTTCCCTAACCGCCCGAACAACTTCAACCGCCCCAATGACAATAACCGTCCCAGAGGAAACTTCAACAACTTCAACCCCAACGCCAATGTTGTCTGCTTTGAATGTGGCAACAAAGGACACTACTCCAGGAATGCCCCAATCCTAAGAGGAATGTCCAGCGCCCCAATGCACCTGCACCGAACAATGGTCAAGGCCGCAATGGAAATGGTAATGGCAAGAATGCCGCACCCCGCGGGAATGCTGCTGTTGTCAGAGGCCGTCTGCACCACATCAATGCTGAAGAGGCTGAAGAAGCGCCAGATGTTGTGCTGGGTACGTTTCTTGTCAACTCAGTACCTGCAACTGTTCTGTTTGATTCTGGTGCTACCCATTCGTTTATTACCAAAGAGTTTGTTTCTAAGGGAGGTTTAGTCGGGAGTCTTTTACCCAAACCATGTTGGTACAAACCCCAGGACTGTTAGCCAAAACCAACCAGATGTGTTCCGAAACCCCCATAGAAATTGGAGGAGGAAGGTTTGCAGCCGACCTAATTATCTTAGGAAACCAAGGCATAGATGTTATTCTTGGAATGGATTGGTTAGCCAAGTATCACGGACGTATTGACTGTGCCCGAAGAGCTGTTTCTCTCACTTCTGATGATGGAGTTGAAGTGGAGTATGCATCTGAGACCAGCCAGACCAGACCCGGATGCCATGAGAGCATAGCTCGACCCGCCCTAGATGAGATCCGTGTTGTTCATCTGTTCAAGGATGTTTTCCCAGAAGAATTGCCTGGTATGCCGCCAGACAGGGATATTGAGTTCATAATTGAGCTTATCCCAGGAACATCCCCATATCCCAAAAGCCTTATCGGATGAATCCGGAAGAACTGGTGGAGTTGAAAAGCAGTTGGCTGATATGCTAAGCAAAGGACTTGTCGCCCAAGTGCTTCACCATGGGGATCACCCATTATTTTTGTGGACAAGAGAGACGGTACCACACGCCTGTGTGTGGATTATCGCAAGCTGAATGACGTGACCATTAAAAACAAGTACCCTCTTCCCAAGATCGAGGATCTGTTCGATCAAATGAACGGAGCCCGAGTCTTTTCAAAGATCGATCTTCGGACAGGTTACCATCAGTTGAAGATCCGAGAGACAGACATTCCCAAGACCGCCTTCACCACCGTTACGGTTTGTTTGAATACACCGTGATGTCCTTTGGTCTGACCAATGCCCCAGCCTATTTCATGAATCTCATGAACAAGATTTTCATGGAGTACCTCGACAAGTTCGTGGTAGTTTTCCTTGATGACATCCTTATTTATTCCAAGACCGAAGAAGAACATGCTGAACACCTGCGTCTAGTTTTGGAGACCCTCCAAGAGCACCAGCTGTATGCCAAGCTTAGCAAGTGTGAGTTTTGGCTCAGTGAAGTGGCATTTCTTGGACATATTGTATCCGCTGGAGGAATTTCTGTTGACCCTGAGAAGATACAAGCCATTCTTGACTGGTTATCCCCAACCAATGTTTTTGAAATCCGAAGCTTTCTCGGACTTGCCGGTTATTACCGCAAGTTTGTTGAAGGATTTTCCAGTATAGCCAAACCTCTGACCCAACTGTTGAAGAAGGACAAGAAATTTGAATGGACTCAGAAGTGTGAGGATAGTTTCCAAGAATGAAGAAGAAACTAACCTCAGCCCCAATCCTGATCATGCCAGACGTCACCCAGAGTTTCGACGTGTATTGCGATGCATCACGCCTCGGACTTGGTTGCGTTCTGATGCAAGAAGGCAAAGTTGTGTCGTACTGTCCCGGCAGTTGCGACCGCATGAAGAGAATTACCCAACCCATGACTTGGAGTTAGCTGCTGTGGTCTTTGCTCTTAAGAAGTGGCGTCCCTATCTTGCGGGACATCGCTGTGAGGTTATACGATCACAAAAGCTTGAAGTATATTTTCACCCAGAAAGATCTGAACCTGCGACAGAGGAGATGGATGGAATTAATCAAGGATTATGATATTGGAATCCATTATCACCCCGGAAAGGCTAATGTAGTTGCCGATGCCCTTAGTCGCAAACCTTGCACCCTGAATGCCTGATCCAAGCCGAACAGCCAGCCTTGTTCAAGAGTTCCAAGATTTTGGACTAGAGCTTGTTAGCCATGGTTATCTCGCCAATTTAGAGTTAACCCCAACCCTGATGGATCAAATCAAAGAAGCCCAAAAAGGTCATGAAAGCATAGAGGGAATTAGGAAAAAGATTTCCCTCGGCAAAGCACCCGGTTTTACCAAGATGCTGAGGGAGTGCTGAAATTCAATGACCGTATCTGTGTGCCCAATGTCACGGAACTTAAGGAGTTAATCCTGAAGGAGGCCCATGAGACCCCTTACTCAATCCACCCCGGCGGAACCAAAATGTACCAAGACCTTCGAGGAAGATTTTGGTGGCATGGAATGAAGCGAGAGATTGGTTCATTCGTAGCCAAGTGTGACATCTGCCAGCGAGTTAAGGCTGAACATCAGCGACCCGCTGGATTGCTTCAACCTTTGAAAATTCCCGAGTGGAAGTGGGATGAGATTGGAATGGATTTTATTACCGGACTTCCAAGATCCAACCGAGGCCATGATTCAATCTGGGTCATCGTTGATCGACTGACCAAGGTTGCCCATTTCATCCCTGTCAACACCACCTATCGGGGACATCAGTTGGCCGACTTGTATATTTCCAGAATAGTGAGCCTGCATGGTGTGCCTAAGAAGATTGTATCTGATAGAGGCACGCAATTCACCTCAAGATTCTGGAAATCCCTTCATGAAGCCCTCGGAACCAAGCTAGCGTTTAGCACCGCTTATCATCCCCAGACCGATGGCCAAACTGAGCGAGTGAACCAGATATTGGAGGACATGCTTCGTGCATGTGTTCTATCCTATGGTTCCAAGTGGGAAGATTGCCTTCCGTTTGCAGAATTCTCGTACAACAACAGTTATCAGTCCAGTCTGCAAATGGCCCCTTTTGAAGCCCTTTACGGCAAGAAGTGTCGTACACCCCTGAATTGGTCCGATACAGGAGAAGGCAAATTGTTCGGACCAGATACCCTCCGTGAAGCTGAAGAGCAAGTTCAGCTTATTCGTGAACGACTCAAAACTGCCCAATCCCGTCAGAAGAGTTATGCTGACACCAAGCGCGTGACCTCACTTTCAGTGTCGGAGATCATGTTTATCTCCGAGTGACACCCCTCAAAGGAATGCAGCGTTTCCATGTCAAAGGAAAGTTAGCGCCAAGGTATATTGGACCCTTCAAGGTCATTTCTCGTCGAGGAGAAGTATCTATCAGCTGGAATTGCCCCAGGAGTTAGGAGATTATCATGATGTTTTCCACATTTCCTTGCTCCGGAAGTGTCTGAAGTTCCTGACCAGCCGATGTTTTCAAAAACATCGACCACCTCTCCATCGACCTGAACCAAGACCTGACTTATCGTGAGAGACCTCTCAAAATTCTCGAAGAAGATGTTCGTGTTACCCGAAGACGTGCGATCAAGTTTTACAAAGTTCAGTGGACTAACCACTCTGAAGAAGAAGCAACTTGGGAACGCGAAGATTATCTTCGAAGCGAATTTCCAGACCTCTTTAGTACCCAGGCCTAGCAAATCTCGGGACGAGATTTATTCTAAGGGGGGAAGGATTGTAACATCCCAAAATTATCAATCAGTATTATTAGTTCCAGAAAAGAGAGCCAACAAAAAACTTTTACTTAATTATATGTATTGATCTCCTATTGTTGCTTGTGTTGTTTCTTCTTGCTAAATGTGTGTTGCTTGCTCTAAAGATTGACATGAAGAAAATAAAAGAAACAAAATCAACAAGAACCACACATAAAATCAGGTGACAAGTGTCACATTAAATTTCTCAAAGTGGGAGAATTATTTTTTTGTGTTTAAATAAAAGTCAGGAGAGTGATATTTAATCACTCTTATTTTTATTCTATATCCTTTCCCTCTCAAAATATATTTCCAAAAATCTAAATTTAAAATTTCAATTCTTTTCTTTAATAAATTCAAATTACAAAGTTGTGGTGCAACATTTGTCAATTAAATTATACCACTGCACCACAAAACTACATTTGGATATATGGATCCACTTGTGGAAATAAAATCCAGAAAATAAAAATAAAATTTCGTTGAAACATTTCGTCGAACACCTTGCTTGCACTGCTCGTGTTCTTCCTCAAATTCTTCAACCCGGAGATCAATTGATCGAATTCGCTGTTAATTCGACCAATTGACTCACCCAAATCCTCTCCCGTGCACCACAGAACCTGTTGCGCGCGGAAATTTGGAAGAGGAGGGTCGGGAAAGGAGCGGAGCTTCAGAGGGGACCGAGCCCGGCGCGGCCGCGCCATGGTCGGCATGGCTGCCGTGCGTGGCATCGCCTCGGTTATCCACTCCCTGGCCCCTCTCACTCCCTCGCTTCACCTTGCTCTCCTCTGCTCTCACCTCCCGCCCAGGAGGGACCCCCGTTGCCGCCGTGCGCCACGCCATGGCCGCGCCCGCCCGAGACGGCCGTGCCGGTGCACGCCGCACCGTCCATTTGCTCCGAGCCCCGTCCCAAAATTGGCGACGCCCAGCTCGCCGCCACACACCACGGCTACCCCTGAGCACCTCGATCGTTGTAGCCGCCCCTACGACGCGCCCCTGCACGCCCTGCACCTCTCCCGCACCGCGTCCACCATGGACCCGTGCTCGCCGATATATACCCCTGCCCAACCCGTGCTCAAACCACACCACCACTGCCTCCCTTGCTCTCCCCACTCCCCCGTACACCGCCAGGAGGGCGGAGCCGCTGCTGCCAAGCTCCAGCTGCAGCCGCAGCTGCTGCCCGAGCCCCTGCAGGTCCGTCGTGCTCGAGGTAGACGACGACACGGCCGCCACCGTGCTAGCCTCTCTTCTCCTCCCCTCTGGCCCTCAACTGCCTCACCATTAACCTCGCACTCACCCGCCGTGTTTCCTCGACGTTTCGTGCACAGGATCAACGCAGCCAGTTCGCCGGAGCCGTGCACGGCCGTGGAGGAGAAGGAGCTCGCCGCCGCCAAACCAGCCCGTCCCAGCACGCACCACTCAGCCAGGAGTTCTCCCGGAGCCGCCGCCGTCGTTCTGCGTCATCTCCGCCGTCTCCCGAGCCCCCTAGGTAAGCCGCCCGTCCTCCGCGTCGTCGCCGGAGCCGCAGCACCACCCCTCTGTGGTCGCCGTCGCTGCGTCGCACGGCAGCCGTTGGATCGCGATCCAACGGTAGCTTACCGTTTCGGTTATAAGAGAGAGAGAGAGACCGACGAGCGGGCCCCGCTCGTCAGGGTTTTATTAATTTTTCCGCGTGCGCTGAGTCACCGACGGATGGGCCCCGCCCGTCAGATTTCTCCACATTATCCAGAGCAATTAGATTTTCGAATTCAGTTTCTCTGGAAATTTCAATACTGGACCCAACTTAGAAAATCAATATCTAAAGATTTAGGAATCCAAATAAATCAAACTCAATTGTTCTGGAAAGCTTATGAAATTTTTTAACCAACACAATTGGTCTCATGCCATTTAATTAAATAGTTAAAAAGTATTATTGAAAATGCCACAGAAGGTTTAAAATCTAAACTTGTTTGTTTCTGATACTCTGTTAGTCCAAATAATTCCAAACCAATTTTGCTAGCTTAGTACTGCCTGGTATTAGCTCCCCTAATTTTGGTAGAATTAATTAAGCAGTATTAATTGTTGACTTTAAGATAAACCCTTCTGGACTAAAACAAACAAATATGTTCATTGGTTGACCCAAATGAGTTAGGACCAATTTTGTTAGCTCACATATAGCCATGTTTAGTTACCCCTAAATGGGTTTAATTTTTGGAGCAATAGAATTTAAATGGTAGCCAAAACTTGATTATTAAGCTACTGGATTCAATCCAATGTGTAGGGAGTTTGGTAACTCCAAATGATCCAATTCAAATTGGGTTGTCTTCTACACATCAGTGGCTTTCCATAGAATTTTAGTTTGTATTTTTGTGACCAACAGAACTCAAGTTGTGGAATTAAACATGAATAACTAGTTTCTGCCATAATTTGGACTTAATTAAATAATGTTTAATTCAATTTTGAAAACCAAATTGTGTGGTTTGTGTGTGCAGTAGCTAATTGTGATGTTTATGATTGTTGTGTTGAGATGATTGCTTGTATAGCTTAGTGATTGTTTGCATTGTTTGTTTATTAATTAGACGAGAACGTTGTCGGATATATCGAGGAAGGAGAGTTTGCTGAAGTTGAAGAACAAGAGCAAGATCACTTTGCCAAGCAAGGCAAGCTATTCCCTGAGCTTGCACTACCAACATATGCATCTACTTTCATAACATGTTTTACTCTCAAAGCAAGATTTATAAAACTCATTTCAAAAGTATATGGATATTATTTTGCCACCCTATGTAGTAGTTTATGTAAAACTTTAGGATGGGAAAACAATGTTGTTTATTCAAAACTCCTTTGAAATGTCTTGTGAGTTTATGGAATGCCGAGATGTCGGTGTTGTGTTGGAAAAGTGGAAAAGTGGTGATGTTTATGAAAAATGCACAGTGTGTCCTTGTACTTACGTCAACCATCCAATACCCTGTGCGACCACCTCCACCACATATGGGAAACAGGCGTAGTCATATAATTTGCTCATATTAGTATGGGACTCCTCAACAACGAGGATGACCTCGTTCCATGAGGGGATGGTCATGGCGACCTACCCCCTGACCTGGGTCCTGGCATCTGAGGATGGGGGATTGAAGGGTTCGCTCGCCGGGCAGAACTACGAGTCCTCACACTTAGGTTTCCCGACGGGGAATCTGGACTGGGTGTCGATGGAAAAGATGATAATTTCGTAGCGGTAGGATCCTATACTAGCATGAGCAAAGGACAGGCTATGGTCGGCGGCTTACTTCGCATACACCTGTATGGCGAGACGTGGCGGACACGATGAGCTGCCGGATGGATGTGGGATAAAAGCGTGCTACCTCTGCAGAGGGTTAAAACTATTCGAATAGCCGAGTCCTCGGATATGGACAGCTGGGAGACCCTACTTTGACCATGTGCAAGTTTTTGGAAAAAGCTTTTAAGTTTAAAAGAAATTGAAATGGTGGTGTTGTTACACATCTATACCAAATGAAGTGGTAGGAGTTGTGGGAATAAATGGACTATGGTGAGCCATGGTCATGAAAAGGAGGAGTTTTTGAGAAACAAAATGAAATGGTGACTTCTTTCAAAGATGGTTATAAAACTCTTCTTACCTTTTTCAATAAAGATATAGAGCTGTTTTAAAACAAATAAGAGTGCATACTCATGTTGGGGTAGTTTGCGAGTACATTCAAATGTACTCATATTGGTTTCGTCCCTGGCTATTGTCCTAGCCAGACTACGAGGACTACAAGGAGGAGCACTACGCCGAGCAGGAATATGGCGACTTCTACGCCAACTAAGGATCTCCACAAGTCAGCTGCCTGTCGGGTTGTCATCATTAGAATATGATGTCTACTACGCCGTAGCTTCCGCTGATATATTTTGGTTTGGCCCATGAAGGCACCTATGTAAGAACTTGGTCTAAATGACCATTTATGGAAGACTTTTATTCGGTACTGTAATGGATGTAAACTTTGGTATCCAATTCGGATTATGTGCAATGACAGACTGATCACGGGATCGTTGTGTTAAGCATAATCGGGTATTTCGGACAGCTAGTCCGGGGTCCCCACAGTCATGGCCTTGGCTATCTTGGAGAAACCTTCGATGAATCGGCGGTAGTAACCCGCCAATCCGAGAAAGCTATGAATGTCCGTAACTGACATTGGAGTTTTCCACTCCAAAATGGATTGAATCTTATCGGGAATGACTGCCACACCGTTGGCGGATATCACATGACCAAGGAAGACAAGTTTATCCAACCAGAACTCACACTTGGAGAACTTGGCATAAAGGCGGTGTTCTCGAAGTCGTGTTAGAACCAACCGAAGATGCTCAGCATGTTCTTCGTCGGTTTTTGAATAGACGAGGATGTCATCGATATAAATGATGACAAACTTGTCAAGATAATCCATGAAGATGGAGTTCATGAGCCTCATGAAAGTAGCTGGAGCATTGGTGAGACCAAAGGACATGAGGGTATACTCATATGAGCCATAGCGAGTAACGAAGGCCGTCTTTGGGATATCCTCCTTCCTGATCTTGATCTGATGGTATCCTGCCCTCAAATCCATATTGGAGAATACTGTTGCTCCAGCTAACTGATCTAACAGATCATTGATCCGAGGAATAGGATACTTGTTCTTGATTGTCACCACATTCAACGGCCTATAATCAGTAACCAAATGAGGAACGGTAGAATCCCTCTTCTTGACGAAGAGTACCGGACATCCACAAAGTGAACAACTAGGCTGAATGAAATCCTTCGCTAACAGCTCATCAATTTGCTCTTTCAGCAGAGCCAACTCCTCCACCTGCATACGGTAGGGTTTCTTGGAAATCGGAGCAGTACCTAGGATCAAGTCTATGACAAACTCCACACTTCGATCAGGTGGCATGCCAGGCAGTTCTTCCGGGAAAACATCTAGGAAGTCACACACCACGTGTATTTCATGAATTTCAGGAGGGGACAAGCCCTCCATAAAGTAGAGGCTGATCTCCGGTGAGAGGGGAATGATTGAGGATGGAGGTCTTGATAGTGCAGACCAATACTCTACAATGTCGCCGAAAGAAGTGGTCACGGTAATGTTCTTGGCAGCACAGTCAAGATTAGCCCGGTATTTACTAGCCAGTCCATGCCCAGTATGACGTCAATGCTGTTTGACTTCAAAGCTACTAGCGCAAAAGGGAAGGACCAGTGACCTATAGTAATCTGGACCTCCGGGGTGACCGCATCGGTTTGCCATTTGGAACTAGGCGTGGAGATCCTCAAGGGATGACTCATCTTCTCAAACGGTATGTTGTGGTCTTTTGCAAATGCTATGGAAATGAATGAATGCGATGCTCCAGAATCAAACAAAACTGTAGCTGGGTTGTCATTGATTTGTAACTCACCCATGAGGACGCCGGGGTCCTCTTCAGCTTCTTCAGCAGAGACGTGGTTCAGACGACCACGCAAGATAGGACCAGCCTTGCCAGCAGGAGTGGCGGGGGATCGTGCAGGTGTTACCGAAATTGGTGCCTTTTGGGGCACTCCCTGGAGTAGTGGCCAACCTGACCACAGCTGTAGCAAGTGTTTCAGGTGGGGCAGTTAGCTGAGGACGATATCCACTCCCGCTCGCCCCCGGTGTCAAAGTAGTGGGGCATGGCGGTGGTGGCCTGTATCCCGCGTCCCTCGGCATGAATGGAGCACGCGGCACAGCGCTGTAGGGAACGAAAACCCTGCGCTTCTTGTTCTGAGAAACCGAGGAACTCGGGTGGTCCACTGGTGCTGGCCTCTTGGAAGCCTCAAACTCCTTCCTTCCCTACTCAAGAGTAAGAGCCTGGTTGAATAGTTCCTGATAGCTCTGGAACTTGAAGGGCAGCAACTCATAGCGGAGCCTGGGCGCAAGCCCCTTGCGGAACAACTCTTGCTTATCAGCATCATTGGTCACGTCCCGTGGGGCGTAACGAGAGAGATGGTTGAATTGACATCCATAAGCTCAGAGGTCCATACGACCATGTTGCAGATCTAGGAACTCCCTCCTCTTCAGATCCATTATCGGCTGAGGTATGTAAGCCGCACGGAAGGCTGTGCGGAAATCCGCCCACGTGAAAACATGGCCTGGCGTGAACAGCGCCACATGACTCTCCCACCAACAGCCAGCTGCACCAGTCAGGAGGTAGGTGGCGAAGTTGACTTGCTCGGCCACTGGGACATGCAGCGCGCCGAACTGGCGCTCCAGAGCGCGAAGCCAGTCATCAGCTTCCAGTGGCTCCTTAGCATCGGCAAAGGTGGGTGGCTGCGAGCGCAGGAACTCAGTGAGATTGTTGCACTCATTGTTCCTTCGTGCACCATGCTGCACCAACTGCTCAAGCAGTCGATCGCTGCGCACACAGTTCTCCTCCATGGCCATCAGCACTTGGGCCATTGTGGGTGGCGGCAACAGATCCTCCTCATTGTTGTTGTTACCGCGGCCTCCTCGAGCCATTCTGGAGAGTTGATAAGGACATCGTTAGTATCTATCGCCGAATGGTTGAGACAAAAGCATTAGCGTCTACTCAAGTACACAGACTAGGGACGATAATACTTTGGGTAACAACGAACAAGGGACCAACAGGATGGAACGTGGGTTAAAGATCAGCATCATGTACCACTAGCGTGAGATTCAAATGGTTAAGAAACAACGCGAGTCAACCCACACTATCCGGCACAATCTGGGACCTTCGGTTCAAGTCCCTGGGTTAAAACCCAAAGAAGGAATACGTGATTAGGCTCAGCAGGGCTAACAGGGTTCTTAAACATCTGAGTTGACTTTGGACTGTATCGCAGCGGGAGCAACCGGACGCATAACACTAAAGGTAGAACCCAACCCCGAGATCCTAAAGTTTTGAACTAACAGATGAGGAGTAATTTTTTTAACTCAAATCGAGGTAAGATTGCTCCCAGATTAGAAGGTAACCAGATAAGGAGTAAAAAGAATCCTAAGATGGTTTTCACAACTCATTTTTAAGTTAAAAATATTTTTACAAACACTAGACTCAACGTCGACCAGTAGAAGGGTTTCCTACAGGCAGTCCTGCTCTAATACCAACTTGTATCAGATGTGAGATCCTGGCTCAGGGCTTAATAGGTTGATAGAATACTCATATCAACAAGTTGCAACTTATTTTCCGGAAGCTCATCTGAAAAGAACTCCGAGGTTAAGCGTGCTTGGCCCGGAGCAATTTGAGGATGGTGACCGACCGGGAAGTCCTTCCCGGGTGCGCGCGAGTGAGGACAAAGTGCGCAGAAAAGGCCAGTGTTGATCTGTGGGTCCAGTCTAGAGATCCTAGAGAGCTGCCAGGGATGACAGGCTCGGCCCGGGGTGGACCGGGTGTTACATTTGGTATCAGAGCCGACCTTTGCGGTAACTCGGGCGTGTGCGGGTTAGTGGCGCGGACATGTGGGACATGTGCCAGCACTGGGCGCACAGACGGGTGCCAAGAGGGGAAGTTCCTGGACTGGGGGTTGACCGACGAGGGCGTCGGTCTTCTAAGGGGGGAAGGATGTGAGATCCTGGCTCAGGGGTTAATAGGATTGATAGAATACTCATATCAACAAGTTGCAACTTCCTTTCCGGAAGCTCATCAGAAAAGAACTCCGAGGTTAAGCGTGCTTGGACCAGAGCAATTCGAGGATGGGTGACCGACCGGGAAGTCCTTCCCGGGTGCGCACGAGTGAGGACAAAGTGCGCAGAAAAGGCCAGTGTTGATCTGTGGGGCCAGTCTAGAGATTCTAGAGAGCTGACAGGGGTGACAGGCTCGGCCCGGGGGTGGACCGGGGTGTTACAGTAGATCTAGATCTGTTCCTGAGACGTGACCGTGATCAATGAGAGACAGTGTGTGGTGATGGAGAGAAAATAGTGGACAAAAAGAGAGGAGGAGAGTATATATGGAGGCTCTCCCCAAGCCTTCACCAATTATATAGCAAACAAAGTAGGTTCAACAACAAATAATGGAGAATAGGATGGTCAAAATGGCATGGGAGAGAGAAGGAACTTGAGCTAGATGGGAGAATGGAGAAGGTCACATGGGGAAAGTGGGGCTGCCACCTTTTTGTAGATCTGGGCCAATATTCTGTGGCGCACGGATCTCGGTGTGCCACAGAAAGCTGCATTTCTATGGCGCACGGGCTAAGTGTGCCACAGAAAGCCTGCTTTCTGTGGCGCATCCAAACGCATGCGCCACAGAAAGTTGCTTTCTATGGCATACCGTGGGCAAGTTCTAGATGGTCATTTCGTTGAGATCATGTGCTCGAAGCATGCCATCCACTGGAGATAAAGGTCAAGTGAAGTCGGTCCGAGGAGAAGCTTTCCCATATTTGTTTCTCGGGAGTAAGTGTGGGGACCCCGGACTAGCCATCCGAAATACCCGATTATGCTTAACACAACGATCCCGTGATCAGTATGTCGTTGCACATAATCCGAACTGAATATCAAAGTTTACATCCATACAATACCGAGTTTCAAGTCTTACACACATGGCCATACTGGACTAATTATACATAGGTGCCTTCAAGGGCCAAATCATCTTTATTCAGCGGAAGCTACGGTTGTAGGGCTAATCCACCCTAGCAGCACCCGACAGGCAGCTGGCTTATGAAGATCTTAGTTCGCATAGACATCGCCAAACTCCTCTTCAACGTAGGGCTCCTCGAAATCTGGCTAAGACATAGCCAGGGATGAAACCAATGTGAGTACATTTGATTGTACTCGCAAACTACCCCAACTAGAGTAAGCACTAGTTTTAGTTTGAAAACTTTTACTTAGCTTTGAAACATCTTAAAAGAAAGTCTTTTCTAAAAAGGGGTAAGAAGAAATTTTTACAACTATCCTTTAAGAAGACATCATTTTAGCTGTTTCCCCGAAACTCCTCCGGTATCCAACCATATCCCAAATCATGGTTCCCAAACCCATCACAACCTCATACCAACTCATTGGTACAGGTATGCAATCCTTTCCGTTTCATTTTCCTTTCAAAACTCAATATTTTATAAAATTTGCACATAGTCTTAAGACAGCCTCCCAACTGTCCATATCCGAGGACTCGGCTATTCGAATAGTTTTACCCTCTGCAGAGGTAGCATGCTTTTCCCACACCCATCCGGTCACTCTTCGTGTCAGCCACGTCTCGCCATACCAAAGGTATGCGAAGTTGAGTTCCCGGCCATAGCCTGTCCTTTGCTCATGCTAGTATAGGACCCTGCCTCTACGACACTTTCCATCTACACTTAAATCCTCAGAAACTAAGTGTGAGGACTCGTAGTTCTGCACGGCGGACCCAAGGGAGCCCTTCAATCCTCTTTCTTCTTTACTCTCATACCGGCTTCCGGTAGACTTCTATTAAGAGGACCCAGGTCAGGGGGTAGGTCCTCAGACCATCCCCTCATGGAACGAGGTTATCCTCGTTATTGAGGCATCCAGTACTAACACGAGCAAATTATATGACTACGCCCTTGCCCATATGTGGGTAAATGTGGTCGCACCGGTTATTGGTTGGTCGCCATAGTATTAGGACACAATGTGCACTTCTCCAAAACAACACCACCATTCTCCAACTTAATACCGACCTTTCGGCATTTCACCTTCATCCAAGTACCTTCAAAGGAGTTTTGAAAAAACAATGTTTTTCCCAACTTATAGTTTTAAACAACTACTTTATACTTCTACATAAGGTGGCAAAATAGTTTTCAGGTATTTTGCAAAAGGGGTTTTTCTAAAATCATTGATTTCTTGGAATAACTCTTGAGACTAAAATAGATGTATATAAATGCAAGCTCAGTGAAGTAGCTTGCCTTGTTCAACACAGTGGTACTGGTCCTGATCTTCGGGTTCAACGAAACCTCCTTCTTCGATAAATCCGTCAACGGTATCGTCTAAATGTTAAACAAGCAAGACAAACAATTACTACTCTAACTCAAGCATCATCACATCATTACAATCACAAATGCTATAATTAGCTACTGCACACATCAAGCAACACAAGGTGGCTTTAATTTAATTGAATTAATCTTTATTTAATTGTTTTCAAACTAAGGCAGAAACTAGTTGTACACCAATTAATTCACCATTTAATCTATGTTGGTCACAAAATTTCAAACTAAAGTTCTATGGATAGCTACTGATGGGTAGAAGACCACCCAATTGGATTGGGGTCATTTGGAGTTACCAAACTCCCTACACATTTGTTTTAGTTCAGAAGGACTTTAATCAAGTTTTAGCTACCAAACGAATTAAGTTGCTCCAAAATTTAAATCCTTTTAGGGGTTACTAACCTTGGTTGAATGTGACCTAACAAAATTGGTTTTAGTTTAATTGGACCTACTATTAAATCACACTAATTGGTTTAGTGCAGAAGGGTGCACTGAAGTTCAACCAAAGGATAAGGAGTTTACACTACTCAATTAATTCTACCAAAATTTGGGGAGCTAAAGGATCCTAATACAAAGCTACAAAAATTGGTTTAGAGTTATTTGGATTTATATAACTCCAGAAACAAATGGTTTAGTGTTTTAAACCTTCTGGAGCATTTTTATTAATACATTTTTATTATTTATTTAAATGAGATGAGACCACTTTGGTGAGTTAAAGAATTTTATAAGCTTTCCAGAACATTTGAGTTTGATTTATTTGGATTCCTAGAACTCGAGTTATTGAATTTCAAAACTAGGTCCAGTACTGAATTCAGAGAGGATTCAAATTCGAAAATACTGGATAAAGAAGAGATCCCTGACGGGTGGGGTCCACTCGTCAGCGACTCAGTGGAAAACGGTTCGCGCGCGGTTTAAGTTTAAAACGCTGATTGGTGGGGTCCACCAGTCAGTGTCTAATCTAAACGAAAGGGTAAGCTGCCGTTGGATCTAGATCCAACGGCTCACAGAGGCCACGAATGGCGACGACCATAAACGGGCGACGCCGCCGCGCCGGCGACAGTGGCGAGCATGGATAGCTCACCTAAGGGCCTCGGGTGGTGGCGGAGATGACGGGATCGACGGCGGAGGGAGTGGGGAAGCTCTGGGGTGAGTCGTGCGTGCTGGGACGGCTTCACTCGACGACGGCGTGATCAGCTCCTCCTCCGCGGCCGTGCTCCAACTCCGGTGGGTCCTCCACGGCGCTGCTGAGCACGAAACACGGGCAAAACGCGGCGGGTGAGCAAGGGTGTAATGGTGCTACGGATGCGGGGCAAAGAAGAGAGGGGAAGAGAGTGGCACAGCTCGGCCGTGATCGATGCCCACCTTCTGCTCCGGCGAGGTGCAGATCACGGGCAAGGGCAGAAGCGCTTCGGCGGCTGCGAATCCGCCCTCCTGGCGGTGTACTGGGGTGAGTGGAGTGGAGTGGTGGCCGTGAGGTGGTGTGGAGAGGTGGTGAGGCTCGGGTGGCCTTTTATTGGTGAGCTCGGGCTCGTCGTGGACGCGGTGCAGGGATGGGGCTGGGGAGTGGGAGAGCTTGCCATTGGCGCGGAGCTGGTGCAGGTACGGCGTAGTGCGGTGGCAAATGGGGAGAGGGTGCGGTGGTGTTCCTCGCTGACCCTGGCAGGGGTGGCGTCGCGCGGCACGCTCTGGCCGTGGCGTGGCGAGAGTGCACGCAAGGGGTGGGGTGTGCTGCGGTGCTTGGGTCACCTCGAGCAGGTGCAGAGGGGAGAGGTGGGGTGTCGAGCAGAGCATGGCGTCGCGTCGCTACCTCCTCTGCTTCCTCCACAGAGCGATCCCAGACGGCAGCGCGTGGCGTCGCGTCGCAGACGTTGAGCACGCCAGCGAGCTCTGCAGCGCTTGGGTCACGTCGACCAGAGGCAGAGGGAAGAGGGAGGGGTGTCGAGCACGGCGCGGCGTCGCCTCTGCGTCGCGTCCTTGCTCACCATGGGACGACCCGTGCGGCAAGAATCTTGAAGGGTCCGATATATCTGGGTGCCAACTTTCCTTTGACATGAAAACGTTGCATCCCTTTGAGTGGTGTCACCCGAAGATAGACAAAATCTCCAGGTTGAAAGGTGACGTCACGACGCTTGGGATCAGCATAACTTTTCTGACGGGATTGGGCGTTTTGAGACGTTCACGGATAAGTTGGACTTGCTCCTCGGCTTCATGGAGGGTATCTGGTCCAAACACTTTTCCTTCTCCGGTCTCGGACCAGTTCAAAGGTGTAACACTTCTTGCCGTAAAGTGCTTCAAATGGGGCCATTTGCAGCTGGACTGATAACTATTGTTATAGGAAAACTCTGCAAATGGAAGACAATCTTCCCATTTAGAGCCATAGGCTAGGACACATGCACGAAGCATATCTTCCAGAATCTGGTTTACTCGCTCAGTCTGTCCTCCGGTCTGAGGGTGATAGGCTGTGCTGAATGATAAGTGGGTTCCGAGGGCTTCGTGAAGAGCTTTCCAGAACCGTGAGGTGAACTGCGTGCCTCTGTCAGATACAATTCTCTTAGGCACTCCGTGCAGGCTTACTATCCGGGACATATACAAGTCTGCTAACTGTGATCCAGTGTGAGTGGTTTGACGGGGATAAAATGGGCAACTTTGGTCAGCCGATCAACGATGACCCAGATTGAGTCATGGCCTCGGTTTGACCTAGGAAGTCCGGTAATAAAATCCATTCCAATTTCATCCCATTTCCACTCGGGGGTCTTAAGGGGTTGGAGCAATCCTGCAGGGCGCTGGTGCTCTGCTTTGACTCGCTGACAGATATCACATTTGGCCACGAAAGAACCAATCTCTCGCTTCATTCCATGCCACCAAAACTTCTCACGAAGATCTTGGTACATCTTGGTTCCTCCGGGGTGGATCGAGTATGGGGTATCGTGGGCTTCTTTCAGGATCAGACCCTTGAGTTCCTTATCATCGGGCACACATAGGCGTCCTTTGAATTTCAGAACTCCTTCAGCATCTACGGCAAAACCAGGTGCTTTGTCGAGGGGTAGCTTCTTTTTAATTCCCTCGATACTCTCATGACCCTTCTGGGCCTCTTTGATTTGGTCCAACAGGGTTGGGGCTAACTCCAGGTTGGCAAGATATCCATGGCTAACCAATTCAAGTCCGAAATCTTCGAACTCCTTAAACAAGGCTGGTTGTTCTGCTTGGATTAGGGTATTCAGGGTGCAGGGCTTCCGGCTTAGGGCATCGGCTACCACATTGGCTTTTCCGGGATGGTAATGAATTCCGACATCATAGTCCTTAATCAATTCCATCCACCTTCTCTGCCTCAGATTCAACTCCTTCTGAGTGAAAATGTACTTCAAGCTTTTGTGATCTGTATAGACCTCGCAGCGATGACCCACAAGATAGGGTCGCCATGTTTTCAAAGCAAAAACCACAGCTGCTAATTCCAGATCATGGGTTGGGTAATTCTCCTCATGCGGTCGCAACTGTCGAGACAGGTACGACACAACTTTTCCTTCTTGCATCAGAACGCAACCAAGTCCGAGACGTGAAGCATCGCAATACACGTCGAAACTCTTGGTGACGTCTGGCATGACTAGGATTGGGGCTGAAGTCAGTCTCTTCTTCAGTTCTTGAAAACTATCTTCACACTTCTGGGTCCATTCAAACTTCTTATCCTTCTTCAACAACTGGGTCATGGGTTTGGCTATACTGGAGAATCCTTCAACGAACTTGCGGTAATAACCTGCAGTCCGAGAAAACTTCGGATTTCCGTTACACTGGTGGGTGATTTCCAGTCTAGAATGGCTTTGATTTTCTCGGGGTCAACAGAGATTCCTCCTGCAGACACAACATGTCCGAGGAATGCCACTTCACTTAGCCAAAATTCACACTTGCTAAGTTTGGCATATAGTTTGTGTTCTCTGAGGGTCTCCAAAACTAACGCAGATGTTCAGCATGCTCTTCTTCAGTCTTGGAGTAGATAAGGATATCATCAATGAAGACAACCACGAACTTGTCGAGGTACTCCATGAAATCTTATTCATGAGATTCATGAAATAAGCAGGGCATTGGTCAAGCCAAAGGACATAACGGTGTATTCAAACAATCCGTATCGGGTGGTGAAGGCGGTCTTGGGAATGTCAGACTCTCGAATCTTCAACTGGTGATAACCTGTCCGAAGATCGATCTTAGAAAAGACTCGGGCTCCGTTCATCTGATCGAACAGATCCTCGATCTTGGGCAGAGGATACTTGTTCTTGATGGTTACATCATTGAGCTTGCGATAATCCACACACAGGCGTGTGGTACCGTCTCTTTTGTCCACGAAGATGATAGGTGATCCCCAAGGTGATGCACTTGGGCGAATCAGACCTTTGCTGAGCTGATCAGCTAACTGCTTCTTCAATTCCACCAGTTCCTCTGGGTTCATCCGGTAGGGTCTCTGGGATATAGGGGCTGTTCCAGGAATAAGTTCAATCACGAACTCAATATCCCGGTCTGGTGGCATACCAGGCAATTCCTCCGGGAAAACATCCTTGAATAGGTGGACAACACGGATCTCATCTAGAGCTGGTCGGGCTATACCTTCATGACAACAGGGTTGGATGGATTGGCTTGTGATGCATACTCCACTTCGGTTCCTTGGTCTGTGGTGAGAGATACTGCTCTTCTGGCGCAGTCGATACGACCATGATACTTTGCTAACCAATTCATACCCAGAATGATATCTATGCCTTGGGTTCCTAGATGATTAGGTCAGCTGGAAAGTTTTCTCCTTTGATCTCAAGAGAGACGTCGGGCAAAACAGCTTGGTCTCTACTAGGAACTCTGGGGTTTGTATAAGCAGGGGTTTGGACAAGAGGCTCCCGACTAGACCTCCCTTAACAACAAACTCCTTGGTAACAAAGGAATGGGTAGCACCAGAATCAAACAGGACAGTTGCAGGTACTGAGTTGACAAGGAACGTACCCAGCACAACATCTGGCGCTTCCTGGGCTTCTCAGTGTTGATGTGGTTCAGGCCTCTGGCAACAGCGCATTGCCACGGGGTGCAGCATTCTTGCCATTTCCATTTCCATTACGGCCTTGTCCAGAGTTGGGTGCTGGTGCATTGGGGCGCTGAACGTTCCTCTTGGGATTGGGGCATCTCGGGAGTATGACCCTTGTTGCCGCATTCAAAGCAGACAACGCTGGCAGTAGGGGTAAAAGTGTGGGTGTTTCCTCCGGGACGATTGTTGCCATTGGGGCGGTAGTTGTTGTTGGGTTTGGGCGGGGGACATTGTTGTTGTTGTTGTTGGGACGGTTGGGATAGTTGGGACGTGAGCTGGGGGTGTGGTGAACTGGCTTGGGGCTGGCTGGAAGGTGCGAGATTTCTGGCTGCTGGAACCTTCCTGAATATTCATCCTTCTCTTGCGGCCTTCAAACATGGATTTGCGCTTGGTCTCCAGCTGAATGGCCTTGTCCACTAGTGACTCCAGATCACGGAAGTCATGGACAACCAAGGCACATTGCATCTCATCATGGAGTCCGTTCAGAAAGCGCTCCATCTTCTTCTTTTCCGTGTCGGTATCTTCAGGAGCATACCGAGCAAGATCGGTAAACTCATCCAGATAACCAACCACATCTCTGCCTCCCTGCCTTAGCTTACGGAACTCATCCTTCTTCCTCTCGATAAGACCGCTAGAGATGAACTTCTTGCGGAATTTGTCCTTGAACTCCTCCCAGGTATGACATGACCCGCTTGCTGGATGGTCTTGGTAGTTTCCCACCAAGCTCTTGCAGGTCCAGCAAGGTAGTGGGTAGCATACAGGACCTTCTCATTCTCTCCTACCGAGGCAACTTCCAGGTTGTTTTCAATAGTGCGGATCCAGTCATCTGCTTCCAGGGGATGAAGTCCCTTGGAATAGGTAGGAGGTGTGGTCTTCTGGAAGTCACTCAGGGTAGAGCGCTGGTTTCCACCCTCGTCGCCATTGCCATTGCCACCATTGTTGTTCTGGTTGGCGTGGGCAGCAGCAAGTTGCTGCAGGGCGGCGAGATGAGCTTGACGCTCTTCCCGGGCAGCTTGGCGATCCTCCATGATGATCGCAAGCAGTTGAGCAGCGGTGGGTTCCGGCGGTGGTGGTGGTGTCGCGTGCTGGTTGTGGCGAGTGTTCGTCATCCTGGAATAGATACGATATAAGAGGCAAGGCAAAAAGGCTTTGGCTAACGATGAAGTCACAAAGGGGGTGGTTGATGAAACACTAGTCAAACAAGACCATCACATTTATTCAACACAATCATCACATCAAGGAGTTCACACATCAAGCTTACAACATCCTACTACACCTAATGTACATACAACATGGTTTCTCTAGGAACCAACACATAAACTCTACTCGCATAGGGGGTCGACACAGTCCTAGGTAGTGCTCTCGTCGCTCAACTACTGAGGTGGAACCTCAGGCTCGACGATCTCAACGTCTGAGTCGTAGGGTGGCTCCTCGGGATCCTCCTCCTCGAGAACTGGCTCAGACGGCTCCTCCTCCTCGTCAACTAACTCCTCCTCGTCGTCCTCCTCCTCATAGTCCATCTCCTCTAAGTAGTCCTCATCATCGCTGATGAAGGCACTGTTCTCCTTGCGGAGATCCTCGCCCTCCTCCTCCATCTCGTTCGCCTGCTGCTCCATCTCGTCTATCATCTCGTTCTGCTCTGCTACCTTCTTGCGGAGCCTGACGATAGTCCTCCTCTGACGGGCCAGCTTCAGGCGGAGATTGTCATTCTCCCACTTCAGCTGGGTCTCACGGACTCGGGCATCGTCGAGGGAGCTACGCTGGAAGTGAACCTTGAGTCTAGCATCGCGCAGGTTCTCCTGGGTGTCGTGAAGTAGCACCTCCATGTCGGTGATGTACTCGCCGAAGAGAGTGTGCTGCGCGGGGTAGGTGGGGTTTCCCTCATCGTCACGCCTCCCGAAGTACTGGAAACGAGTGCCAACCAGCTCGTCCTTGTGCTCCTCACAAAGGCGGGCTAGCAGCCTCTGCATAACTCGGGTCAGACCGTCAACCCAAGTAGTGTCCATCGTGGAGTAGACCAAGTCCTTGGAGCGGGGTGGCTGAATCCTGCCTCGGACGGACGACTTGATGAGCCAGGACAGGTTCCCATCACCGAGGGAATCGACCTGAGTTCCCTCAAACTCTGGAACAGGGCGTCCCAAAGTCTGGCTCAACTCGTACAAGTCCTGCTCGAACATCAGCAGGCCGTCCTTCCTAACTTGGACGAACTCGGTGACGTTGGGTGCCATCTACAAGTTTAAGCAAAATTTTAAGTTAGTTAAGTGACATGAGTATCAAATGTAAACTTAATGGAGTAACAAGTGTGCAAAATTTTAAGGGTTCAAGAAAAGACAACTCTTAATGAGTATAAGGTTTTTACATAAATGGAAGGGTTGGGGAGATAAGAAATTTTCGAAAATACTCCACTTCCTTGTTTTAGAAATTAACTTTTGTAACTCCTAACTAACGCCCATGTTAACTAAGGTCTCCTAAAGTCAGGATGGCTCTGATACCAGCTCTGTGGGGACCCCGGACTAGCCGTCCGAAATACCCGATTATGCTTAACACAACGATCCCGTGATCAGTATGTCGTTGCACATAATCCGAACTGAATATCAAAGTTTACATCCATACAATACCGAGTTTCAAGTCTTACACACATGGCCATACTGGCCTAATTATACATAGGTGCCTTCAAGGGCCAAATCATCTTTATTCAGCGGAAGCTACGGTAGTAGGGCTAATCCATCCTAACAACACCCGACAGGCAGCTGACTTATGAAGATCTTAGTTCGCATAGACGTCGCCAACTCCTCTTCAACGTAGGGCTCCTCGAAATCTGGCTAAGACAATAGCCAGGGACGAAACCAATATGAGTACATTTGATGTACTCGCAAACTACCCCAACTAGAGTAAGCACTAGTTTTAGTTTGAAAACTTTTACTTAGCTTTGAAACATCTTAAAAGAAAGCTTTTCTGAAAAGGGGTAAGAAGAAATTTTTACAACTATCCTTTAAGAAGACATCATTTTAGCTGTTTCCCCGAAACTCCTCCGGTATCCAACCATATCCCAATCATGGTTCCCAAACCCATCACAACCTCGTACCAACTCATTGGTACAGGTATGCAACCTTTTCCACTTCATTTTCCTTTCAAAACTCAATATTTTATAAAACTTGCACATGGTCTTAAGACAGCCTCCCAACTGTCCATATCCGAGGACTCGGCTATTCGAATAGTTTTACCCTCTGCAGAGGTAGCACGCTTTTCCCACACCCATCCGGTCACTCATCGTGTCAGCCACGTCCCGCCATACCAGAGGTATGCGAAGTTGAGTTCCCGGCCATAGCCTGTCCTTTGCTCATGCTAGTATAGGACCCTGCCTCTACGACACTTTCCATCGACACTTAAATCCTCAGAAACTAAGTGTGAGGACTCGTAGTTCTGTCCGGCGGACCCAAGGGAGCCCTTCAATCCTCTTTCTTCTTTACGCTCATACCGGCTTCCGGTAGACTTCTATTAAGAGGACCCAGGTCAGGGGGTAGGTCCTCAGACCATCCCCTCATGGAACGAGGTTATCCTCGTTATTGAGGCATCCAGTACTAACACGAGCAAATTATATGACTACGCCCTTGCCCATATGTGGGTAAATGTGGTCGCACCGGTTATTGGTTGGTCGCCATAGTGTTAGGACACAATGTGCACTTTTCCAAAACAACACCACCATTCTCCAACTTAATACCGACCTTTCGGCATTTCACCTTCATCCAAGTACCTTCAAAGGAGTTTTGAAAAACATTGTTTTTCCCAACTTATAGTTTTAAAAACTACTTTATACTTCTACATAAGGTGGCAAAATAGTTTTCAGGTATTTTGCAAAAGGGTTTTTCTAAAATCATTGATTCCTTGGAATAACTCTTGAGACTAAAATAGATGTATATAAATGCAAGCTCAGTGAAGTAGCTTGCCTTGTTCAACACAGTGGTACTGGTCCTGATCTTCGGGTTCAACGAAACCTCCTTCTTCGATAAATCCGTCAACGGTATCGTCTAAACGTTAAACAAGCAAGACAAACAATTACTACTCTAACTCAAGCATCATCACATCATTACAATCACAAATGCTAAATTAGCTACTGCACACATCAAGCAACACAAGGTGGTTTTAATTTAATTGAATTAATCTTTATTTAATTGTTTTCAAACTAAGGCAGAAACTAGTTGTACACCAATTAATTCACCATTTAATCTATGTTGGTCACAAAATTTCAAACTAAATTCTATGGATAGCTACTGATGTGTAGAAGACCACCCAATTGGATTGGGGTCATTTGGAGTTACCAAACTCCCTACACATTTGTTTTAGTTCAGAAGGACTTTAATCAAGTTTTAGCTACCAAACAATTAGTTGCTCCAAAATTTAAATCCTTTTAGGGGTAACTAACCTTGGTTGAATGTGACCTAACAAAATTGGTTTTAGTTTAATTGGACCTACTATTAAATCACACTAATTGGTTTAGTGCAGAAGGGTGCACTGAAGTTCAACCAAAGGCTAAGGAGTTTACACTACTCAATTAATTCTACCAAAATTTGGGGAGCTAAAGGATCCTAATACAAAGCTACCAAAATTGGTTTCGAGTTATTTGGATTTATATAACTCCAGAAACAAATGGTTTAGTGTTTTAAACCTTCTGGAGCATTTTTATTAATACATTTTTATTATTTATTTAAATGAGATGAGACCACTTTGGTGAGTTAAAGAATTTTATAAGCTTTCCAGAACAGTTGAGTTTGATTTATTTGGATTCCTAGAACTCGAGTTATTGAATTTCAAAACTAGGTCCAGTACTGAATTCAGAGAGGATTCAAATTCGAAAATACTGGATAAAGAAGAGATCCCTGACGGGTGGGGTCCACTCGTCAGCGACTCAGTGGAAAACGGTTCGCGCGCGGTTTAAGTTTAAAACGCTGACGGGTGGGGTCCACCAGTCAGTGTCTAATCTAAACGAAAGGGTAAGCTGCCGTTGGATCTAGATCCAACGGCTCACAGAGGCCACGAACGGCGACGACCATAAACGGGCGACGCCGCCGCGCCGGCGACGGTGAGCATGGATAGCTCACCTAAGGGCCTCGGGTGGTGGCGAGATGATGGGGATCGACGGCGGAGGGAGTGGGGAAGCTCTGGGGTGAGTCGTGCGTGCTGGGACGGCTTCACTCGACGACGGCGTGATCAGCTCCTCCTCCGCGGCCGTGCTCCAACTCCGGTGGGTCCTCCGCGGCGCTGCTGAGCACGAAACACGGGCAAAACGCGGCGGGTGAGCTAGGGTGTAATGGTGGTACGGATGCGGGGCAAAGAAGAGAGGGGGAGAGAGTGGCACAGCTCGGCCGTGATCGATGCCCACCTTCTGCTCTGGCGAGGTGCAGAGCACGGGCAAGGGCAGAAGCGCTTCCGCGGCTGCGAATCCGCCCTCCTGGCGGTGTACTGGGGTGAGTGGAGTGGAGTGGTGGCCGTGAGGTGGTGTGGAGAGGTGGTGAGGCTCGGGTGGCCTTTTATTGGCGAGCTCGGGCTCGTCGTGGACGCGGTGCAGGGATGGGGCTGGGGAGTGGGAGAGCTTGCCATTGGCGCGGAGCTGGTGCAGGTACGGCGTAGTGCGGTGGCAAATGGGGAGAGGGTGCGGTGGTGTTCCTCGTTGACCCTAGCAGGGGTGGCGTCACGCGGCGTGCTCTGGCCGTGGCGTGGCGAGAGTGCACGCAAGGGGTGGGGTGTGCTGCGGTGCTTGGGTCACCTCGAGCAGGTGCAGAGGGGAGAGGTGGGGTGTCGAGCAGAGCGTGGCGTCGCGTCGCTGCCTCCTCTGCTTCCTCCACAGAGCGATCCCGGACGGCAGCGCGTGGCGTCGCGTCGTGGACGGTGAGCACGCCAGCGAGCTCTGCAGCGCTTGGGTCACGTCGACCAGAGGCAGAGGGAAGAGGGAGGGGTGTCGAGCATGGCGCGGCGTCGCCTCTGCGTCGCGTCCTTGCTCACCACGGGGACGACCCATGCGGCAGTGCGCCACGGGCGGCATCGGCGTGGCGCATGCCACACTCCACCTCCGGGTCAACGAACTCGTTTCCTTCGCAATCATTCACGTGTGTGAGGTGGGAGGAAGGAGTGGAAGCTACGGGAGTGATTGATTGCACTGAATTGAGCTCGAATTTTTGGATTGAATTCGATTCAGAGTTGAACATGGTGGTGATCACCATGTGCTCGACCAAATACCCAAACCAAGTTCAAATTTGATTTTCTGAAATTTATTTACAAAGTTTGCTTCCAAATATTTTTCCAAGGGTTGTGGTACCACTGGATTATTTTCTTTGGAAGTGTAGCTTGATGATTTTGATGGTTTTTTCCAAAGTTAAAGAAACATTTGGAAAATTTGAAAATAGGATTTAGAATAGAATTTAAAATAGAGAGAGGGAAAAGAATGTAAGGGTAAAGTGGGAGTGATCATCATGTCACCCCACTGAAGTTTTGTTTTGAAAATAAAATTTGATTTTCTTAATAAGATAAAATTTGTGTGACTTTTGTCACATGATTTTATGTGGGAAACCTTTTGTTGTGTTTCTTTTGTTTTCTTCATAATTTTATTTTAGCAAACAACCAACACAAACAAGCAAACACAAGCAAGCACACATAAAAAAAACAAAAGTTTTTGTTGGCCCACATTTTTGACTAATAAAGCTGGGTTACAATTTTGGGATGTTACAGTAAGTTGGAAGTCTTCACCGAGCGAAGCGTGATCAAGAAAAGACAGTTCACCTTGAGTAGGCTAAGATCATCATCATGTAATTCAAGTGGATTATGCAATGCAAAGGTATGACCTTGAACTGGTTTCTATTTTACCGGTCCCATGATGTTTGTTGGGAAACCGGGTTATATAGGATAGACAACCGTGCTATCCAGAGGGCTCTCGAGTGAGCAGCTTGATCGTATTGTTCTAGAGAGTTCAAACCTTTGCATCCTTGGCATCATATTTATTGGTTCTTATTTTGCTTTATCGTTGTGTAGCCTTGGTGCTTTTCTTTTTCATCATGACAAGCTCATGTCATTCGAGAATGAGATTTGCATGCTTTCATCTATTACGTTTTCGATGTTGAAGAAATGTACCGGTCCATGTTTGACAAAGGGTCCACACCTCTTCGTGTGTGGTATTTTCTCTCTTTCTTCTTCTCAAGATTTTCAGTTTCTGCTGGGTACTTATCGCAATTATCTTTCCAACCAAATTAGTTTCATCTCAATCGGCGTTTCTTTTCAAAAGTCATCAAAATTCTTTACGGGAGGTCATCTATGATGGTCTAGGTAGGAAAAACAATTCAATCAAGGCATAGAAAAGGTACTTATTGATGAGTTTATGTGAAATGTTGAGTTAAAATGGGTATTATAGGGTTTGGGAGTCCAGTATGTGTACGAACATATATATGGGTAACAAAATGGAGAAAACATTGAACAACAAGTTGTGTGCCCTTGTCTATGGAGAAGAAAGTTGTGCAACCCCAACTTTAAAATGGTACATATCAACGAGTTTGTGTACAAAATGAGCACCAAAGTGTGTATTCTAAAGGTTTGGCACAAATTCTCTATGGCAGATCATATACGGGACTATTTTGACAAAAAATCGAGCACTAAAGTTGTGTAAAATTAGTAATAAAGGGTCTCGGTCCAATTACTCTCACGGAGGTCATATATTATGATGCTCTGGAGTGCCGTATTGGCCCCAAGCTCGACCCGTGGGCCCCCTGTCGTCTACCCCTTTGACCGTCGTGGAAATTCATTATCACGTGTGAGTTTTCTACTTGTCTGCTGAGGGTAGCTCATAGGAATATGGAAAACAGAAATTGAGCCCACGGTCTCACAATCCCTCCAGTTGCGTTGAGGTGGCAGTTTAGCTAGCCATACAAGTGTGTAATCTTCGAACATGGTAAGACATGTGTGTGAAGCTGGACACTTGGGAGCTTGCTAGTGTATACTTTCTTATTCGACCACACTTGACCGACATCGATAGAGGGTCGACCGATGGAGTTGAAGGAGGAGATTGTGTGAGCTATCATGTTTACCATTCATGACATCATCATAATAATGAGAGATGGAAAGATACAAGATTGATCAAGTCATAGTGCGAAGAGTTGTTCAACGCTACCAAGTGGGATCATGCATGTGATCTCGTGGTATGTTAAGTAGTTGTCCGTATAGCTTTTGTGAACTAACCGATGATATATGTGGGTGGTGGTCATAATTGTTGAGATTTGCAAGTTCTAGATGGTCATTTCGTTGAGATCATGTGCTCGAAGCATGCCATCCACTGGAGATAAAGGTCAAGTGAAGTCGGTCCGAGGAGAAGCTTTCCCTATTGTTTCTCGGGGAGTAAGTTGGAAGTTTTCACCGAGCGAAGCATGATCAAGAAAAGGCAGTTCACCTTGAGGAGGCTAAGATCGTCATCATGTAATTCAAGTGGATTGTGCAATGCAAAGGTATGACCTTGAACTGGTTTCTATTTTACGGGTCCCATGATGTTTCTTGGGAAACCGGGTTATATAGGATAGACAACCGTGCTATCGAGAGGGCTCTCGAGTGAGCAGCTTGATCGTATTGTTCTAGAGAGTTCAAACCTTTGCATCCTTGGCATCATATTTATTGGTTCTTATTTTTGCTTTATCGTTGTGTAGCCTTGGTGCTTTTCTTGTTCATCATGACAAGCTCATGTCATTCGAGAACGAGATTTGCCTGCTTTCGTCTATTACGTTTTTTATGTTGAAGAAATGTACCGGTCCATGTTTGACAAAGGGTCCACACCTCTTCGTGTGTGGTATTTTCTCTATTTCTTCTTCTCAAGATTTTCACTTTCTGCTGGGTACTTATCGCAATTATCTTTCCAACCAAATTAGTTTCATCTCAATCGGCGTTTCTTTTCAAAAGTCATCAAAATTCTTTATGGGAGGTCATCTATGATGGTCTAGGTAGGAAAAACAATTCAATCAAGGCATAGAAAAGGTACTTATTGATGAGTTTATGTGAAATGTTGAGTTAAAATGGGTATTATAGGGTTTGGGAGTCCAGTATGTGTACGAACATATATATGGGTAACAAAATGGAGAAAACATTGAACAACAAGTTGTGTGCCCTTGTCTATGGAGAAGAAAGTTGTGCAACCCCAACTTTAAAATGGTAGATATCAACGAGTTTGTGTAGAAAATGAGCACCAAAGTGTGTATTCTAAAGGTTTGGCACAAATTCTCTATGGCAGATCATATACGGGACTATTTTGACAAAAATTCGAGCAGTAAAGTTGTGTAAAATTAGTAATAAAGGGTCTCGGTCCAATTACTTTCACGGAGGTCATATATTATGATGCTCTGGAGCGCCATATTGGCCGAAAGCTCGACCCGTGGGCCCCCTGTCGTCTACCCCTTTGACCGTCGTGGAAATTCATTATCACGTGTGAGTTTTCTACTTGTCTGCTAAGGGTAGCTCATAGGAATATGGAAAATAGAAATTGAGCCCACAGTCTCACAATCCCTCCAGTTGCGTTGAAGTGGCAGTTTAGCTAGCCATATAAGTGTGTAATCTTGGAACATGGTAAGACATGTGTGTGAAGCTGGACACTTGGGATCTTGCTAGTGCATACTTTCTTATTCGACCACACTTGACCGGCATCGATAGAGGGTCGACCAATGGAGTTGAAGGAGGAGATTGTGTGAGATATCATGTTTACCATTCATGACATCATCATAATAATGGGAGATGGAAAGATACAAGATTGATCAAGTCATAGTGCGAAGAGTTGTTCAACGCTACCAAGTGGGATCATGCATGTGATCTCGTGGTATGTTAAGTAGTTGTCCATATAGCTTTTGTGAACTAACCGATGATATATGTGGGTGGTGGTCATAATTGTTGAGATTTGCAAGTTCTAGATGGTCATTTCGTTGAGATCATGTGCTCGAAGCATGCCATCCACTGGAGATAAAGGTCAAGTGAAGTCGGTCCAAGGAGAAGCTTTCCCATATTTGTTTCTCGGGGAGTAAGTTGGAAGTTTTCACCGAGCGAAGCGTGATCAAGAAAAGGCAGTTCACCTTGAGGAGGCTAAGATCGTCATCATGTAATTCAAGTGGATTGTGCAATGCAAAGGTATGACCTTGAACTGGTTTCTATTTTACCGGTCCCATGATGTTTGTTGGGAAACCGGGTTATATAGGATAGACAACCGTGCTATCCAGAGGGCTCTCGAGTGAGCAGCTTGATCGTATTGTTCTAGAGAGTTCAAACCTTTGCATCCTTGGCATCATATTTATTGGTTCTTATTTTTGCTTTATCGTTGTGTAGCCTTGGTGCTTTTCTTGTTCATCATGACAAGCTCATGTCATTCGAGAACGAGATTTGCCTGCTTTCGTCTATTACGTTTTCGATGTTGGAGAAATGTACCGGTCCATGTTTGATAAAGGGTCCACACCTCTTCGTGTGTGGTATTTCTCTATTTCTTCTTCTCAAGATTTTCGCTTTCTGTTGGGTACTTATCGCAATTATCTTTCCAACCAAATTAGTTTCATCTCAATCGGCGTTTCTTTTCAAAAGTCATCAAAATTCTGTACGGGAGGTCATCTGTAACATCCCAAAATTATTATCCAGAATTTTATTCCAAAAATGGGAACCAACAAAAACTTTTGTTGTTTATTGTCTGTTAATTGCTTCTTCTTACTTGTGTTGTTGTTCTTGCTGGTTGTGTGAGTGTTTGCTCTAGTAAACACTAATAAGAAATAAAGAAACCAAAATCCAAATTAAAAGCAAGAAAATAAAAATAGCAAGTTATCACTTTAAAAATCTCAAAGTGACAAATTCAATTATTTTCAAATCAAAGTCAGTGGAGATGCAATGTAAACACTCTCCCTTTTTGTTCTTACTACTTTCCCATCTCAAATATTATTTTTGAACTTGTTTTAAAATTCTAAAATAAAAACAAATAGAAATAAATCAAATTACCTTAAACAAGTACTATGAAAGAAAATGTTGCCAAACATTTTATTTGGCAATGCCAATTTTTGTGGAGCTTCTACATGTTATGGGGAGGCCCCACAAATATTTGCAGAATTTTCTAAAATATTTAAGTACCTCAAATAAATCCAGGAAAAGCTTCTGGATATTGAAATAAAACTGAAAAATAAAAGAAAAGAGGGAGGAAGGGGTTTTCTGCAAAAAGGTCATCGACCTCAGCCCCGACGCCGTCGCCGTGTCGCCTCCACCGTCATCGCCGTTTTCTTCGCCGCCAGGGCCCCCCTGGCCGCGCTCTCCCTCCTCTGTACCTCTGCACCTCTCTGCACCGCAGGGGAAGAAACCCGAGCACTCTCCCATCGCCTTTAAGCCGCGGTTCCTCGACGGCCACCGTAGAGGAGTTGGACGGCGCCGGCGAAATTCGTCCCCCCCTTAGCTCCCCGACACGCACCGTCCCTCTAGACGCTTCTAGAAGAAGCCCGGACCCCGGTAGACGTCTCGCCGCCACGTTACCTGTACTTAGCCGCGCGAATCGATCGAGGGATCACCTCCGTGCGCCATGGACGCCGCCATGTGAACCACGACCACCGTGGACCAGCCCTGCCCTATAAAGCCACCCCACGCCCCTCTGGAAGCACCACACCTTCTCACTCCCTCACACTCCCCTCTCGATCCATCTGTGCACCGCAGGAGGCCGTGCACGGCTGCACCGTCGCCGCCGTCGAGGTGAAGCATGGCCGCGACGCCACACAACCCTATTGTCACCTCTCTGTCCTGAGCCTTGTTCTCCACCTTCACCGCACTCACCCGAGCTCGTTTTCCCTCATTTTAGTGCACAGCCGCGTCGCCAGGAGGTCGCCGGAGTCCGCTGCCGAGGCCGTGGAAGTCCGGGAACTCGCCGCCGACGAACCAGCCTTCCCCAGCAAGCGCAGCTCGCACCACGAACTTCCCCGAGCCTCCGCCGTCGATCCACCACTTCGCCGAGCCTTCCCGAGCCCCCTAGGTGAGGTTCCGACCGTCACAGTGCCGCCGGCGCGGCGGCGCCGCCAGTTTTTGGTCGCCGCCGTTGCCTTTGATCGTGGACCGTTGGATCCAGATCCAACAGCCACGTACCGCTTCGCTGTAGTTAAGCCACTGACTGTCTGGCCCCACCCGTCAGTCTTTTATTCTTTTCCACACACTGAGTCACTGACCAGTAGGCCCCACCTGTCAGAAATCTCAACATTATCCAGAGAGAAGGAATTTCTATTTCAATTTTCTCTGGAAAAACAGTACTGGACCTATCTTTGAAATTCAATATCTCGAGATTTAGGAATCCAAATAAATCAAACTCAACTGTTCTGGAAAGCTTATGAAATTGTTTAACCAACACAATTGGTCTCATGTCATTTAATTAAAATTAAAAAGTATTATTGAAAATGCCACAGAAGGTTTAAAATCTAAACTTGTTTGTTTCTGATACTCTGTTAGTCCAAATAATTCCAAACCAATTTTGCTAGCTTAGTACTGCCTTGTGTTAGCTCCCCTAATTTTGGTAGAATTAATTAAGCAGTATAATTGTTGACTTTAAGATAAACCCTTCTGGACTAAAACAGACAAATATGTTTATTGGTTGATCCAAATGAGTTAGGACCAATTTTGTTAGCTCACATATATCCATGTTTAGTTACCCCTAAAAGGGTTTAATTTTTGGAACAATATAATTTAATTGGTAGCTAAAACTTGATTATTAAGCTACTGGATTCAATCCAATGTGTAGGGAGTTTGGTAACTCCAAATGATCCAATTCAAATTGGGTTGTATTCTACACATCAGTGGCTTTCCATAGAATTTTAGTTTGTATTTTTGTGACCAACAGAACTCAAGTTGTGGAATTAAACATGAATAACTAGTTTCTGCCATAATTTGGACTTAATTAAATAATGTTTAATTCAATTTATTTGAAAACCAAATTGTGTGGTTTGATGTGTGCAGTAGCTAATTGTGATGTTGATGATGGTTATGTTGAGGTGATTGCTTGTATAGCTTAGTGATTGTTTGCATTGTTTGTTTGTTAATTAGACGAGAACGTTGTCGGATATATCGAGGAAGGAGAGTTTGCTGAATTTGAAGAACAAGAGCAAGATCACTTTGCCAAGCAAGGCAAGCTATTCTCTGAGCTTGCACTACCAACATATGCATCTACTTTCATAACATGTTTACTCTCAAAGCAAGATTTACAAAACCCATTTCAAAAATATATGGATATTATTTTGCCACCCTATGTAGTAGTTTATATAAAACTTTAGGATGGGAAAACAATGTTGTTTATTCAAAACTCCTTTGAAATTCTTGTGAGTTTATGGAACCGAGATGTCGGTGCTGTGTTGGAAAGTGGAAAAATGGTGATGTTTGTGAAAAATGCACAGTGTCCTAGTACTATGGAAACCAATCCTACCCTGTGCGACCACATTTACCACATATGGGAAAAGGCGTAGTCATGTAGTTTGCTCTTATTAGTATGGGATACCTCATCGACGGAGATGACTCCGTTATGCATGAGGGGATGGTCCGAGGATCTACCCCCTGACCCGGGTCCTCACACAAGTTGGTGGGGAGGATAGAAGGTTCCACCATAAACCGCCGGACAAAACTATGAGTCCTCACACTTAGGGTTTCTGACGGGAAACCGGACTGGGTGTCGATGGAAAGTGTCATATGGGAAGGATCCTATACTAGCATGAGCAAATAAGAGGCTATGGCCGGCGGCTTACTTCGCATACACCTGGTATGGCGAGACGTGGCAGACACGATGAGTTGCCGGATGGATGTGGGTTAAAAGCGTGCTACCTCTGCAGAGTGTTAAAACTATTCGAATAGCCGAGTCCTCGGATATGGACAATTGGGAGACTGTCCTAAGACCTTGTGCAAGTTTTAAAAAGGCTTTGAGTTTTTAAAAGAAAAATGAGTGGAGATGTTTCCTACACCTATACCAACGGATCGGTATGAGGTGGTTGGATGAAAGTGGACCATGACGGGCTATGGTCGGAAAAGGAGGAGTTTTGGAAAAACAGATGAAAAGGTGACTTCTTTAAAATAGTTATAAAACTCTTCTTACCTTTTTCAATAAAGATATAGAGATGTTTTAAATAAGAAAAGTTGTCAACTAAAATAAAACTGGTGCATACTCATGTTGGGTAGTTTGCGAGTACATTCAAATGTACTCATATTGGTTTCGTCCCTGGCTATTGTCCTAGCCAGACTACGAGGAGGAACACTACGCGAGCAGGAATATGGCGACTTCTACGCCAACTAAGGATCTCCACAAGTCAGCTGCCTGTCGGGTGTCATCGTTAGAATATGATGTCGATTACGCCGTAGCTTCCGCTGATATATTTGGTTTGGCCCATGAAGGCACCTATGTAAGAACTTGGTCTAAATGACCATTTATGTAAGACTTTTATTCGGTACTGTAATGGATGTAAACTTTGGTATCCAATTCGGATTATGTGCAACGACAGACTGATCACGGGATCGTTGTGTTAAGCATAATCGGGTATTTCGGACAGCTAGTCCGGGGTCCCCACAGACTTGGTATCAGAGCCATCCTGACTTTAGGAAACCTTAGTTAGCATGGTCGTTTGTCAAATGTTACAAAAGATGAATTTCTAAAAAGAAAGGAATGAAGTATTTTCGAAAATTGCTTATCTCCAATCCTCTTACTTATGCAAAATTTTACTCTCATTAAATATTACATTTTCCTTAGTATCCCTAAAATTTTGTACACCTCTCATTAAGTTTAAAATTTGACTCACTTGTTGCCCTACTATATTAAAATTTTGATAACTTGTCACCTAACTAACTTAAAATTTTGCTTAAAAACTGTAGATGGCACTCCACTGGACCGAGTTCGTTCAGCTGGAGAAGGACAGCAAGCTGACGTTTGAGAGGGACTTGTTCGAGTTGACCAAGCTGTTAGGTCGCCCCGCTCCAGAGTTTGAGGGAGCTCAGATTGATGTTCACGGTGTTGGAAGGCTGAGCTGGCTCATCAGTCGTCAGTTCGCAGGAACATCAAGTCTCCCAATTCCAGGACTCATCTTCACCACCAAGGAGGCCACCTGGGTTGACGGTCTCTGTACTGCTACACAGAGGATGCTAGCCCGACTTTGTGAGGAGCACAAGGCGGAGTTAGTAGACTCCCGTTTCCGGTTCTACGGGAGGCGCAACTGTGATGGACACCCTACTCCTTCACCTTACCACCCGATGTTTGGGAGCTACATCATGGACATGGAGATCTTACTTCAGTGCACTCAGGATGATCTGTTGCGCACTAGGATTCAGCTCACTTCGACCGCGAGTCGCTCGTTGAGCTTCGCGAGAACGAGATGAAGCTGATGGTGGAGAAGGTTGCTCTTCTCAGGAAGAGGGCCCAGCTGAGGAAGACTATCGTGAAGCTCCGCACGAAGGTGGCAGAGCAGGATGGACTGATTGAGGATCTTGAGCACCATACTGACGAGATGGAGGAGGAGGGCGAGGATCTCCGCAAGGAGAACGACGCTTTCCTCAGTGACGATGATGACTTCGTGGAGGAGATGGACTGTGAGGAGGAGGATGATGAGGAGGAGTTAGTTGACGAGGAGGAGGAGCCACTCGAGCCAGTTCTCGAGGACGAGGAGGAGGATCCCGAGGAGCCAGCCTACCAGTCAGATGCTGACGTGTTAGAGCTGGAGGTTCCACCTCAGTAGGCGAGTGACTTGATCACTACCGCAGGATTAGGTTGACCCCTATAGCTAGTCGAGTAGTAGCAGTGGTTCTTTTGGAAACCAGATGTTATGTATTAGATGTAAGCTTGATGTTGTAAGCTTGATGTTGATGTGAACTCCTTGATGTATTGTTTGTGAAATATAAGTATGTTTGTCTTGTTTAAATCTGTGTGAACTATTTTCATATAAATCTTAATTAATCAACCACTTGAGAGATCGTCTTTTCCCTTAGTCGAACTTTTCTTGCCTTGTCTCTTATACCCGGTGTGCTTCAGGATGCCACCCCGTCGCAGCAATGCGGAAGGATCAGGATCAGCACCACCACCACCGGACCCAACCCCCACCCAACTTCTCGCACTTATCATGGAGGAGCGTGAAAATGCCCGGCAAGAGCGCCAAGCTCATCTCGCTGCCTTACAACAACTCGCAGCCGCTATAACAACAACAACAATAACAACAACAACAATGGTGGCAATGGCAATGAAACCAGCGATCTACCTTGGGTGATTTTCAGAAGACCAACCCACCCACCTACTCCAAGGGACTTCACCCACTAGAAGCCGATGATTGGCTTCGCACCATCGACAATAATCTTGAAGTTGCTGCTGTGGGAGAAAATGAGAAAGTGTTGTATGCAACCCACTATCTCGCTGGACCTGCAAGAGCTTGGTGGGAAACTACCAAGACTCTCCAGCCAGCTGGTCATGTCATCAACTGGGCTGAGTTCCAGGAGAAGTTCCGCAAGAAGCATATTCCCAGTGGACTTATTGAGAGGAAGAAGGATGAGTTCCGTAAGCTGAGGCAGGGAAGTAGAGATGTGGTCGGTTATCTTGAGGAGTTTACCGACTTATCTCGGTATGCTCCTGATGACACCGACAAGGAAGAGAAGAAGATGGAGCGTTTCATGAGTGGACTTCATGATGAACTTCAGTGTGCTTTGGTTATCCATGACTTCCGTGATCTGGAGTCACTTGTGGACAAAGCCATCCAGCTGGAGACCAAGCGCAAGTCGATGTATGAAGGTCGCAAGAGGAGGATGAATGCTCAGGAAGGTTCGAGCAGCCAGAAACCTCGTATCTTTCAGCAGAACACCAGGCCTGCCTATCGTCCACCCCAAGCTCCACGCCCCAATTACCCTAACCGCCCAAACAACTTCAACCGCCCCAATGACAATAACCGTCCCGGAGGAAACTTCAACAACTTCACCCGCAATCCCAATGTGATCTGCTTTGAATGCGGCAACAAGGGTCACTACTCCAAAGAATGTCCCAATCCCAAGAGGAATGTCCAGCGCCCCAATGCGCCGGCACAGAACAATGGTCAAGGCCGCAATGGAAATGGAAATGGCAAGAATGCCGCACCTCGCGGAAATGCTGCTGTTGCCAAGGGTCGTCTGCACCACATCAATGCTGAAGAAGCTCAGGATGCTCCGGATGTTGTGCTGGGTACGTTCCTTGTCAACTCAGTACCTGCAACTGTTCTGTTTGATTCTGGTGCTACCCATTCATTTGTTACCCAAGAATTTGTTGCTAAGGGAGGTTTAGTTAAGAGCCTCTTACCCAAACCCATGGTCATCCAAATCCCAGAATCCACCGTAGAGACCAAGATGTTTTGCTCCGATGTACCCCTTGAGATCAAAGGAGAAAAGTTTCCAGTTAACTTAATTGTTCTGGGAACCCAAGGCATCGATGTTATACTCGGTATGAATTGGTTAGCCAAGTACCATGGTCGAATTGACTGTGCCAGAAGAGCTGTATCCATCACCACCGACAAAGAAGTAGAAGTGGAGTATGTGTCTGAAACTAGTCAACCTCACCCAGGCTGCCATGAGAGCATAGCTCGACCCGCCCTAGATGAGATCCGTGTTGTTCATCTGTTCAAGGATGTTTTCCCAGAAGAATTGCCTGGTATGCCGCCAGATAGGGATATTGAGTTCATAATTGAGCTTATCCCAGGAACATCCCCCATATCCCAAAAGCCTTATCGGATGAATCCGGAAGAACTGGTTGAGTTGAAGAAGCAGTTGGCTGATATGCTAAGCAAAGGTCTTGTCCGCCCAAGCGCTTCACCATGGGGATCACCCATTATTTTGTGGACAAGAGAGACGGTACCACACGCCTGTGTGTGGATTATCGCAAGCTGAATGACGTGACCATTAAAAACAAGTACCCTCTTCCCAAGATCGAGGATCTGTTCGATCAAATGAACGGAGCCCGAGTCTTTTCAAAGATCGATCTTCGGACAGGTTACCATCAGTTGAAGATCGAGAGACAGATATTCCCAAGACCGCCTTCACCACTCGTTACGGTTTGTTTGAATACACCGTGATGTCTTTTGGTCTGACCAATGCCCCAGCCTATTTCATGAATCTCATGAACAAGATTTTCATGGAGTACCTCGACAAGTTCGTGGTAGTTTTCCTTGATGACATCCTTATTTATTCCAAGACCGAAGAAGAGCATGCTGAACACCTGCGTCTAGTTTTGGAGACCCTCCGAGAGCACCAGCTGTATGCCAAGCTTAGCAAGTGTGAGTTTTGGCTCAGTGAAGTGGCATTTCTCGGACATATTGTATCCGCTGGAGGAATTTCTGTTGACCCTGAGAAGATACAAGCCATTCTTGACTGGTTATCCCCAACCAATGTTTTTGAAATCCGAAGCTTTCTCGGACTTGCCGGTTATTACCGCAAGTTCGTTGAAGGATTTTCCAGTATAGCCAAACCTCTGACCCAACTGTTGAAGAAGGACAAGAAATTTGAATGGACTCAGAAGTGTGAGGATAGTTTCCAAGAACTGAAGAAGAGACTAACCTCAGCCCCAATCCTGATCATGCCAGACGTCACCCAGAGTTTCGACGTGTATTGCGATGCATCACGCCTCGGACTTGGTTGCGTTCTGATGCAAGAAGGCAAAGTTGTGTCGTACCTGTCCCGGCAGTTGCGACCGCATGAAGAGAATTACCCAACCCATGACTTGGAGTTAGCTGCTGTAGTCTTTGCTCTTAAGAAGTGGCGTCCCTATCTTGCGGGACATCGCTGCGAGGTCTATACAGATCACAAAAGCTTGAAGTATATTTTCACCCAGAAAGATCTGAACCTGCGACAGAGGAGATGGATGGAATTAATCAAGGATTATGATATTGGAATCCATTATCACCCCGGAAAGGCTAATGTAGTTGCCGATGCCCTTAGTCGCAAACCTTGCACCCTGAATGCCCTGATCCAAGCCGAACAGCCAGCCTTGTTCAAAGACTTCCAAGATTTTGGACTAGAGCTTGTTAGCCATGGTTATCTCGCCAATTAGAGTTAACCCCAACCCTGATGGATCAAATCAAAGAAGCCCAAAAGGTCATGAAAGCATAGAGGGAATTAGGAAGAAAATTTCCCTCGGCAAAGCACCCGGTTTTACCGAAGATGCTGAAGGAGTGCTGAAATTCAATGACCGTATCTGTGTGCCCAATGTCACGGAACTTAAGGAGTTAATCCTGAAGGAGGCCCATGAGACCCCTTATTCAATCCACCCCGGCGGAACCAAAATGTACCAAGACCTTCGAGAAAGATTTTGGTGGCATGGAATGAAGCGAGAGATTGGTTCATTCGTAGCCAAGTGTGATATCTGTCAGCGAGTCAAGGCTGAACATCAGCGACCCGCTGGATTGCTTCAACCTTTGAAAATTCCCGAGTGGAAGTGGGACGAGATTGGAATGGATTTTATTACCGGACTTCCAAGATCCAACCGAGGCCATGATTCAATCTGGGTCATCGTTGATCGACTGACCAAGGTTGCCCACTTTGTTCCTGTCAAGACCACTCATACCGGAGCTCAGTTAGCAGACCTGTATATTTCCAGAATAGTGAGCCTGCATGGTGTGCCTAAGAAGATTGTATCTGATAGAGGCACGCAATTCACCTCAAGATTCTGGAAATCCCTTCATGAAGCCCTCGGAACCAAGTTAGCCTTTAGCACAGCTTATCATCCCCAGACCGATGGCCAGACTGAGCGAGTGAACCAGATATTGGAGGACATGCTTCGCGCATGTGTTCTATCCTATGGTTCCAAGTGGGAAGATTGTCTTCCGTTTGCAGAGTTCTCATACAACAACAGTTATCAGTCTAGTCTGCAAAGGAATATGGAAAACAGAAATTGAGCCCACGATCTCACAATCCCTCTAGTTATGTTGAAGTTGCAGTTTAGCTAGCCATATAAGTGTGTAATCTTCGAACAAGGTAAGACATGTGTGTGAAGCTGGACACTTGGGAGCTTGCTACTGTATACTTTCTTATTCGACCACACTTGACTGGCATCGATAGAGGGTCGACCAATGGAGTTGAAGGAGGAGATTGTGTGAGCTATCATGTTTACCATTCATGACAACATCATAATAATGAGAGATGGAAAGATACAAGATTGATCAAGTCATAGTGCGAAGAGTTGTTCAACGCTACCAAGTGGGATCATGCATGTGATCTCGTGGTATGTTAAGTAGTTGTCCATATAGCTTTTGTGAACTAACCGATGATATATGTGGGTGGTGGTCACAATTGTTGAGATTTGCAAGTTCTAGATGGTCATTTTGT
This sequence comes from Poa pratensis, assembly GCA_947311845.1. NCBI lineage: Eukaryota > Viridiplantae > Streptophyta > Magnoliopsida > Poales > Poaceae > Poa > Poa pratensis. The sequence goes on from CAMZMU010000027.1 coordinate 97,582, forward strand.
TGAGATCATGTGCTCGAAGCATGCCATCCACTGGAGATAAAGACAAGTGAAGTCAGTCCGAGGAGAAGCTTTCCCATATTTGTTTCTTAGGGAGTAAGTTGGAAGTTTTCACCGAGCGAAGCGTGATCAAGAAATGCAGTTCACCTTGAGGAGGCTAAGATCGTCATCATGTAATTCAAGTGGATTGTGCAACGCAAAGGTATGACCTTGAACTGGTTTCTATTTTACCGGTCCCATGATGTTTGTTGGGAAACCGGGTTATATAGGATAGACAATCGTGCTATCCAGAGGGCTCTCGAGTGAGCAGCTTGATCGTATTGTTCTAGAGAGTTTAAACCTTTGCATCCTTGGCATCATATTTATTGGTTCTTATTTTTTCTTTATCATTGTGTAGCCTTGGTGCTTTTCTTGTTGATCATGACAAGCTCATGTCCTTCGAGAACGAGATTTGCCTGCTTTCGTCTATTACGTTTTCGATGTTGAAGAAATGTACCGGTCTATGTTTGACAAAGGGTCCATACCTCTTCGTGTGTGGTATTTTCTCTATTTCTTCTTCTCAAGATTTTCACTTTCTGCTGGGTACTTATCGCAATTATCTTTCCAACAAAATTAGTTTCATCTCAATCGGTGTTTCTTTTCAAAAGTCATCTAAATTCTTTACAGGAGGTCATCTATGATGGTCTAGGTAGGAAAAACAATTCAATCAAGGCATAGAAAAGGTACTTATTGATGAGTTTATGTGAAATGTTGAGTTAAATTGGGTATTATTGGGTTTGGGAGTCCAGTATGTGTACGAACATATATATGGGTAACAAAATGGAGAAAACATTGGACAACAAGTTGTGTGCCCTTGTCTACGGAGAAGAAAGCTATACAAGCCCAACTTTAAAATGGTAGATATCAACGAGTTTGTGTAGAAAATGAGCACCAAAGTGTGTATTCTAAAGGTTCGGCACAAATTGTCAAAATACTCCCGTATATGATCTTCGTACATGGTAAGACATGTGTGTGAAGCTGGACACTTGGGAGCTTGCTATTGTGTACTTTCTTATTCGACCACACTTGATCGGCGTCGATAGAGGGTCGACCAATGGAGTTGAAGGAGGAGATTGTGTAGGAGAGATGGAAAGATACAAGATTGATCAAGTCATAGTGCGAAGAGTTGTTCAACGCTACCAAGTGGGATCATGCATGTGATCTCGTGGTATGTTAAGTATAGCTTTTGTGAACTAACCGATGATATATGTGGGTGGTGGTCATAATTGTTGAGATTTGCAAGTTCTAGATGGTCATTTCGTTGAGATCATATGCTCGAAGCATGCCATCCACTAGAGATAAAGGTCAAGTGAAGTCGGTCCTAGGAGAAGCTTTCCCATATTTGTTTCTCGGGGAGTAAGTTGGAAGTCTTCACCGAGCGAAGCGTGATCAAGAAAAGGCGGTTCACCTTGAGGAGGCTAAGATCGTCATCATGTAATTCAAGTGGATTGTGTGATGCGAAGGTATGACTTTAAACTGGTTTCTATTTTACGGTCCCATGATGTTTGTTGGGAAACCGGGTTATATAGGATAGACAACCGTGCTATCCAGAGGGCTCTCAAGTGAGTTGCTTGATCGTATTGTTCTAGAGTGTTCAAACATTGCATCCTTGGCATCATATTTATTGGTTCTTATTTTTGCTTTATCGTTGTGTAGCCTTGGTGCTTTTCTTGTTCATCATGACAAGCTCATGTCCTTCGAGAACGAGATTTGCCTACTTTCGTCTATTATGTTTTTGATGTTGAAGAAATGTACCGGTCCATGTTTGACAAAGGGTCCACACCTCTTCGTGTGTGGTATTTTCTCTATTTCTTCTTCTCAAGATTTTCACTTTCTGCTGGGTACTTATCGCAATTATCTTTCCAACAAAATTAGTTTTACCTCAATCGGTGTTTCTTTTCAAAAGTCATCTAAATTCTTTACGGAAGGTCATCAATGATGGTCTAGGTTGGAAAACAATTCAATCAAGGCATAGAAACGGTACTTATTTATGACTTTATGTGAAATGTTGAGTTATAATGGGTATTGGAGGGTTCGGGAGTCCAGTATGTGTACGAACATATATATGAGTAACAAAATGGAGAAAACATTGGACAACAGGTTGTGTGCCCTTGTCTACGGAGAAGAAAGCAGTACAACCCCAACTTAAAAATGGTAGATATCAACGAGTTTGTGTAGACAATGAGCACCAAAGTATGTATTCTAAAGGTTCGACTCAAATTCTCTATGGCAGATCATATACGAGACTATTTTGAGAAAATTTGAGCACTAAAGTTGTGTAAACTTAGTAAAAAAGGGTCTCGGTCCAATTTCTCTCACGGAGGTCATATATTACGATGCTCTGGAGCGCCATATTGGACCAAAGCTCGACCCATGGGCCCCCTGTCGTCTACCCCTTTGACCGTCGTGGAAATTCATTATCACGTGTGAGTTTTCTACTTGTCTGCCGAGGGTAGCTAATACGAATATGGAAAGCAGAAATTGAGCCCACGGTCTCACAATCCCTCCAGCTGCGTTGAAGTGGCAGTTTAGCTAGCCATATAAGTGTGTAATCTTCGTACATGGTAAGACATGTGTGTGAAGCTGGACACTTGGGAGCTTGCTATTGTATACTTTCTTATTTAACCACACTTGACCGGCGTTGATAGAGGGTCGACCAATAGAGTTGAAGGAGGTGATTGTGTGAGCTATCATGTTTACCATTCATGACATCATCATACTAAAGAGAGATGGAAAGATACAAGATTGATCAAGTCATAGTGCGAAGAGTTTATCAACACTACCAAGTGGGATCATGCATGTGATCTCGTGGTATGTTAAGTAGTTGTCCATATAGCTTTTGTGAACTAACCGATGATATATGTGGGTGGTGGTCATAATTGTTGAGATTTGCAAGTTCTAGATGGTCGTTTCGTTGAGAACATGTGCTCGAAGCATGCCATCCACTTGAGATAAAGGTCAAGTGAAGTCGGTCCTAGGAGAAGTTTTCCCATATATTTTTCTCGGGGAGTAAGTTGACAGTCTTCACCAAGCAAAGCGTGATCAAGAAAAGGCGGTTCACCTTGAGGACGCTAAGATCATCGTCATGTAATTCAAGTGGATTGTGTGATGCAAAGGTATGACCTTGAACTGGTTTCTATTTTACCGGTCCCATGATGCTTGTTTGGAAATAGGGTTATATAGGATAGACAACCGTGCTATCCAGAGGGCTCTTGAGTGAGTAGCTTGATCGTATTGTTCTAGAGAGTTCAAACCTTTGCATACTTGGCATCATATTTATTGGTTCTTATTTTTTGCTTTATCGTTGTGTAGCCTTGGTGCTTTTCTGGTTCATCATGACAAGCTCATATCCTTCGAGAACGAGATTTGCCTGCTTTCTTCTATTAGGTTTTTGATGTTGAAGAAATGTACCGGTCCATGTTTGACAAAGGGTCCACACCTCTTCGTGTGTTGTATTTTCTCTATTTCTTCTTCTCAAGATTTTCACTTTCTACTGGGTACTTCTCGCAATTATCTTTCCAACAAAATTAGTTTCATCTCAATCAATGTTTCTTTTCAAAAGTCATCTAAATTCTTTACGGGAGGTCATCTATGATGGTCTAGGTAGGAAAAACAATTCAATCAAGGCATAGAAAAGGTACTAATTGATGAGTTTATGTGAAATGTTGAGTTAAAATGGGTATTATAGGGTTTGGGAGTTCAGTATTTGTACAAACATATATATGGGTAACAAAATGGAGAAAACATTGGACAACAAGTTGTGTGCCCTTGTCAACGGAGAAGAAAGCCGTACAACACCCCAATTTTAAAATGGTAGATATCAACGAGTTTGTGTAGAAAATGAGCACCAAAGTGTGTATTCTAAAGGTTCGGCACAAATTCTCTATGGCAGATCATAGACGGGACTATTTTGACAAAACATTGTAACACCCCAAAATTTGGATCCATATTTAGTGGTGTTCTCTCACACCCGAAAAACTTTTCTCTCGTATCTCAAAATTATTTTTGCCCTCTGGTGCTAGATGATGCCCTCGTGTTCTTTTCTCTAAAATAATTCTAGAGAATCTCTGGTGATTTCTTTGCCACTTTGAAAACCTCCGCTAGGGTTTTTCCTAAAAACCTCATAGCCTAAATATTGGGATCTGAAAATCCTAATATTCCATCTACCTTCTGAACCGTAATTTCCAGCTTGGAAAACTCCACCAAATATTCCAAGATCACCTGATCCATTTATTATCCTCCACACGCAAAATATTGCATAGTTACCAAATGCAATATTTCCCAAACACTGCATAAATATTTTAATGCATGTGTTGATCAGGGAAATTTTTTCCCAACTTGTTCCTCTCCATCACTCCTTATAAATTCATGGTATGATCCTCATGCTGCGATCTACACCCACAAATATGAGCCACTTATCTACCACTCACTAATTATTCCAAATAGCCATGAAATTATTTCTCATACATAGCCACCTTTGGGGTAAACCTAGCACATGTGATATATCAAACCAGCCTTATCCTCCTCATCATTCTCTTATCAAATAAAATCCCTCCACCCAATTGTTGGTGTGACATTAGTGCCTTGCCATCAATTTGTACCCACATTTTTGGAATGATGCAAGTGTCCCCTTGTGTGCATTATTTCTGCATGATTGGTTTTGAGACACCACCTACTGCCCTGGTCTTCATATAGCCCCTTAGTGATCTACATGAACCCAAAACATGTCGATCAAAACCCCAAATAGACATGATCATGCTATAAGGCCATTTTTCGCATTTTTTCCAAAATCCTAGTTAGGTTGTACCATTTGACCTCAAAGTTCAGAAACCATCTCCTCACATACAAACCTAACCACTGGAATTTTTCTAGATTTTATTTGTATTAAAAAGTTCTTGTGGGCATTTCGTCGAACACCTTGTGAGCACTGTGGGAATTGAGTTGCTTTGCTTAACCTAAGCCTACTTAGGAGCGTGGTCGGTGCCTAACCCAGCTTCAGCGTGTTCCTCGTGCTGCACTATGTGCCAGCTCACCGTTCTCATCCTCTCCACCGTCTTCTGTAGCCGGAGATCATCATGGATGACCTCAAACCGCCATTAATGGCCGAGCTCGGGTGCACCCACCTTTCCCTCTCTCCCGGCAATAAAAATCCCCCTGAGGCCTTCATTGCACTCACAGCCCTCACTCCTCCCTCCCCAGACCCTCTCACTCGAGTTTCATGAAGAAACGAGCTCGCAGAAGCTCGGTTAGCTCCTCATGGCCGAAACCCTAGAAGCTCGGGTAGCGAGCTCCACGACTCGTTCTGCCGTAGGAAACAGCACCGACGGGTGCGGTGTAGCACGGCGAGTCCCTTCCCGCCGTCACCTCGGTCCCCGGGCCTCCCCATGATCGGCGCCGTCGGCCTCCCGAGCATCCGCCATGGCCACGGGCCGAGCAGGTCGTGCTTGCGGGCATCGCGCAGGAGGTGCCCCGGCCACCGTTTCCGCCTCCCCTGGGCGCGGTGGGCCACGTCGTGCCCATCCCCGCCACCGGCCTCCCTCCCGGCGAGCCCCATGGCCGTCCCTGGCCGGCTCCTGCCCTTCCAGTACGCGGCTGGAGGAAGAAGACGATCGATCCCTCTGTTTCTACGTTTTTTTCCCTTCCGAACCGTTTTCCAGCCCAGCAGCAGCCAGCAGCCTTTCGGCCCACCAGCGGCCCGGCCAAGCGCACACAGCGCGCAGCGCAGTGGCGCGCAGTAGCGGCCCATTTGCGGCCCGATCTGGTTTTTTTCGCGGAGCTTTTTCTTTTTCCCGCTGGACAGATTTTCAAACGTCAATATCTTTCAAACCGTAACTCTGTTTTCGGTGATTCAAATTTCTAAATCTTCATCTCGACGAGATATTTCCGGTGGTACTGATTTCATCTTGTTCCAAAATAGTTCTTTGGGGTGCCCTTTTATACGTACATTCCAGAGTCTGTGGAACGGGGCTATCGCTGCCCTACGCCGCGGGATCACCCCGACCTTTCCAAACCCGGTGGATCCCCGTCTTCGAAGGCAAGCTAACCTCTTTCTATGAGCAGCCCAAAAGTGTTTGTTTGTTTATTTGCTTATTACCATGTCGAGTGTTTATGTTTTTTGTCTGTCTACTGTTATATCTATGCATGTCGGTTTGTTGTTCTTGTTTAATATGAGACTTGTAATATTGCTCCTGCCATGTTGCATATTATGTTGCATATTTATTTATCATACTTGCTTGGTTATATTATGTATTGTTAATATTTATCAAACACACACCTTTCTTGAGACAATGGACTGGGGGAACCGCCGCCGTCTCACTAAAATATTAACGTCGATCTGTGATGGCGCTGGTCAGCGGGATCGCCGCCGTAGTCATCCTGTCGACGCAAACCAACTGTGTTATATTTTGTAGTTGATCTGTGAAGGCGCTGGTCGGCGGAATCGCCACCGTAGTCTTCTGGTTGATGTTTCTTTTTCCTTGTCGAACGAGAAGGCGCTTGCCAGCGGAATCGCTGCCACAGTCTTCCGATTGACGTTTCTTTTTCCTTGTCGAACAAGAAGGCGCTTGCCAGCAGAATCGCTGCCACAGTCTTCCGGTTGACGTTTCTTTTTCCTTGTCGAACGAGAAGGCGCTTGCCAGCGGAATCGCTGCCATAGTCTTCCGGTTGACGTTTCTTTTTCCTTGTCGAACGAGAAGGCGCTTGCCAGCGGAATCGTTGCCACAGTCTTCCGGTTGACGTTTCTTTTTCCTTGTCGAACGAGAAGGCGCTTGCCAGCAGAATCGCTGCCACAGTCTTCCGGTTGACATTTCTTTTTCCTTGTCAAACGAGAAGGCGCTTGCCAGCGGAATCGCTGCCACAGTCTTCTAGTTGACGTTTCTTTTCCCTTGTCGAACGAGAAGGCGCTGGTCAGTGGGTTCGCCGCCGTAGTCTTCCGGTTGACGTTTTTATTTGGCTAAGTTTGGACATGGATACTACTATTCTTGAAATATTATGTTGCTAATGTTTTGTCATTTGGTGATATATATTATTTTGATATTGTGATTGTTGTGTTGGACTAATCCTCTATTGTTTGGATTTGTTATGATGAAACTTGATTAAATGGAACACCCCGCCAAACATCGATAGGGTCAGTCCATAGTGCCACTAATCTGAACATCGAAAGCACTGCCACTGTCGCTCATATGGGCGGGCCTTGACCTACGTAACCTATTGAGCCTCCTTTGATGCTACCATATTGGCAAGACTAGTCGGTTACCTTTGTGGTCGGGGCTAGTTTTGTGAAGGTTACGGAGCTAGGCGTCGCTCATCTGTTGGGGGCATGCCGGATTCACTTCGTCATAAGGGATAGAGTTGTGTCGGTGGCTATACAGGGAGTGTCTTGGTAGCGTGAACGGTCGGGTGAGTGTATCTTGCTGAGTTCGCCTTAAGGATGATATCCTAAAGTACCGGCTGAGTGTGGTGTACTTAGATGGGTGGTATCTGCAACCTCTCGAGAGTGTAAAGTCTGGATGTCTAGCCTCGTTCCAAGGTTATGGAACAACAGTTCAGTGTTGGTCACACTATTGTCGTTGTCATGTCAGGAGGTTAAACTTAAGTTCTGTTTGAAAGAATTAGTGAATGACATGATCTCACTAAATGAACAAATAAGATGATGCAGGGAATGTTGCCTTGAGATGTTGATGGTTACCCATGATATGGGATGGCGGTGTGATTGTTGGGAGCCTAGAGTTAGGCCTGAGCCAACATCAACCGTGCATGCCCAGAGTGGAAAGATGAGGCCAGTGAGCCTAGCAGTTGTCACAGGTGTTGTTGTGTATATTTGGTACCACTTGGTACACCGGGTTACTCGTCACAGGTAAGCCCTTTGTATGATTGCTGGTACACGATCCAACCCCACCTGGCTTGGACTCTGTACTGGTGATACCCCCGTTGTCTGCTTACGACATGTTTGGTCGTCAATGCCATGCTACTTTTATGTCATGTATCTAGAGTACACTTGACATGTTGTAGGATTTGATTTCCAATGTATATCTTGCTGCATGATTGTTGGATTAATTGTAGTGAGTGGCGATTCTTGCTGAGTGCATACAAATGTACTCACGGGCCTTGTGTTTGTGGCCAGATTTTGGCGAGGATTCATCTTCCACCTTAGCGAGGAAATGGAGCAAGAGCGTGCTAGGATCAATAGCCCAGCCAGATGCCTGTGGAGTGGAACTGCTCCAAGCCGTTGCCTTAGTCGTCTTCCGCTGCCAGTTAAACTCTGTCCTGAGCCATGCTTGGCTTGATATTTGGTCATGCTTTGACGGCCTTGTAAACCATTTGTAGCACTTCTTGTGCCTGATTGTGTAATGATTTCCATTATGTTGCACTGTCGTGACGTGTGGCCAGATATCTTGGGCTGGCGCACGTGGCGACCGCCTCTCTGGTGATATGTGCCAGGGAGGGGTGCCACAAACATCGAGCACTAAAGTTGTGTAAAATTAGTAATAAAGGGTCTCGGTCCAATTACTCTCATGGAGGTCATATATTACGATGCTCTGGAGCGCCATATTGGCCCAAAGCTCGACCCGTGGGCCCCCTGTCGTCTACCCCTTTGACTGTCGTAGAAATTCATTATCACGTGTGAGTTTTCTACTTGTCTGCTAAGGGTAGCTAATAGGAATATGGAAAACAGACATTGAGCCCACGGTCTCACAATCCCTCCAGTTGCGTTGAAGTGGCAGTTTAGCTAGCCATATAAGTGTGTAATCTTCGTACATGGTAAGACATGTGTGTGAAGCTAGACTCTTGGGAGCTTGCTATTGTATACATTCTTATTCGACCACACTTGAACGGCGTCGATAGAGGGTCGACCAATGGAGTTGAAGGAGGAGATTGTGTGATCTATCATGTTTAGCATTCATGACATCATCATAATATGGAGAGATGGAAAGATACAAGATTGATCAAGTCATAGTGCGAAGCGTTGTTCAACGCTACCAAGTGGGATCATGCATGTGATCTCGTGGTATGTTAAGTAGTTATCCATATAGCTTTTGTGAACTAACCAATGATATATGTGGGTGGTGGTCATAATTGTTGAGATTTGCAAGTTCTAGATGGTCATGTCGTTGAGATCATGTGCTTGAAGCATGCCATCCACTGGAGATAAAGGTCAAGTGAAGTCGGTCCTAGGAGAAGCTTTCCTATATTTGTTTCTCGGGGAGTAAGTTGGAAGTCTTCACCGAGCGAAGCGTGATCAAGAAACGGCGGTTCACCTTGAGGAGGCTAAGATCGTCATCATGTAATTTAAGTGGATTGTGCGATGCAAAGGTATGACCTTGAACTGGTTTCTATTTTACCGGTCCCATGATGTTTGTTGGGAAACAGGGTTATATAGGATAGACAACCGTGCTATCCAGAGGGCTCTCGAGTGAGTAGCTTGATCGTATTGTTCTAGAGAGTTCAAACCTTAGCATCCTTGGCATCATATTTATTGGTTCTTATTTTTGCTTTATCGTTGTCTAGCCTTGGTGATTTTCTTGTTCATCATGACAAGCTCATGTCCATCGAGAACGAGATTTGCTTGCTTTCGTCTATTACGTTTTCAATGTTGAAAAAATGTACCGGTCCATGTTTGACAAAGGGTCCACACCTCTTCGTGTGTGGTATTTTCTCTATTTCTTCTTCTCAAGATTTTGACTTTCTAGTGGGTACTTATCACAATTATCATTCCAACAAAATTAGTTTCATCTCAATCGGTATTTCTTTTACAAAGTCATCTAAATTCTTTACGGGAGGTCATCTATGATGGTCTAGGTAGGAAAAACAATTCAATCAAGGCATAGAAAAGGTACTTATTGATGAGTTTATGTGAAATGTTGAGTTAAAATGGGTATTATAGGGTTTGGGAGTCCCGTATGTTTACGAACATATATATGGGTAACAAAATGGAGAAAACATTGGACAACAAGTTGTGTGCCCTTGTCTACGGAGAAGAAAGCTGTACAACCCCAACTTTAAAATGGTAGATATCAGCGAGTTTGTGTAGAAAATGAGCACCAAAGTGTGTATTCTAAAGGTCCGGCACAAATTCTCTATGGCAGATCATATACGGGACTATTTTGATAAAAATTCGAGCACTAAAGTTGTGTAAAATTAGTAATAAAGGGTCTCGGTCCAATTACTCTCACAAAGGTCATATGTTACGATGCTCTGAAGCATCATATTGGCCTAAAGCTCGACCCGTGGGCCCCCTGTCGTCTACCCCTTTGACCGTCATGGAAATTCATTATCATGTGTGAGTTTTCTACTTGTCTGTTGAGGGTAGCTAATAGAAATATGAAAAACAGAAATTGAGCCCACGGTCTCACAATCCCTCCAGTTGTGTTGAAGTGGCAGTTTAGCTAGCCATATTAGTGTGTAATTTTCGTAAATGGTAAGACATGTGTGTCAAGCTGGACACTTGGGAGCTTGCTATTGTATACTTTCTTATTTGACCACACTTGACCGACATCGATAGAGGGTCGAGCAATGGAGTTGAAGGAGGAGATTGTGTGAGCTATCATGTTTACCATTCATGACATCATCATAATAAGGAGAGATGGAAAGATACAAGATTGATCAAGTCATAGTGCGATGAATTGTTCAACGCTACCAAGTGGGATCATGCATGTGATCTTGTGGTATGTTAAGTAGTTGTCCATATAGCTTTTGTGAACTAACCGATGATATACGTGGCTAGTGGTCATAATTGTTGAGATTTGCAAGTTCTAGATGGTCATTTCGTTAAGATCATGTGCTCGAAGCATGCCATCCCCTGGAGATAAAGGTCAAGTGAAGTCAGTCCTAGGAGAAGCTTTACCATAATTGTTTCTTGGGGAGTAAGTTGGAAGTCTTCACCGAGCGAAGCGCGATCAAGAAAAGGCGGTTCACCTTGAGGAGGCTAAGATCATCATCATGTAATTCAAGTGGATTGTGCGATGCAAAGGTATGACCTTGAACTGGTTTCTATTTTATTGGTTCCATGATGTTTGTTGGGAAACCGGGTTATATAGGATAGACAACCATGCTATCCAAAGGGCTCTCGAGTGAGTAGCTTGATCGTATTGTTCTAGAGAGTTCAAACCTTTGCATCCTTGGCATCATATTTATTGGTTCTTATTTTTGCTTTATCGTTGTGTAGCCTTGGTGCTTTTCTTGTTCATCATGACAAGCTCATATCCTTTGAGAACGAGATTTGCCTGCTTTCGTCTATTGCGTTTTCGATGTTGAAGAAATGTACCTTTCCTTGTTTTGACAAAGGCTCCACGCCTCTTCGTGTGTGGTATTTTCCGTATTTCTTCTTCTCAAGATTTTCACTTTGTGCTGGGTACTTATCGCAATTATCTTTCCAACCAAATTAGTTTCATCTCAATCGGCGATTCTTTTCAAAAGTCATCTAATTTTTTACGGGAGGTCATCTATGATGGTCTAGGTAGGAAAAAAATTCAATCAAGGCATAGTAAAGATACTTATTGATGAGTTTATGTGAAATGTTGAGTTAAAATGGGTATTATAGGGTTTGGGAGTCCAGTATGTGTACGCACATATATATGGGTAACAAAATGGAGAAAACATTGGACTACAAGTTGTGTGCACTTGTCTACAGAGAGGAAATCAGTACAAACCCAACTTTAAAATGGTAGATATCACCGAGTTTGTGTAGAAAGTGAGCACCAAAGTGTGTATTCTAAAGGTTCGGCACAAACTCTCTATCGAAGATCATATACGGGACTATTTTGAGAAAGATTTGAAAGAGCAAATTCTCATGTTTGACATCCTTCCAGAACCAATAAATATCTATTGTAGAACAAATTCTCTATGTTTACCAACTACTTAACATATCACGAGATCACATGCATGATCCCTCTTGGTAGCGTTGAACAACTCTTCGCACTATGACTTGATCATCTTGTATCTTTCCTTCTCTGCTTATTATGATGATGTCATGAATGGTAAACATGATAGCTCACACAATCTCCTCCTTCAACTCCATTGGTCGACCCTCTATCGATGCCGGTCAAGTGTGGCCGAATAAGAAAGTATACAATAGCAAGCTCCCAAGTGTCCAGCTTCACACACATGTCTTACCATGTACGAAGATTACACACTTATATGGCTAGCTAAATGGCCACTTCAACGCAACTGGAGGGCTTGTGAGACCGTGGGCTCAATTTCCATTTTCCATATTCCTATTAGCTACCCTCAGCAGACAAGTAGAAAACTCACATGTGATAATGAATTTCCACGACGGTCAAAGGGGTAGACGACATGGGGCCCACGGGTCGAGCTTTGGGCCAATATGGCGCTCCAGAGCATCGTAATATATGACCTCTGTGAGAGTAATTGGATCAAGACCCTTTATTACTAATTTTACACAACTTTAGTGCTCGATTTTTTTTCAAAATAGTCCCGTATATGATCTGCCATAGAGAATTTGTGCCGAACCTTTAGAATACACACTTTGGTGCTCATTTTCTACACAAATTCGCTGATATCTACATTTTAAAGTTGGGGTTGTACAACTTTCTTCTCCGTAGACAAAGGCACACAACTTGTTGTCCAATGTTTTCTCCATTTTGTTACCCATATATATGTTCGTAAACATACGGGACTCCCAAACCCTATAATACCCATTTTAACTCAACATTTCACATAAACTCATCAATAAGTACCTTTTCTAGGCCTTGATTGAATTGTTTTTCCTACCTAGACCATCATAGATGACCTCCCGTAAAGAATTTGGATGACTTTTGAAAAGAAACACTGATTGAGATGAAACTAATTTTGTTGGAATGATAATTGCGATAAGTACCCACCAGAAAGTGAAAATCTTGAGAAGAAGAAATAGAGAAAATACCACACACGAAGAGGTGTGGACCCTTTGTCAAACATGGACCGGTACATTTCTTCAACATCGAAAACGTAACAGACGAAAGCAGGCAAATCTCGTTCTCGAAGGACATGAGCTTGTCATGATGAACACGAAAAGCACCAAGGCTACACAATGATAAAGCAAAAATAAGAACCAATAAATATGATGCCAAGGATGCAAAGGTTTGAACTCTCTAGAACAATACGATCAAGCTACTCACTTGAGAGCCCTCTGGATAGGATGGTTGTCTATCCTATATAACCCGGTTTCCCAACAAACATCATGGGACCGGTAAAATAGAAACCAGTTCAAGGTCATACCTTTGCATCGCACAATCCACTTGAATTACATGATGAGATCTTTGCCTCCTCAAGGTGAACCGCCTTTTCTTGATCACACTTCGCGCGGTGAAGACTTCCAACTTACTCCCCGAGAAACAAATATGGGAAAGCTTCTCCTAGGACCGACTTCACTTGACCTTTATCTCCAGTGGATGGCATGCTTCAAGCACATGATCTCAACGACATGACCATCTAGAACTCGCAAATCTCAACAATTATGACCACCACCCACATATATCATTGGTTAGTTCACAAAAGCTATATGGACAACTACTTAACATACCACGAGATCACATGCATGATCCCACGTGGTAGCGTTGAACAACTCTTCGCACTATGACTTGATTAATCTTGTATCTTTCCATCTCTCCATATTATGATGATGTCATGAATGCTAAACATGATAGATCACACAATCTCCTCCTTTAACTCCATTGGTCGACCCTCTATCGACGCCGTTCAAGTGGGGTCGAATAAGAAAGTATACAATAGCGAGCTCCCAAGTGTCCAGCTTCACACACATGTCTTACCATGTACGAAGATTACACACTTATATGGCTAGCTAAACTGCCACTTCAATGCAACTGGAGGGATTGTGAGACCGTGGGCTCAATTCTGTTTTCCATATTCCTATTAGCTACCCTTAGCAGACAAGTAGAAAACTCACACGTGATAATGAATTTCCACGACGGTCAAAGGGGTAGACGACAAGGGGCCCATGGGTCGAGCTTTGGGCCAATATGGCGCTCCAGAGCATCATAATATATGACTCTGCGAGAGTAATTGGACCGAGACCCTTTATTACTAATTTTACACAACTTTAGTGCTCGATGTTTTGTCAAAATAGTCCCGTATATGATCTGCCATAGAGAATTTGTGCCGAACCTTTAGAATACACACTTTGGTGCTCATTTTCTACACAAACTCGTTGATATCTACCATTTTAAAATTGGGGTGTTGTACGGCTTTCTTCTCCGTAGATAAGGGCACACAACTTGTTGTCCAATGTTTTCTCCATTTTGTTACCCATATATATGTCCGTGCAAATACTGGACTCCCAAACCCTATAATACCCATTTTAACTCAACATTTCACATAAACTCATCAATAAGTACCTTTTCTATGCCTTGATTGAATTATTTTCCTACCTAGACCATCATAGATAACCTTCCGTAAAGAATTTAGATGACTTTTAAAAAGAAACACCGATTGAGATGAAACTAATTTTGTTGGAAAGATAATTGCGATAAGTACCCAGCAGAAAGTGAAAATCTTGAGAAGAAGAAATAGAGAAAATACCACACACGAAGAGGTGTGGACCCTTTGTCACACATGGACCGATACATTTCTTCAACATCAAAAACCTAATAGACGAAAGCAGGCAAATCTCGTTCTCGAAGGACATGAGTTTGTCATAATGAACCAGAAAAGCACCAAGGCTACACAACGATAAAGCAAAAAATAAGAACCAATAAATATGATGCCAAGGATGCAAAGGTTTGAACTCTCTAGAACAATACGATCAAGCTACTCACTCAAGAGCCCTCTGGATAGCACGGTTGTCTATCCTATATAACCCTGTTTCCTGTCGGCCCAGTAAGAACCAGGGTGTCCTGGGCCTGTCCTCAACGGCCCCCGACACTCGATGGCCAAATTCTGCTAAGGACCAAGCCTACAGCTTGAAGAGACTCGCGAGGCAAATCGCCTCGCGAGGGCCTAGGAGGCAGCATAGGCCTGTGGAGGTCTTCCTCGCTGCTGCTTCCCTCTACAAGGAGATCTCCCCTAAAGAGAGGTCAACGCCAAATCCTCCACAGGGCATCATAGCCCTCGTGGAGATTCCTTCGCTGAGAAGCAACCTCTACAGAGCGCACATGGGCTCTGCAGCAGCCGTAGAGTGACGTGCGCCTCTGCGCGCAGTGACGATGACACCGCAGTTGCCATTTTGGTGATTAAAGGAGTCAATAAAGCTGCGCCATCCGGACTAGACTACAAGGACTTCCTCTTTGGTGATAAGGGGACCGGACGGCGCTACGCTCCATGGCCAACGTCACCATGGGCAACCCCACGTTCCTCTGTAGCCCAGCTGGCCATCCTGCATGGACGGTGGTGTCTCTGCCACAGGCATCAGCTTTACGCCCATGGACCACGTCCATGGACAACGAGGCTGCGGTGCACCGTGCTCCCTCTTCTGTCGCCATGTGGTAGCCCTTCCACCGCACAAGCGTAGGGAAGAGGCCTGGGGCGCCTATAAAAGGAGACGGTGCTCCACCGTAGCAAGGGATCGCATTCCAGTTCTAGCCTAGCTACCTACGCGCAAGGAAGAAGAAGACCAGTGCTTCCCTTTCCTTGTACACGCCATTGCCACAAGAGAGCCCTCGGCAAGCTCATTGCACTGTAACCTCCATAGCAGTGCAATACAGACAAGTAGGAGTAGCGGTGTTACCTCCACATGAGGGCCGTGAACCTGGATACGGGCTGGTGTTCATCTCTGCTGTGATGTCCCTCCTCATGCTCGACGAGCACCGTCGCCGTGCAGGTTGAGGGTTGTTTGACCAACGTGTTCAGCCCCTTACACGAACTCTCTTCGTGAGCTTGACCATCCCTGTTTCGTGGGAGTCATTCTCCAACAATTGGCACGCCAGGTAGGGGGCTGAGGCGCGTCTGCAACCTTCACCGACCTCTGCACCATGGCGGACACTCGCGCAGCTCGCGCCACTCGGCGGGCGTCAGGCAGGGCCACCACCGAGCCCGCTGCCAAGGCCACCAACCCCCGCGGTCGTCCCCGCGCCAGCCGCGCCATGGAGCGCAACACTGCTGAGCCGCGTGTGGAGCACCCGAGGACGATGACGGCCACCACGACGACCGCCACGACAAAGACGTCGACCATGGGCACGGCGAGGACGCTGAGTCCTCACATCCGTCCCAGCGCCACAACGCCTCCACTCTTGGGCGTCCAGCACCCAGTCCCAACACCGCGCTGCTCATGGCCGCGGAGCTCTTCCGCTACTGCCCCACCGCGGAGGTGCACGACAACTGGCTCGGCCGCCTCCAGCACCTCGTCGACATCGCAGCGGCGCCACACGCAGCTCCGGCTGCGTCGCGCTCTCTGGTGCATCACAACTCTGGACGCGCCGGTACTGCCACGCATGGCGCACCTCTGCCGCCGCCTCTGTCAAGTCCGCCACCAGCTGCGGCCCACAAGGCCGCCTCTCATGCGTCGTCCCCGCGCGATTGCCAAATCGTGCAGCGGACTCCTCCAGACGCGCGGGTGGAAATGGAGCGCCAGAAGGACCTCCAGAAGCGCATCGTCGAGGAAATCAGCCAAGCGGGACGGCAAAACCGCCGAGCTCTTCAGGGCGGCATTGCCTCGTACGCCACAGGGTGCGCGACCTTCACCCGCAGCCTGCGTCGCGTCGTCTGGCCACAGAAGTTCAGGCCTGACCTACCCAAGGGCTACGATGGCACAAACAACCCATCGAGTTCCTGCAGCTCTACACCACCTCCATCCAAGCTGTGGGAGGAGATGACAAGGTCATGGCCAACTGGTTCTCCCACGCTCTCAAGGATTTTGCCTTGTCGTGGCTCTTGAACCTTCCCGAGGACTCCATTGACTCGTGGGAGGAGCTCTGCCAGCAGTTCGTTGCAAACTTCAAGGGCACGTACGAGCGTGCCCTCACCTACAATGACCTGCGTGCTGTGCGCCAGAAGCCTGGCGAGACCCTCCGCAGATACATCCAGCGCTTCAGCCAAGTCCGCAACAAGATCCCGAACATCCCGGACTCGCACGCCATCGCTGCCTTCAGAGAGGGCGTCACCAACCACAGGATGCTCGAGAAGCTCGGCATCCATGATACTCTCCTCCGTGGTGAAGCTCTTCGACATCGCAGACAAGTGCACCAAGGCAGAAGAAGGCCTCCTCTTCGTCAAGGTGGGCTCAACAGACGACCCTGTCGAGGGATCCAAGACCCAGAATAGGCATGACGAGACAAAGCGCAACCTACCGCTGTTCTGACGGCTGAGCCTGATGCCAAGCACGGCGAGAAAAAGGTGGACAACCACCCATTCTACATCTACCACAACAGACGTGGCCATGCGACGGAGAACTGCTACGACCTCAAGCAGCTGAGCAAGAAGTGCGAGCAGGAAGAAGGCAGCGGCAACCGCGGCAGAGGTCGTGGTTACCGCAAGGGCGGACGAAAAGGCACCTACCAGAGGCCTCAGAGGACTCAGGCGAATGCCACCGAGAAAAAACAGCAACCTCCACGACGAGGAGCCTGGAGGTTACCAGGCCCCTAAGGGTGCCATGGCCTGCATCCTCGGCGGATCCCAAGCGCCCAGGTCCAACAATCAGTTCAAGCAGTTCGCTCGCGAGCTCAATGCAGCACTTCCCAGTGTCGAGACGTCCCGGCCCCTCAAGTGGTCCCAGTACACCATCGCCTTCGACGCCAAAGATCACCCCAAGTTGACCAAGACTGTGGGCACTCTCCCTTTGGTGTGCACCCCAACCATCAATAACATCGCCGTCGGCAAGACGCTCATTGATGGGGGTGCAGGCCTGAACGTCATCTCTGTCGAGACCTTTGAGACGCTTCAAGTGCCCTACGAGTGGCTTATGCCCTCCAGGCCCTTCACTGGGGTCACCAGTGGCTCGATCTCGCCTCTGGGGCAAGTAAGGCTCGCGGTCACCTTCGGCATGCAGGAGAACTACCGCCCCGAGCTGATTGACTTCGACGTCGCGCACATTGGCCTGCCCTACAACGCCATCCTCGGCTACCCCGCCCTTGCGAAGTTCATGGCCGTCACGCACCACGCCTACAACATGGTCAAGATCCCTGGCAGCGGTGGCACCATCACCATCCGTGGTCATGTACAGGACGCCACGCGCGCTGTCGAGATCGCCTACAAGGCCGCCGCCATGGCGTTCCCCGCTGACGAGGACATGGTGCCTCTCGAGAGGCCCAAGAAGAAGAAGCAGCTGTTCTGTCAAGACCAAGCATCTACAAAGAAGGTGTCGCTAAGCACCAGTGGCTCGGGGGCTGAGGGCTCGGGGGCCAGCGTCACCATAGGCGCTGGCTTGCCTCCCAAATCGGAAAGTGCGCTCGTCGCCTTCCTTTGGGCAAATTCTGACATGTTCGCATGGACTCCGTCAGAAATGTCCGGTGTACCAAGGGAGGTGATCGAGCACCACTTAGCCGTGTGTCCAAACGCACGCCCTGTAAAGCAGAAAGCGTGGAAGCAAGCCCCGAGAAGCAAGCGTTCATCATCAAAGAAGTAGAGAAGCTAAAAGCAACAGGCATCATTCGAGAAGTTGCACACCCCACTTGGCTCTCCAACGGTGTGGTTGTCCCAAAGCCCAATGGAGGAGGTCTGCTCTGCATCGACTACACAGACGTGAACAAGGCCTGCCCCAAGGATCCATACCCCATGCCAAGGATAGACCAGATTGTGGACTCCACCGCCGGCAGTACTGTACTGCGAGATGCTCGCGAGCGCTACCCAATGCAACAGAAGCTCCTCCTCACGCTCCTCATTGCCTCTAGGAAGCTATGTCACTACTTCCAGGGCCACCCCATCATGGTGGTCACGTCGTTCCCCTGGAGCACATCCTGCGCAACCCCAACGCCATCGACTGTGTGGCAGGGTGGAACATCGAGCTGCAGCCATTCAACTTGCGCTTCAACACCACAAGAGTTATAAAGGGAAGAGCGCTGGCGGATTTCGTCGCCGAGTGGACAGACCTAATTCCTGAAGAGCCTCGTGAAGAAGAAACCACGCCATCTGGAGACACAATGCCAAGCCACTGGACCATGCACTTCGATGGAGCCTTTGCCTGCCGCAATGGTGGGGCTGGCGTTGTCCTGACCTCACCAAAAGGCGACAAGCTCTACTACACCGTCCAGTTATGCTTCACCATAGACAAAAGCTCCAACAACATCGCTGAGTATGAAGGCCTCCTCGCCGGGCTCAGAGCTGCAATTGCCCTCGGTGTCAAGCACTTACTCATAAAGGGTGATTCCCAGCTCCTGGTCAACTTCTCCAACAAGAGCTACATGCCTAAAGACGACCACATGGCCGCCTACCTTGAAGAGGTCCGCAAGCTCGAGAAGCAGTTCAGAGGCATGGAACTCATGCACATCCCGCGAAAGGAGAACCAGGAGGCGGATGACATTGCCAAGCAAGCATCACGAAGGCAGGCCCAGCCGGTAGGCGTCTTTGAGGAGAGGCTCTCCAAGGCGTCCATAAAACAACCACAAGAAGCAGCAGCCACAAGCACAGACGAAGTACTCCCACCACCTCCTGTAGGTGGAGCACCCAACTGCGGTCCATCCTCAGGGAGCCTATGCTGCTGGCCTTGGTGCATCAAGAGACCGGCTGGGTTGACGAGCTCAAGGACTACCTATTGAAGGGGGTCCTTCACGAGGAAGACGCGGAGGCAGAACGAGTCGCTCGATAGGCCAAGTCATACTTTATCCTCGAGGGAGACCTGTACCGCAAGCGCCCAAATGGAATTGCACTCAAGTGCGTCCCCCCGAGGAAGGCCGCATGCTGATCAGAGACATCCACAGTGGAGAATGTGGCCACCATTCGTCTGCGCGCACCCTTGCAGGCAAGGTCTTCAGGAGCGGATTCTACTGGCCCCAGGTGCTTCAAGATGCTACTACCATCGTCCAGACTTGCGATGCGTGTCAGTTCCACGCCAAGCAAGTCTATCAGCCAGCACTGGGACTCCAAACCATCCCGCTCTCCTGGCCGTTCACGGTCTGGGGGCTGGACATCTTGGGCCCCTTCCCGAGATCGCAAGGGGGCTACCGTTTCCTCTTCGTGGCCGTCGACAAGTTCACCAAATGGTCAGAAGTTGAAGCGGTGCGCAGCATACCGGCCAGAGCAGTAGTAAAATTCATCAGAGGCCTGGTCTACCGTTTTGGCGTGCCAAATCGCATCATCACCGACAATGGCTCACAGTTCACCAGCGGCATCTTCAGGGCCTACTGCGAGAACCTCGGCATCAGGCTCTGCTTCGCCTCGGTGGCTCACCCACAGAGCAACGGCCAAGCCGAACGAGCAAACACTGAGGTCCTCAAGGGCCTCAAGACAAGAAGCTTCAATCGCCTCAAGGGCTACGGCAAGGGCTGGATAGACGAACTCCCATCTGTGCTCTGGTACATCTGCACAAATCCCACGAAGCCCACTGGTGAGACGCCATTTGCCCTCATATATGGAGCTGAAGCAGTCCTCCCCACAGAGATCAAGCATGGATCCCCACGGGTGCTTGCATTCAATGAGGTTGATCAGGAAGACCTCCACAACGACGACCTGCTGCTCCTCGACGGGCTGCGCCGCCGTGCCGCCCTCAGGGCTGCAAAGTACCAGCAGGACCTGCGACGCTACCACAGCCGCCACATACGCCCACGCACTCTGGAGACTGGTGACCTCGTCCTCAGGAGAATCCTCTCCAGGGAAGGCCTCCACAAGCTCTCACCCATGTGGGAAGGCCCCTACAGGGTTGCACACATCGCCAGGCCCGGTGCGGTACGCCTCGAAACGGAGGACAGCATCCTGGTCAAGAATCCATGGAACATCGCGCATCTACGCAAGTTCTACCCGTGATCATAGTCACGCCAGACATTTTTTGTCTCTAGAGGGAAGCACACAACTTCACCTCCAAGCTTCACAAAGCTTCTCCTCCCGAGGGCCAGCCCCTCTGACCCATGATATGGAGGAGATGAACGCGCAGGTGGGCCCTGCCATCGAGCGCGCTGAGGAGGCCGAGCACCGCGCGCAGGCGGCGCGGGTCCTGACGCAGCAGCGGGAGCGCATGTTCAAGTCCTTGGTGACTCGAGGGAACACCCTTGCGGCGAGCCTGGGAGTGGATGCCCCTGTGGTTCCTGTCCATGGGAACGCTGACGCTGCCACGTATCTCGCCTACTTCGACCAGCTCTTCACCACGCTTGAGGCCCCTGTGGCGGAGATGGGCGAGGTTGTCGATGAGGAGTACCGCAAGCTCTTGACGGTGGCGATCGACCGCGTCTTCGCCAACCTCCTGCGTCTTGATCCCAGCTTCGACTTCGAGTCTGTGACCGAGCCTGTCAAGGCAGACCAAGCCCAGGACCTCTCCAACTCGGTTCACGACGAGGTTAATGACTACGTCGACCGCTTCAAGAGGGTTGAGGCAGAGCAGGCCGCTGAGGAGGAGGCTGGAGGCGCCGAAGCGGAGGGCAAGGACGAGGAGGAGGCTGAGGAGGACGGTGAAGGCGATGCGCTTGCCTAGGCAGCTCCTGCAACAAGTCGCGCCTGAAGCGCAGTTATCTTGGTTTAAGCCTTGTCTCATTTTATTCTGATTTGTAAGACACTTTAACGTGTGCCACTATGTATGTGTGTGTCCCTCATTGGGCCTTTTACCCTATTCCATGTCTTTTTTCACTCTACGTCATCAGGACCCATCTCTTTGCGCTATGACTCCGCCACTGCAGTATGCCGGAGCTTGACTCGGCAAGGTCGGGGGGTGTTTAAGGCTTGGAGAGGTAAGGGCTCTCGAGTCGCGGTGCTCGAGGCCCCCTTTGACGCACAAGCAGTCCATGAAGTGTGAGGGAGAAAAAGACCAGCTCGAGGGACGACAAATACTCGTGAGAGAGAAGAACTCCTGAGGAGTGAGCGCTGGACTTAGCTTTGCGAGACTTTGGCCTCGTAGAGGGCAGTGGTTTCCCTGATGGTGCGCTTTCCTCTTGAGGCCGGAGCTTGGCTTCGTGAGCTAGGGGGCTCTTGATCCCTATATTGGTTAGAGAGGCAAACCCAAAGCCAGTACATGGTAGTAAAACTCATGCGCGCTTATAGGTTTCCTCATGAGTATCTCGCGAGGAGAGTAAGCACCAAGGTCCTTTGGTGAGGTGGCGTGTTTGGGAGCAAGCCCTTAGGCCAGAGCTCTTTGGTGAGGTAATAGGCATGTGAGCGTGCTCACGTGTTAGAGCTCGGATCCTTTGGATTTTGCGGTGCTGCTGGGGTGCTCTCGAGGCACAGTCACCGTACTCAGCCCCCGCTCGCGAGGTGCGCATGGGGAAAATATGAGCGCGAATGCACAAAACGATGAAAAGGAAAACTCACCACCAAAATATTACACAGCGGCGCCTCAGCGCAATGTTTCATTGAGAAACGAATTGGTTCATTACACTTGGGTTGCCAAGATAAAGTTTTCCATGTCGAGGCATGGGGACCACATTCAGTGGCTGAGACTCTTCACGGCCTGCGGCGGCACGTTGTCAGGAGAGCTCAGAGGGGCTGGCCCTCGGGAGGAGAAGCTTTGTGAAGCTTGGAGGTGAAGTTGTGTGCTTCCCTCTAGAGACAAAAAATGTCTGGTGTGACTATGATCACGGGTAGAACTTGCGTAGATGCGCGATGTTCCATGGATTCTTGACCGGGATGCCGTCCTCCGTTTCGAGGCGTACCGCGCCATGCCTGGCGATGTGTGCAACCCTGTAGGGGCCTTCCCACATGGGTGAGAGCTTGTGGAGACCTTCCCTGGAGAGGATTCTCCTGAGGACGAGGTCGCCAGTCTCTAGAGTGCGTGGGTGTATGTGGCGGCTTTGGTAGCGTCGTAGGTCTGCTGGTACTTTGCAGCCCTGAGGGCGGCATGGCGGCGCAGCCCGTCGAGGAGCAGCAGGTCTTCGTTGTGGAGGTCTTCCTGATCATCCTCATTGAAGGCAAGGGCCCGTGGGGATCCATGCTTGATCTCTGTGGGGAGGACTGCTTCAGCTCCATATACGAGGGCAAATGGCGTCTCACCAGTGGGCTTCGTGGGATTTGTGCGGATGGACCAGAGCATACGGGAGTTCGTCTATCCAGCCCTTGCCGTAGCCCTTGAGGCGATTGAAGCTTCTTGTCTTGAGGCCCTTGAGGACCTCAGCATTTGCTCATTCGGCTTGGCCGTTGCTCTGTGGGTGAGCCACCGAGGTGAAGCAGAGCTTGATGCCGAGGTTCTCGCAGTAGGCCCTGAAGATGCCGCTGGTGAACTGTGAGCCATTGTCGGTGATGATGCGATTTGGCACGCCAAAATGGCAGACCAGGCCTCTGATGAATTTTACTGCTGCTCTGGCCGGTATGCTGCGCACCGCTTCAACTTCTGACCATTTGGTGAACTTGTCGACAGCCACGAAGAGGAAATGGTAGCCCCCTTGCGATATCGGGAAGGGGCCCAAGATGTCCAGCCCCCAGACCGCAAACGGCCAGGAGAGCGGGATGGTTTGGAGTCCCAGTGCTGGCTGATGGACTTGCTTGGTGTGGAACTGACATGCATCGCAAGTCTGGACGATGGTAGTAGCATCTTGAAGCCTGGGGCCAGTAGAATCCGCTCCTGAAGACCTTGCCTGCAAGGGTGCGCGCAGAGGAATGGTGGCCACACTCTCCACTGTGGATGTCTCTGATCAGCATGCGGCCTTCCTCGTGGGGGACGCACTTGAGTGCAATTCCATTTGGGCGCTTGCGGTACAGGTCTCCCTCGAGGATGAAGTATGACTTGGCCTGTCGAGCGACTCGTTCTGCCTCCACGTCTTCCTCGGGAAGGACTCCCTTCAACAGGTAGTCCTTGAGCTCGTCAACCCAGCCTATCTCTTGATGCACCAAGGCCAACAGCAGACGCTCCCCTGAGGATGGACCACAGTTGGGTGCTCCACCTACGGGAGGTGGTGGGAGTACTTCGTCTGCGCTTGTGGCTGCTGCTTCTTGTGGCTGTTATATGGACGCCTTGGAGAGCCTCTCCTCAAAGACGCCTGCCGGCTGGGCCTGCCTTTGTGATGCTCGCTTGGCGATGTCATCGCCTCCTGGTTCTCCTTTTGCGGGATGTGCATGAGTTCCATGCCTCTGAAGTGCTTCTCGAGCTTGCGGACCTCTTCAAGGTAGGCGGCCATGTGGTCGTCTTTATGCGTGTAGCTCTTGTTGGAGAAATTAACCAGGAGCTGGGAATCACCCTTTATGAGTAAGTGCTTGACACCGAGGGCAATTGCAGCTCTGAGCCCGGCGAGGAGGCCTTCATACTCAGCGATGTTGTTGGAGATCTTGTCTATGGTGAAGCACAACTAGACGGTGTAGTAGAGCTTGTCACCTTTTGGTGAGGTCAGGATAACGCCAGCCCCACCATTGCGGCAGGCAAAAGCTCCATCGAAATGCATGGTCCAGTGGTTGGCATTGTGTCTCCAGACGGCGTGGTTTCTTCTTCACTAGGCTCTTCAGGAGTTGGGTCTGTCCACTCGGCGACGAAATCCGCCAGCGCTCTTCCGCTTATGACTCTTGTGGTGTCAAAGCGCAAGTTGAATGGTTGCAGCTAGATTTTCCATCCTGCGACGCGATTGGTGGCATTGGGGTTGCGCAGGATTTGCTCCAGGGGGAACGACATGACCACCATGATGGGGTGGCCCTGGAAGTAGTGGCGTAGCTTCCTGGAGGCGATGAGGAGAGCGAGGAGGAGCTTCTGCTGCATTGGGTAGCGCTCGCGAGCATCTCGCAGTACAGTACTGACGAAGTAGACTGGATGCTCGACGAGGGTCGTCGATGGCGTGGCAGCGTCGGCTCCCTCGATAGGCTCCTCAGGACCTTTAGTGAGGTTTCCTTGTGGAGGAGGCTCGGCAGGAGTGCTTGTAGTAGGCTCGACCTGAGGTTGTGGGTCTGGCACTGGGCCTGGAGAGACTGTTTCCTCGTCAGGGGGTTCTGGACTTGGTGTGGCAGTGCTTTTCTTCGGGAGGACTGTCTCTTCTCTTTCCACCACCAGGACGACGCTTGCGGTCTGTGGAGTGGCTGCTAGGTACAGCTTCAGATGCTCGCCTGTCCTGGGGGCCACCATGACTGGTGAGCTAGCAAGTACTTCTTCAGGTCCTCAAATGCCTTGTTGCCTCTGGAGTCCACTTGAAGGTGCCTGATTTCTTCATGATCTTGAAGAAGGGCAAGGCTCTCTCGCCAAACTTGGAGATGAAGCGGCCCAAGCTGGCCATGCATCCTGCTAGGCGTTGCATGTCCTTGAGGCGGCGAGGTGGCTGCATGTCTTCTATGGCTTTGATCTTGTCAGGGTTTGCTTCTATGCCACGGTGGGACACGGGGAACCCGAGGAGCTTGCCTGATGGCACCCCGAAGACGCACTTGGCAGGGTTTAGCTTGATGTTCACCTTGCGTAGGCTGGCGAAGGTTTCCTCAAGATCCTTCAAGAGAGTGTCTCCCTCGCGAGACTTGACCACGATGTCGTCGACATAAGCTTCTGCATTTGTTCCCATCTGAGCCCCCAAGGCGATCCTCATGAGCCTCTGGAAGGTGGCGCCGGCATTCTTCAGGCCAAAGGGCATGCAAGTGTAGCAATACACACCACAAGGGGTGAGGAATGCTGTTTTCTGGTCGTCTTCCTTGGCCATCTTGATCTGGTGGTAGCCTGAGAAGGCATCCAGAAAATAGAGGAGATCATAGCCGGCGGTGGAGTCCACAATCTGGTCTATCCTTGGCATGGGGTATGGATCCTTGGGGCAGGCCTTGTTCACGTCTGTGTAGTCGATGCAGAGCCGGCCTCCTCCATTGGGCTTTGGGACAACCACACCATTGGAGAGCCAACTGGGGTGTGCAACTTCTCGAATGATGTCTGCTGCTTTCAGCTTCTCTACTTCTTTGATGATGAACGCTTGCTTCTCGGGGGCTTGCTTCCGCGCTTTCTGCTTTACAGGGCGTGCGTTTGGACACACAGCTAAGTGGTGCTTGATCACCTCCCTTGGTACACCAGACATTTCTGACGGAGTCCATGCGAACATGTCAGAATTTGCCTGAAGGAAGGCGACGAGCGCGCTTTCCTATTTGGGAGGCAAGCCAGCGACTATGGTGACGCTGGCCCCCGAGCCCTCAGCCCCCGAGCCACTGGTGCTCAGTGACACCTTCTTTGTAGATGCCTGCTCTTGAGAGAACAGCTGCTTCTTCTTCTTGGGCCTCTCGAGAGGCTCCATGTCCTCGTCCGCGGGGAACGCCATGGCGGCGGCCTTGTAGGCGATCTCGACAGCGCGCGTGGCGTCCTGTACGTGACCACGGATAGTGATGGTGCCACCGCTGCCAGGGATCTTGACCATGTTGTAGGCGTGGTGCGTGACGGCCATGAACTTCGCGAGGGCGGGGTGTCACATCCCAAATTTAGGAACCAAGAAAAACTTAGTTTTAAAAGACCAAAATTCAGAACCAACAAAAACTTTTTTTAAAGTATTTTACTGATGATTGTGTTTTCCATCCCATTGCTATGTTTGAACTTGTGTGACTTGTTGTTTAAGTTGTTTGAATAGTAAATATCAGACCCAACCAATATAAAAATATATTCAATTTTGGTGATCATGTCATGACAAGAAAAATATTCCATGTATCTTTCCATTCTTATTTTGGCCAACGCCATTTCAATGATACTTGGTTTAGCAACACCCCAAAACTAATACCCATTATTTGAGAAAGTAAATGTATTTCCAGAACTATGTGTTCCCAAAAATGTGGAGATCTATATGTTATCTCCTATCTATATTTCAACCTTGATATTTTGCATGTGTATGCAACTCCCATTTTAAACACTCTTATTCCCACTCCATTTTTAAAATAACACTAGTGGGAAATATATTACCCCACCTATTTCTCTTTATCAAATCTTTTGAAAACTATTAAGTTATGAGTTGAGATAGTTCTAAACATCATCTTTTCATAATTAAGTGTGATCATTTCTATAAGATAGTATTGTTAATTATGTAAATGGTGGTGTGATTAATTCTTGTGGTTTGAATTGTGTGGTCTCGATTGTGTTGTTGATCTTTTGTGTATGCCACTGTTGATCTTGTTGTGTTTGTTGCTTGTGAGGGTAATTCCTCAGTTGTGCTTAATACTAGAATAAGACACACTTGACAACAAATTTGGTATGTGACTTGAATAAAAACAAACCCTCTAGAAGTATTCACACCTAATTGAAATCCTAAATTAAGGGAAATGATCTTATTTAATTTCCCTCTATCTCTATTCCTCTATTTTATGAAAACAATAATATTTCCTTATTATAGGAATGAGATGAAATAATAATCATTTCAACCCCATCTCACTCCCTCCTCAAGTAAACATACTTTTCAATTTTAAACAAAACTCTCAAAGTATTTAAGAAAAGGAAATTAAGATCATGATAAATAAATGATCTTAATAAATTATTTTCCCCTACTTAACTCTCTATTTTCTTCAAGCAAATATTTTCTCTATGAAAATATAAAGTAGTTGAAGTTGCCATATTTGTCAACAAAGTTCCAAAAGTTCAAAACAATATTTTAACACTTGCTTGAAAATATTAAAAGAGTATCAAATATTATTTACCAAAAACAACATATTTAAACTCTATGAACAAAAATGGTTCAAAACATTTTATTTTCAAAAGCCAATTTTTGTGGAGCTTCTCCATGTATATGGGAGGCTACCTGATTTTTGTCATAATTTTTAAAAATGTTTAAAGGCCTTCATTAATTCCCTAAATCCCTACTGGTTTTAAAAGAAATAAAAGAAACAGGAAAAAGGACCTAGTTGTATTTAGAAACGGAATCCAGGGGGTTATCGGCAAAAGTGTCATCGTCCTGTAGCAACTCGTGGCCGACGACGCCGCTGTCGTCCTCCGTCGCTCGCCCGCCCGGACCCCCCTCCTCTCTGTTGTCCTGCGAGGAGGATAAAGCCGCCTCGACGCCGCGCTGTCTCTCCCCCTCAGATCTTTTCTCCACTCGCTCTCCTCTCTCTCTCTGCTCCTCTTCCCGACCCGAACCCTAGCCACAGGTGGCCGAGCTCGCCGTCGCGCCTCGCCGGCGATTGAAGCTTCCCTGGCCAAATCCAAGCGCACCAGTAGGTTCACCGCGTCGCCCTCTCCGTCCTTATCCAAGGAATCATCGCGGGAAGCCGTGAATCGAGCTGTGCATCGGCGTCTTCTCCCTCCCCGGCCGCCGGACATCCAGGAAGCTCGCGAGCGATGTAGTCCATGATTCCCCACCATTTATGCGCCTCTGTGCTCCCCTCGTCGCGCTCCATCTCACGGGCATCTCCATTTCTTCCCAGGTTCACCAGAGCGCCGTCGTCGACCTCGCCGTACTCCTGCCGTGCTCCAGCTCGTCCCTGCATGTCCAGAGGAAGGAGATGACCACGTACCGCTTCGCGTCGCGCATGGGCCGTGGATGGGCCGGGTGCTGCGCCGCACGGCCAGATCTGGCCCGTGTTCTTTTTTTTATAGATCTATTACTTGTTTGTATTTCCTGTTAATTTTACTTGGTAGCTTTAATTCATTTGTGGTGGATGTGTGCTAGAAAATGGAGTGATTTAAATTTTGTTGTGTGCCTATGTGTTTTCTTAAACATGTAGCACTGCTGCCTTTCAAAAATATAATTTGAGGAGAGATCTAGATTAAATCCTATAAAAAGTAGGTTTTGCATTAAAAATTAAATATCTAGAGTTTTATAGATCCAAAAATTGCAAACTAAAATTCTCTGGATAGGTTGAGATGCTACCTTTCCAGATCTGTTGGTCTTGTATGCAAATGAAATCTAAAACCAAAGTTCTATTCAATTTGGTAAACACATCAGTAGCTCTTTGAGGATTTTTGTAGATTTTTAGGAGATGAATTTTGGAGTAAATCCAATTGGCTTGTCTTCGCTATGTGTAGGAGAACATCTCCCTAAATTGGTTTGAATTTAGGAGTCATTGGTTGACTGTGATGCTAATTATAAGGTTTAGGCATTTTCTGCCTATTTTTATTAGGCTTTTATTTAATTGTTGTGTTATAATTTTAGTATTACAAATGTGTTCCCTAGCATATGTAGGGTGGTAACCCACTGTTGTGGTGTGCTTCCTTATTTTGCTAGCATGTTAGGAGAGCTACTTGGGAGTTATGTGTTTGTTAGGGTTTTATTCCCTATGTAGCCTTCTCCTAGTAATTAGGAATTGCTATGCCTATTTATTTTAATATGAGAATATTGTGTGTGATTAATGTGTGTGCCTTGCTGGTTAATGATTGTTGTGGTACTGTGGTTTGCATGTTATTGTTGTTTATCATGTTATCATAAATTAGTACCGTTAGTGGAATTTGTTAGGCAATTGGTATTGGTAATATGTTTGCATGGCTTGATGAACTTGATGGACTTGAGTTGGGTACTAGCTTAAATATCTTGTTAGTGTATCCACCTTAACTTGGTGAGATATTTTGGAATTACCAAGATTAATTGGTAGTTTAACTTTTGTCTGAAGTATTTCCTGATTAGAGAAAGCACCTCTAATTGGGGAGGTCTTGGTGCCCTCTATGTTTTGGCATGTGTTTGGTGTTATACTCCTGTGAGTATAATGCCCTGGTAAATATAGATTTAGTTCGTTGCTTGATTAAACTAGTGCTATGTTTGTGGCTTGAGTGATTAGTTTGATACTTGTGGTTTGTTCCTTGTTTGTATACCACTTGTGGTTTGGTTTGCTTATTGAGTGTTGTTTTATTTTCATGTTGCGACGCTAGAGATAAACGCTACCGGGGTGGTATTTGGAAAGGATTATTCGGAGAAGGATGAGAGTTTATTTCTTTGATCAATGAGGAGAAGTCCAGGAACATCATGCTGAAATCAGGCAAGCTATCCTTTGAGCTTGCATCTATATACCTCTATTTTGGTTTACATGTTTTACTTATAAAGAGCATATGTCATTTATGTGTTGTTTGCCACTAAAGTTATGAATTTCAAAACCCTTTTGTTTTCAAAATACAAGTATACTATTTTGACACCCTCTACGGAGATATTAGATGGAAATTCTTTTTCAAACTATAGGATGGGAAAAGGTATTGTTTACTCCAAACTCCTTTGAAAATACTCGTGTGGTTGTGGAATACCGAGATGTCGGTGTGGAAATGGAGAAATGGTGAATGGAGATGTTTATGAAAAATGCACATTGTGTCTTTGTACTATGACGACCAGCCAATAACCTGTGCGACCACATTTACCCACATATGGGAAAAGGGCGTAGTCATATAGTTTGCTCATATTAGTATGGGATGCCTCAACAACGAGGATGACCTCGTTCCATGAGGGGATGGTTTGGTGACCTACCCCCTGACCTGGTCCTCTTAAGTGAAGTCTGCCAACAGAGTTGGTATGAGTGTATTGGAGAAAGAGGATTGAAGGTTCCACCATAAATCGCCGGGCAGAACTACGAGTCCTCACACTTAGATTCCGACGGGCTGGGTTAAGTGTTGATGGAATGTTTCGTAGCGGTAGGGTCCTATACTAGCATGAGCAAAGGACAGGCTATGGTCGGTGACTCAACTTCGCATACACCTTGTATGGCGGGACGTGGCTGACACGATGAGTTACCGGATGGGTGTGGGAAAAGCGTGCTACCTCTGCAGAGGGTAAAACTATTCGAATAGCCGAGTCCTCGGATATGGACAGTTGGGAGGCTGTCCTCTGACCATGTGCAAGTTTTGTAAAGTTTTGAAAATAAAATGGAGATGTGTGATATCTGCAACTCTACCGACGGGCTGGTATGAGGTTGCTGTAGAATGATTTGACCATGACGGGCTATGGTCGGGAAGTGAAGAGTTTTGTGATTTGAAAGTGGAAAAAAAAATGTTTTATGCAACTATGCCAACGGGCCGGCATGAGGTTGTTGGGATTGAGTGACCATGAAGGGTTATGGTCGGAAAAGGAGGAGTTTTGGAGAAATAAACCAAATGGTGATTTTCCGGGAAAATGTTTATAAAATAAACTTCTTACCTAGTTCAACAGAGATGTATTTTTGGGAAAAAGTTTTAAACGAGACTTCTTACAAAAAAACAGATTTATGGGAAAAGTTCTAAAAGCCTTCTTTCCTGTTTCAATAAAGATATGGAGATTTCAAAACAAAGTTTTATTAAACAAAAGTATATCCTTCTCCTTTCAACAAGGATATAGAGTTTTCAAAGCAAACGAAGTTTTATTTAAACAATAAAAGAGTAGTGCATGCTCATTCCGGGGGTAGTTTGCGAGTACATTCAAATGTACTCATATTGGTTTCGTCCCTGGCTATTGTCTTAGCCAGATTCTGAAGAGGAGCAGATGGAAGAAAAAGGGCATTCGTGAACGTCAATGCGAACTAGGGCGCTTCCCAGTCAGCTGCCTGTAGGGTTGGCAAATGGCTTGGGCTCCACGTTGTTTGGTGATATCCGCTGCAAGTACCTGATGGAGTTATGGCTTCAGTCAAGTAAGTAATTTCACTCGGTATTTATGGGTGTTCTTTTGATACCAGTTTGATTGTGCTCAGCGACAGACTGATCATGGGATCGCTAATGTTGTAGGCACAAGGGTATTTCGGATAGCTAATCCGGGGTCCCCACAGACTTGGTATCAGAGCCATCCTGACTGTAACAGACCTTAGTTAGCATGGACGTTAGTTAGCAAAGAAATATTTGATTAAAAATCTATTAATACCAAAAATATATTTTTCCAAGGAAGTCCAAAAATAACTTCCACTCTTCGTATCTTCTCAAATATTTCTGAGTCTCATCCCTCTATTTTAAGATTTTCCAAGGATTTCTCTACTCTCTCTTACCCGTTCAAAAGACTTGACGATGAACCCAAGTGAGACCTGATTAGCTAGCACCTACAAGAAAAAGCTTCCATCTCAAATATTCAACATTCAGCATCAAGGTGATTGATCTGCAAATACCAAGATCGTCAGTATCAATAAAGCAATAAACCTCGAAGACCTCAACTCAATGTCGACAATTCCACTCAGTTACTACCTCGACAATCCCAAGTATTCCAGCTGAAGACTAAGGCGATAAAATGAAGACTTCAACAGCCCTGTTTCACCAAGGCCCATACGAGAGAATTATTTTGGAAAGAAAAATATTACTACCTAAAATTACTTGTATTTAAGGAAGCCTAAGTGTAGCTTCCACTCTTTTCACCTTCTCGAAATATTCTAAACCTTATCTCTTGTCTAAAGGTTTATCAAAAATTTCCATCTGTTGTCTTACCTCCATTCAAACTTACATACTTGACGACACCCCAAACCAGACCTGGGTACTTAGCAACCCGAAGACTTCAACAGCAAGGCGATTTATATGCGAAGATCGATAATCCGTGCAACCTTCCGAAATCGCAGTAATTTCACCGCCAAAGTTTCCCACTTGGACAAGGTGAAGAAAATCCTCGAGATACAAAGACCCATAGGATCAATAGGATAAGCTCGTTTTACTTGAGCAAAACCCATCTTCCACGGTATTAAACGCCTGTTGGTGCTAAAAGTGCCTTGGTTGATCTTGCTTGTGTGTTGCATTTATTATGTGTTGTTTTCCTTGTGTGTTTCACAAAATCCGTCTTGTCGGGAACCCAAAGTAACCACACTTTTATCTGTTGCTTTATTTTAGACTGTTTGCAAAAACCTTTTTGCCGTGTTGGCCATAGATGTACTTTTTGTACCCTCTCAAAAGTTCGACTTAAAAAAAAACCCTTCAGAAAATTTTCTCCTAGTAAGAGAAGCAATGTATGGAATACTCTCTACCCCAAGACTTTGCGATCTTCTGCAAGACGGATACCTGCCTACATACGTCGTTTTGTACAACCACAACAAGCCATCGAGAAAGATGAAGATTCAAGATCCGACGTTAGATGACACAAGTCGTGTCCCGTCGGACTAACAAAACAATATGAAAAACTAACATAACTAACATAATTTATCTAACTTTAGTTTCTCATCTAACCAATTTTTGCAAAATTACTGACTGCTTTTTCTAGACAAAGGAAAGAGGTGCCATAGGACGACTCAAAACTAGTTGGTACAAAGAGACTTTAGGAGGATATAAGAGTGTTGGACTATAAGATTATTAGTCAAAAGGATCCCTTAAGAATCTAGTTGATGAGATCAAACTTTGGTGGATGATGTTGGTATATCAAAATTTGGGGGTCTAGAATAGAAGTGAAAACTTGGAGTAGATCGATAAATTAATAGGGTTTGGACAGATGATATATTTGATTAGTACACTGGGGCTGACCAGTTGTGGCCCCAACCATTGGTGGTTATCTGGAACTAGAAGACGTGACCCTTGATTTAAGGTTTAGAAATAAAGGTGAAAGTTATTGGATTTTTAGGAAGCACGTGCTGATAAAATGATGTTGGATTGGTTAGAAGCAAGTAAATTAAGAAGAATATTCCGGTGTTGGAATGTTTAGGGTGATTCCTAGCGCAAGTGACCTTGTACTAAATTCTTATGGAATTATAGGAAGTGGTCAAAATGAGTTAGCAAATGAATAGATCGTTGTATGCAAGAAAAATTGGTGGAGGATAAGTGAATGTTTATCGGATTCTAGGAATCAATATGATTTGGCCTAGTAGCAAGACATTCTAGGTGACAGTAGTTTTCAGAGCTTGTCATGCTCTGTTTGGATTATTCTTAGAAAGATCGTTTATATTTGATTAAGAGATCAAGGCCCGAAAGTGTCGAGATGATATCTGAATTTGGTTAGAAAGTGGGTAAAATTCTTGATGGTATGATCACATGATTGTTGGATGCTTTATTTAGCTTCGATGATATGATAGTGGGAAAATGGCAACCTGAAGGAGTCAGATAATATGAGATATGCCAATCTGGGAAAAATCAATCAAGAAATAATTGGAGGACCACTACGAATTTTGTGATAGGATGTAATGGGAAGACTATGCCTGAAAGGTTTGATGGGTGTTTGATAGATTGAATTATACTATGATAAAGAGTTTATGCCGAAGAAGATGATGGTGGGCTAATGACCTTAACTTGGGCAAAAGCCAGGATTCAATTAACTAGTTGATAGTAGTGGCCTTACCAGAGATGTTGGAATGGTATTTTGAAGACTCGAGAAGTAGAGGCCTATGTGAAGATGGCTGTTTTGGATCTTAGGTATAATAAGTTTGATGTTCCGAGTATAGCACCCAACTCCCTTGAAAACTAACTTAAGCCCCTCAACCAGAGAGTTCTTTCGGAAACCCTAACTCTTCTGGTGCACTCTAACTTACTTGTGAAGACCCCTGCGAAGCTTCGTGAAGACCCAGGACCAAAGAAGTCTTTCAGGACCAGCCTTTTTCCCAACAAGCCGAAGGAAGAAAAGCGTGAAGAAAATCTACCGGAAGTCACTAAGAAGAATCAAACAACGGAAGCCCTGTTATGGACGACACCAACCAATAATCAAGCTGAGATTCAAATAGAAGTTTTTATTATCCTTCTTCTAACTAGAAACCGGATAAAGTCGAGTGCTCAGACTTGACGCATCCGGAGAACAACGCGTCCCCACCTGCGACCCTCGTAAGGAGACAATATCAGGAAGCGATATCTGCACCAACCCCAAGCGCCAAGGCGTGACGACCAAGACGAAGAATGTCAAGCTACCCAAGAAGAACAATGCCTCCAAGTCAACTCCAGCCACAACCTTCGGGATGACCCTTCAAGCCCCTTTTTAAGGGGGGGAGACCTGCAATACGTATACCAGAAGGTGTTAATAATTAGTTCCTTGTGCCTCAGTCTTGTAGTATCTGAAAGCAGCCAACCACGACTAACCATCCGCCTCAATCATCAAGTCAACCACATCGCCCAGGATCTGAACTCAGCACAGAAGTTTATCGACAAAGAAAGCCTCGCAACATCAATTTGTCAAGATCTCACATGGCGACCTTACTGAAGAAGCAACGACCTCGGAAGAGTAGTCAACCCAAAACCCGTGCCCTCGTGCTCCCCTGTTACCACCAGGCAAATCTCGAGGACGAGATTTATTTTTAAGGGGGGAAGAGCTGTCACATCCCAAATTTAGGAACCAAGAAAAACTTAGTTTTAAAAGACCAAAATTCAGAACCAACAAAAACTTTTTTAAGTATTTTACTGATGATTGTGTTTTCCATCCCATTGCTATGTTTGAACTTGTGTGACTAGTTGTTTAAGTTGTTTGAATAGTAAATATCAGACCCAACCAATATAAAAATATATTCAACTTTGGTGATCATGTCATGACAAGAAAAATATTCCATGTATCTTTCCATTCTTATTTTGGCCAACGCCATTTCAATGATACTTGGTTTAGCAACACCCAAAACTAATACCCATTATTTGAGAAAGTAAAAGTATTTCCAGAACTATGTGTTCCCAAAAATGTGGAGATCTATATGTTATCTCCTATCTATATTTCAACCTTGATATTTTGCATGTGTATGCAACTCCCATTTTAAACACTCTTATTCCCACTCCATTTTTAAAATAACACTAGTGGGAAATATATTACCCACCTATTTCTCTTTATCAAATCTTTTGAAAACTATTAAGTTAGGAGTTGAGATAGTTCTAAACATCATCTTGTCATAATTAAGTGTGATCATTTCTATAAGATAGTATTGTTAATTATGTAAATGGTGGTGTGATTAATTCTTGTGGTTTGAATTGTGTGGTCTCGATTGTGTTGTTGATCTTTTGTGTATGCCACTGTTGATCTTGTTGTGTTTGTTGCTTGTGAGGGTAATTCCTCAGTTGTGCTTAATACTAGAATAAGACACACTTGACAACAAATTTGGTATGTGACTTGAATAAAAACAAACCCTCTAGAAGTATTCACACCTAATTGAAATCCTAAATTAAGGGAAATGATCTTATTTAATTTCCCTCTATCTCTATTCCTCTATTTTATGAAAACAATTATATTTCCTTATTTAGGAATGAGATAAATAATAATCATTTCAACCCCATCTCACTCCCTCCTCAAGTAAACATACTTTTCAATTTTAAACAAAACTCTCAAAGTATTTAAGAAAAGGAAATTAAGATCATGATAAATAAATGATCTTAATAAATTATTTTCCCCTACTTAACTCTCTATTTTCTTCAAGCAAATATTTTCTCTATGAAAATATAAAGTAGTTGAAGTTGCCATATTTGTCAAGAAAGTTCCAAAAGTTCAAAACAATATTTTAACACTTGCTTGAAAATATTAAAAGAGTATCAAATATTATTTACCAAAAACAACATATTTAAACTCTATGAACAAAAATGGTTCAAAACATTTTATTTTCAAAAGCCAATTTTTGTGGAGCTTCTCCATGTATATGGGAGGCTACCTGATTTTTGTCATAATTTTCAAAAATGTTTAAAGGCCTTAATTAATTCCCTAAAACCCTACTGGTTTTAAAAGAAATAAAAGAAACAGGAAAAAGGACCTAGTTGTATTTAGAAACGGAATCCAGGGGGTTATCGGCAAAAGTGTCGTCGTCCTGTAGAAACTCGTGGCCGACAACGCCGCTGTCGTCCTCCCGTCGCTCGCCCCCCCAGACCCCCCTCCTCTCCGTTGTCCTGCGAGGAGGATAAAGCCGCCTCGACGCCGCGCTGTCTCTCCCCCTCAGATCTTTTCTCCACTCGCTCTCCTCTCTCTCTCTGCTCCTCTTCCCGACCCGAACCCTAGCCGCAGGTGGCCGAGCTTGCCGTCGCGCCTCGCCGGCGATTGAAGCTTCCCTGGCCAAATCCAAGCGCACCAGTAGGTTCACCGCGTCGCCCTCTCCGTCCTTGTCCAAGGAATCATCGCGGGAAGCCGTGAATCGAGCTGTGCATCGGCGTCTTCTCCCTCCCCGGCCGCCGGACATCCAGGAAGCTCGCAAGCGATGTAGTCCACGATTCCCCGCCATTTTTGCGCCTCTGTGCTCCCCTCGTCGCGCTCCATCTCACGGGCATCTCCATTTCTTCCCAGGTTCACCGGAGCGCCGTCGTCGACCTCGCCATACTCCTGCCGTGCTCCAGCTCGTCCCTGCGTGTCCAGAGGAAGGAGATGACCGCGTACCACTTCGCTTCGCGCATGGGCCGTGGATGGGCCGGGTGCTGCGCCGCACGGCCAGATCTGGCCCGTGTTCTTTTTTTTTATAGATCTATTACTTGTTTGTATTTCCTGTTAATTTTACTTGGTAGCTTTAATTCATTTGTGGTGGATGTGTGCTAGAAAATGGAGTGATTTAAATTTTGTTGTGTGCCTATGTGTTTTCTTAAACATGTAGCACTGGTGCCTTTCAAAAATATAATTTGAGGAGTGATCTAGATTAAATCCTATAAAAAGTAGGTTTTGCATTAAAAATTAAATATCTAGAGTTTTATAGATCCAAAAATTGCAAACTAAAATTCTCTGGATAGGTTGAGATGCTACCTTTCCAGATCTGTTGGTCTTGTATGCAAATGAAATCTAAAACCAAAGTTCTATTCAATTTGGTAAACACATTAGTAGCTCTTTGAGGATTTTTGTAGATTTTTAGGAGATGAATTTTGGAGTAAATCCAATTGGCTTGTCTTCTATATGTGTAGGAGAACATCTCCCTAAATTGGTTTGAATTTAGGAGTCACTGGTTGACTGTGATGCTAATTATAAGGTTTAGGCATTTTCTGCCTATTTTTATTAGGCTTTTATTTAATTGTTGTGTTATAATTTTAGTATTACAAATGTGTTCCCTAGCATATGTAGGGTGGTAACCCACTGTTGTGGTGTGCTTCCTTATTTTGCTAGCATGTTAGGAGAGCTACTTGGGAGTTATGTGTTTGTTAGGGTTTTATTCCCTATGTAGCCTTCTCCTAGTAATTAGGAATTGCTATGCCTATTTATTTTAATATGAGAATATTGTGTGTGATTAATGTGTGTGCCTTGCTGGTTAATGATTGTTGTGGTACTGTGGTTTGCATGTTATTGTTGTTTATCATGTTATCATAAATTAGTACCGTTAGTGGAATTTGTTAGGCAATTGGTATGGGTAATATGTTTGCATGGCTTGATGAACTTGATGGACTTGAGTTGGGTACTAGCTTAAATATCTTGTTAGTGTATCCACCTTAACTTGGTGAGATATTTTGGAATTACCAAGATTAATTGGTAGTTTAACTTTTGTCTGAAGTATTTCCTGATTAGAGAAAGCACCTCTAATTGGGGAGGTCTTGGTGCCCTCTATGTTTTGGCATGTGTTTGGTGTTATACTCCTGTGAGTATAATGCCCTGGTAAATATAGATTTAGTTCGTTGCTTGATTAAACTAGTGCTATGTTTGTGGCTTGAGTGATTAGTTTGATACTTGTGGTTTGTTCCTTGTTTGTATACCACTTGTGGTTTGGTTTGCTTATTGAGTGTTGTTTTATTTTCATGTTGCGACGCTAGAGATAAACGCTACCGGGGTGGTATTTGGAAAGGATTATTCGGAGAAGGATGAGAGTTTATTTCTTTGATCAATGAGGAGAAGTCCAGGAACATCATGCTGAAATCAGGCAAGCTATCCTCTGAGCTTGCATCTATATACCTCTATTTTGGTTTACATGTTTTACTTATAAAGAGCATATGTTATTTATGTGTTGTTTGCCACTAAAGTTATGAATTTCAAAACCCTTTTGTTTTCAAAATACAAGTATACTATTTTGACACCCTCTAATTGTTTACTCCAAACTCCTTTGAAAATACTCGTGTGGTTGTGGAATACCGAGATGTCGGTGTGGAAATGGAGAAATGGTGAATGGAGATGTTTATGAAAAATGCACATTGTGTCTTTGTACTATGACGACCAGCCAATAACCTGTGCGACCACATTTACCCACATATGGGAAAAGGGCGTAGTCATATAGTTTGCTCATATTAATATGGGATGCCTCAACAACGAGGATGACCTTGTTCCATGAGGGGATGGTTTGGTGACCTACCCCCTGACCTGGGTCCTCTTAAGTGAAGTATGCCAACAGAGTTGGTATGAGTGTATTGGAGAAAGAGGATTGAAGGTTCCACCATAAATCGCCGGGCAGAACTACGAGTCCTCACACTTAGATTCCGACGGGCTGGGTTAAGTGTTGATGGAATGTTTCGTAGCGGTAGGGTCCTATACTAGCATGAGCAAAGGACAGGCTATGGTCGGTGACTCAACTTCGCATACACCTTGTATGGCGGGACGTGGCTGACACGATGAGTTACCGGATGGGTGTGGGAAAAGCGTGCTACCTCTGCAGAGGGTAAAACTATTCGAATAGCCGAGTCCTCGGATATGGACAGTTGGGAGGCTGTCCTCTGACCATGTGCAAGTTTTGCAAAGTTTTGAAAATAAAATGGAGATGTGTGATATCTGCAACTCTACCGACGGGCTGGTATGAGGTTGCTGTAGAATGATTTGACCATGACGGGCTATGGTCGGGAAGTGAAGAGTTTTGTGATTTGAAAGTGCAAAAAAAAATGTTTTATGCAACTATGCCAACGGGCCGGCATGAGGTTGTTGGGATTGAGTGACCATGAAGGGTTATGGTCGGAAAAGGAGGAGTTTTGGAGAAATAAACCAAATGGTGATTTTCCGGGAAAATGTTTATAAAAGAAACTTCTTACCTAGTTCAATAGAGATGTATTTTTGGGAAAAAGTTTTAAACGAGACTTCTTACAAAAAAACAGATTTATGGGAAAAGTTCTAAAAGCCATCTTTCCTGTTTCAATAAAGATATGGA
Organism: Poa pratensis; assembly: GCA_947311845.1. Lineage (NCBI taxonomy): Eukaryota > Viridiplantae > Streptophyta > Magnoliopsida > Poales > Poaceae > Poa > Poa pratensis. Next base: position 137,323 of record CAMZMU010000027.1, read on the forward strand.
GATTTCAAAACAAAGTTTTATTAAACAAAAGTATATCCTTCTCCTTTCAACAAGGATATAGAGTTTTCAAAGCAAACGAAGTTTTATTTAAACAATAAAAGAGTAGTGCATGCTCATTCCGGGGGTAGTTTGCGAGTACATTCAAATGTACTCATATTGGTTTCGTCCCTGGCTATTGTCTTAGCCAGATTCTGAAGAGGAGCAGTTGGAAGAAAAAGGGCATTCGTGAACGTCAATGCGAACTAGGGCGCTTCCCACTCAGCTGCCTGTAGGGTTGGCAAATGGCTTGGGCTCCACGTTGTTTGGTGATATCCGCTGCAAGTACCTGATGGAGTTATGGCTTCAGTCAAGTAAGTAATTTCACTCGGTATTTATGGGTGTTCTTTTGATACCAGTTTGATTGTGCTCAGCGACAGACTGATCATGGATCGCTAATGTTGTAGGCACAAGGGTATTTCGGATAGCTAATCCGGGGTCCCCACACGGGGTAGCCGAGGATGGCGTTGTAGGGCAGGCCAATGTGCACGACGTCGAAGTCAATCAGCTCGGTGCGGTAGTTCTCCTGCGTGCCGAAGGTGATCGCGAGCCTTACTTGCCCCAGAGGCGAGATCGAGCCACTGGTGACCCCAGTGAAGGGCCTGGAGGGCATAAGCCACTCGTAGGGCACTTGAAGCGTCTCGAAGGTCTCGACAGAGATGACGTTCAGGCCTGCACCCCCATCAATGAGCGTCTTGCCGACGGCGATGTTATTGATGGTTGGGGTGCACACCAAAGGGAGAGTACCCACAGTCTTGGTCGAATTGGGGTGGTCTTTGGCATCGAAGGCGATGGTGTACTGGGACCACTTGAGGGGCTGGGACGTCTCGACACTGGGAAGCGCTGCGTTGAGCTCGCGAGTGAACTGCTTGAACTGATTGTTGGACTTGGGCGATTGGGATCCGCCGAGGATGCAGGCCATGGCAGCCTTAGGGGCCTGGTAACCTCCAGGCTCCTCGTCGGGGAGCTTGCTATTTTTCTCGGCGATATTCGCCTGAGTCCCCTGAGGCCTCTGGTAGGTGCCTTTTCGTCCGCCCTTGCGGTAACCACGGCCTCTACCGCGGTTGCCGCTGCCTTCTTCCTGCTCGCGCTTCTTGCTCAGCTGCTTGAGGTCGTAGCTGTTCTCCGTCGCATGGCCACACCTGTTGTGGTAGATGCAGAATGGGCGATTGTCACCTTTTTCTCGCCGGCCTCGGGAGAGTCCTCGCGAACGTGCTTGGCGTCGGGCTCAGCCGCCAGAACAGCGGTAGGCTTGCGCTTTGTCTTGTCACGCCTCTTCTGGGTCTTGGATCCCTCGACAGGGTCATCTGTTGAGCCCACCTTGACGAAGAGGAGGCCTTCTTCTGCCTTGGCGCACTTGTCTGCGATGTCGAAGAGCTTCACCACGGAGGAGAGAGTATCGTGGATGCCGAGCTTCTTGAGCATCCTGTGGTTGGTGACGCCCTCTCTGAAGGCAGCGATGACGTGCGAGTCCAGGATGTTCGGGATCTTGTTGCGGACTTGGCTGAAGCGCTGGATGTATCTGCGGAGGGTCTCGCCAGGCTTCTGGCGCACATCACGCAGGTCGTTGTAGGTGAGGGCGCGCTCGTACGTGCCCTTGAAGTTTGCAACGAACTGCTGGCAGAGCTCCTCCCACGAGTCAATGGAGTCCTCGGGAAGGTTCAAGAGCCACGACAAAGGTAGAATCCTTGAGAGCGTGGGAGAACCAGTTGGCCATGACCTTGTCATCTCCTTCCGCAGCTTGGATGGAGATGGTGTAGAGCTGCAGGAACTCGATGGGGTTGTTCGTGCCATCGTAGCCCTTGGGTAGGTCAGGCCTGAACTTCTGTGGCTAGACAACGCGACGCAGGCTGCGGGTGAAGGCCGCGCACCCTGTGGTGTACGAGGCAATGCCGCCCTGAAGAGCTCGGCGGTTCTGCCATCCCGCTTGGCCGATTTCCTCGACGATGCACTTCTGGAGGTCCTTCTAGCGCTCCATTTCCACCCGCGCGTCTGGAGGAGTCCATAGCACAATTTGGCAATCGCACGGGGACGAAGCGTGGGAGGCGGCCTTGTGGGCCGCAGCTGGTGGCGGACCTGGCAGAGGCGGCGGCGGAGGTGTGCCATGCGTGGCAGTACCGGCGCGTCTGGAGCTGTGATGCACCAGAGAGCGCGATGCAGCCGGAGCTACGCGCGGCGCCGCAACAATGTCGACGAGGTGCTGCAGGCGGCCGAGCCAGTTGTCGTACGCCTCCGCGGTGGGGCGGTAGCGGAAGAGCTCCGCGGCCATGAGCAGCACGGTGTTGGGACTGGGTGCTGGACGCCCAAGAGTGCAGGCGCTGTGGCGCTGGGTCGGATGTGAGGACTCAGCGTCCTCACCGTGCCCGTGGTCGACGTCTTCATCGTGGCGGTCGTCGTGGTGGCCGTCGTCGTCCTCGGGGTGCTCCACACGCGGCTCAGCGGTGTTGCGCTCCGTGGCGCGGCTGGCACGGGGACGACCACGGGGGTTGGTGGCGTTGGCAGCGGGCTCGGTGGTGGCCCTGCCTGACGCCCGCCGAGTGGCGTGAGCTGCGCGAGTGTCCGCCATGGTGCAGAGGTCAGTGAAGGTTGAAGACGCGCCTCAGCCCCCTACCTGGCACGCCAATTGTCGGAGAATGACTCCCACGAAACAGGGATGGTCAAGCTTACGAAGAGAGTTCGTGTAAGGGGCTGAACACGTTGGTCAAACAACCCTCAACCTGCACGGCGACGGTGCTCGTTGAGCATGAGGAGGGACATCACGGCAGAGATGAACACCAGCCCATACCCAGGTTCACGGCCCTCGTGTGGAGGTAACACTGCTACTCCTGCTTGTCTGTATTGCACTGCTATGAAGGTTACAGTGCAATGAGCTTGCCGAGGGCTCTCTTGTGGCAATGGTGTGTACAAGGAAAGGGAAGCACTCGTCTTCTTCTTCCTTGCGCGTAGGTAGCTAAGCTAGAACTGGAATGCGATCCTTTTCTACGGTGGAGCACCGTCTCCTTTTATAGGCGCCCCGGGCCTCTTCCCCGCGCTTGTGCAGTGGAAGGGTTACCACAAGGCGATAGAAGGGGAGCACGGTGCACCGCAGCCTCGTTGTCCATGGACATGGTCCATGGGCGTAAAGCTGATGCCTGTGGCAGAGACACCACCGTCCATGCAGGACGGCCAGCTGGGCTGCAGAGGAACGTGGGGTTTCCCATGGTGACGTTGGTCGTGGAGCGTAGCGCCGTCCGGTCCCCTTATCACCAAAGAGGAAGTCCTTGTAGTCCCGTCCGGATGGCGCAGCTTTGTTGACTCCTTTAATCACCAAAATGGCAACTGCGGCGTCGTCGTCACTACGCGCAGAGGCGCGCGTCACTCTGCGGCTGCTGCAGAGCCCATGTGCACTCTACAGAGGTTGCTTCTCAGCGAAGGAACCCCCACGAGGGCGGTGATGCCCTATGGAGGATTTGGCGTTGACCTCTCTTTAGGGGAGATCTCCTTGTAGAGGGAAGCAGCGACGAGGAAGGCCTCCACATGCCTCTGCTGCCGCCTAGGCCCTCGCGAGGCGATTTGCCTTGCGAGTCTCTTCAAGCTGTAGGCTTGGTCCTTAGCAGAATTCGGCCATCGAGCGTCGAGGGCCGTGGAGGACAGGCCCAGGACACCCTGCTTCTTACTGGGTCGACAACATCGTCTACCCCTTTAACCGGCTTCGAAAGAGGGTTAACCAATGGACATGAAGGAGAAGATTGTGTGAGCGTAGAGATCATAGGCTTCAAGGTTGCCATCTGTTGATGATGAAGGTCAAGTGAAGAAGTCGATTTCTAAGAGACGCTTCCCCATATTGGTTCACGAGACAAGATCAAGTATTTTTTGAAAAACGAGATTTGCCTGCCACTTTTATTGCGTTTACGATGTAGGGAATTCTACATGTCCGTGTTACAAAGGTTCAGCCACACCTCTCCGTTTTAGTTATTTTCTCTACTGCTCTTTTCCTAGAATTCCACTTTCTGCTGGTTAGTTCTCAGGGTTATCTTTCCAACAAAATTAGTTTCATCTCAATCGGAGTTTCCTTGCAAAAGTTATCTAAATTCTTGACCGGGGAGGTCATATCTGGGAAAACACGAAAGTTAGGTATAATGGTCTATGAAACGATAAAAAATCGATCAAGGCATAGAAAAGGTACTTATTGATGACTTTATGCGCAGAATTTAAGTTAAATGAGTATTCTTGGGATTGGGCGTGCATGAAAGTAAGTTTGTGTCACTATGTAAAGAAAATGGCAAATAAGAGAATCGTGCATAATGATCTACGAAGAAAACATCTTTTTGACATCATACCATAAAAATCGTAGTTAACGGTGAGTTATGTGCAGTGTTTGCATCGAATTGTGTATTCTCTCGGTTCTACGCTAATTCTCTATGACCAATAAGGTATTGGACTGTTTTGAGAAATTTCGAACACGAAATCAGTTTAATTTTTGTATTATAGGGTTTCAACCCAAATAATCTATTGTAGGTCATAGATGTCGATGCTTCGGCGCGCCGTTTTTGGCCCAAAGCCCGACCCGTGGGCCGCACGTCGTCTACCCCTTTGACCGGCATCGAAAGAGGGTTGACCAATGGACCTGAAGGAGAAGATTGTGTGAGCGTAGAGATCATAGGCTTCAAGGTTGCCATCTGTTGGTGATGAAGGTCAAGTGAAGAAGTCGATTTCTAAGAGACGCTTCCCCATATTGGTTCACGAGACAAGATCAAGTGACTTTTGAAAAACGAGATTTGCTTGCTACTTTTATTGCGTTTACGATCTAGGGAATTCTACATGTCCGTGTTACAAAGGTTCAGCCACACCTCTCTATTTTAGTTATTTTCTCTATAGCTCTTTTCCAAGAATTCCACTTTCTGCTGGTTAGTTCTCAGGGTTATCTTTCCAACAAAATTAGTTTCATCTCAATCGGAGTTTCCTTGCAAAAGTTATCTAAATTCTTGACCGGGGAGGTCATATCTGGGAAAACACGAAAGTTAGGTATAACGGTCTACAAAACGATAAAAAATCGATCAAGGCATAGAAAAGGTACTTATTGATGACTTTATGCGCAAAATTTGAGTTAAAATGTATTCTTGGGTTTGGGCATGCATGAAAATAAGTTTGTGTCACTACGTAGAGAAAATGGCAAATAAGAGAATCGTGCGTAATGATCTACGGAGAAAATATCTTTTTGACATCATAGCATAAAAATCGAAGTTAACGGTGAGTTATGTGCAGTGTTTGCATCGAATTGTGTATTCTCTTGGTTCTACGCAAATTCTCTATGACCAATAAGGTATTGGACTGTTTTGAGAAATTTCGAACACGAAATTAGTTTAATTTTTGTATTATAGGGTTTCAACCCAAATAATCAATTATAGGTCATAGATGCCGATGCTTCGGAGTGCCGTTTTTGGCCCAAAGCCCGACCCGTGGGCCCCACGTCGTCTACCCCTTTGACCGGCATCGAAAGAGGGTTGACCAATGGACCTGAAGGAGAAGATTGTGTGAGCGTAGAGATCATAGGCTTCAAGGTTGCCATCTGTTGGTGATGAAGGTCAAGTGAAGAAGTCGATTTCTAAGAGACGCTTCCCCATATTGGTTCACTAGACAAGATCAAGTGTCTTTTGAAAAACAAGATTTGCCTGCTACTTTTATTGCGTTTACGATGTAGGAAATTCTACATGTCCGTGTTACAAAGGTTCAGCCACACCTCTCCGTTTTAGTTATTTTCTCTACTGCTCTTTTCCTAGAATTCCACTTTCTGCTGGTTAGTTCTCAGGGTTATCTTTCTAACAAAATTAGTTTCATCTCAATCGAAGTTTCCTTTCAAAAGTTATCTAAATTCTTAACCGGGGAGGTCTTATCTGGCAAAACACGAAAGTTAGGTATAGCAGTCTACGAAACGATAAAAATCGATCAAGGCATACAAAAGGTACTTCTTGATGATTTTATGTGCAAAATTTGAGTTAAAATGAGTATTCTTTGGTTTGGGCGTGCATGAAAGTAAGTTTGTGTCACTGCGTAGAGAAAATGGCATATAAGAGAATCGTGCGTAATGATCTACGGAGAAAACATCCTTTTGACATCATAGCATAAAAATCGAAGTTAACGGTGAGTGATGTGCAGTGTTTGCATCGAAATGTGTATTCTCTCGGTTCTACGCAAATTCTCTATGACCAATAAGGTATTGGACTGTTTTGAGAAAATTTGAACACGAAATTTGTTTAATTTTTGTATTATAGGGTTTCAACCCAAATAATCTATTGTAGGTCATAGATTCCGATGCTTCGGCGCGCCGATTTTGCCCAAAGCTCGACCCGTGGGCCCATGTCGTCTACCCCTTTGACCGGCATCGAAAGAGGGTTGACCAATAGACCTGAAGGAGAAGATTGTGTGAGCGTAGAGATCATAGGCTTCAAGGTTGCCATCCGTTGGTGATAAAGGTCAAGTGAAGAAGTCAATTTCTAAGAGACGCCTCCCCATATTGGTTCACGAGACAAGATCAAGTGTCTTTTGAAAAACGAGATTTGCTTGCTACTTTTATTGCATTTATGATGTAGGGAATTCTACATGTCCGTGTTACAAAGGTTCAGCCACACCTCTCCATTTTAGTTATTTTCTCTATAGCTCTTTTCCAAGAATTCCACTTTCTACTGGTTAGTTCTAAGGGTTATCTTTCCAACAAAATTAGTTTCATCTCAATCGGAGTTTCCTTGCAAAAGTTATCTAAATTCTTGACCGGGGAGGTCATATCTGGGAAAATATGAAAGTTAGGTATAACGGTCTACGAACGATAAAAAATCGATCAAGGCATAGAAAAGGTACTTATTGATGACTTTATGCGCAAAATTTGAGTTAAAATGAGTATTGTTGGGTTTGGGCATGCATGAAAGTAAGTTTGTGTCACTATGTAGAGAAAATGGCATATAAGAGAATCGTGCGTAATGATCTATGGAGAAAACATCTTTTTGAGGTCATACCATAAAAATCGAAGTTAACGGTGAGTTATGTGCAGTGTTTGCATCGAATTGTGTATTCTCTCGGTTCTACGCAAATTCTCTATGACCAATAAGGTATTGGACTGTTTTGAGAAATTTCGAACACGAAATCAGTTTAATTTTTGTATTATATGGTTTCAACCCAAATAATCTATTGTAGGTCATAGATGCCGATGCTTCGGCACGCCGTTTTTGGCGCAAAGCCCGACCCATGGGCCCCACGTCGTCTACCCCTTTGACCGGCATCGAAAGAGGGTTGACCAATGGACCTGAAGGAGAAGATTGTGTGAGCGTAGAGATCATAGGCTTCAAGGTTGCCATCTGTTGGTGATGAAGGTCAAGTGAAGAAGTCGATTTCTAAGAGACGCCTCCCCATATTGGTTCACGAGACAAGATCAAGTGTCTTTTGAAAAACGAGATTTGCTTGCTACTTTTATTGCATTTACGATGTAGGGAATTCTACATGTCCGTGTTACAAAGGTTCAGCCACACCTCTCCATTTTAGTTATTTTCTCTATAGCTCTTTTCCAAGAATTCCACTTTCTACTGGTTAGTTCTAAGGGTTATCTTTCCAACAAAATTAGTTTCATCTCAATCGGAGTTTCCTTGCAAAAGTTATCTAAATTCTTGACCGGGGAGGTCATATCTGGGAAAATATGAAAGTTAGGTATAACGGTCTACGAACCGATAAAAAATCGATCAAGGCATAGAAAAGGTACTTATTGATGACTTTATGCGCAAAATTTGAGTTAAAATGAGTATTCTTGGGTTTGGGCATGCATGAAAGTAAGTTTGTGTCACTATGTAGAGAAAATGGCATATAAGAGAATCGTGCGTAATGATCTATGGAGAAAACATCTTTTTGAGGTCATACCATAAAAATCGAAGTTAACGGTGAGTTATGTGCAGTGTTTGCATCGAATTGTGTATTCTCTCGGTTCTACGCAAATTCTCTATGACCAATAAGGTATTGGACTGTTTTGAGAAATTTCGAACACGAAATCAGTTTAATTTTTGTATTATATGGTTTCAACCCAAATAATCTATTGTAGGTCATAGATGCCGATGCTTCGGCACGCCGTTTTTGGCCCAAAGCCCGACCCATGGGCCCCACGTCGTCTACCCCTTTGACCGGCATCGAAAGAGGGTTGACCAATGGACCTGAAGGAGAAGATTGTGTGAGCGTAGAGATCATAGGCTTCAAGGTTGCCATCTGTTGGTGATGAAGGTCAAGTGAAGAAGTCGATTTCTAAGAAACGCTTCCCCATATTGGTTCACGAGACAAGATCAAGTGTCTTTTGAAAAACAAGATTTGCTTGCTACTTTTATTGCGTTTACGATCTAGGGAATTCTACATGTCCGTGTTTCAAAGGTTCAGCCACACCTCTCCATTTTAGTTATTTTCTCTATAGCTCTTTTCCAAGAATTCCACTTTCTGCTGGTTAGTTCTCAGGATTATATTTCCAACAAAATTAGTTTCATCTCAATCGGAGTTTCCTTGCAAAAGTTATCTAAATTCTTGACCGGGGAGGTCATATCTAGGAAAACACGAAAGTTAGGTATAACGGTCTACGAAACGATAAAAAATCGATCAAGGCATAGAAAAGGTACTTATTGATGACTTTATGCGCAAAATTTGAGTTCAAATGAGTATTCTTGGGTTTGGGCGTGCATGAAAGTAAGTTTGTGTCACTACGTAGAGAAAATGGCAAATAAGAGAATCGTGCGTAATGATCTACGGAGAAAACATCTTTTTGACATCATAGCATAAAAATCGAAGTTAATGGTGAGTTATGTGCAGTGTTTGCATCGAATTGTGTATTCTCTTGGTTCTACGCAAATTCTCTATGACCAATAAGGTATTGGACTGTTTTGACAAATTTCGAACACGAAATTAGTTTAATTTTTATATTATAGGGTTTCAACCCAAATAATCAATTATAGGTCATAGATGCCGATGCTTCGGAGCGCCCTTTTGGCCCAAAGCCCGACCCGTGGGCCCCACGTCGTCTACCCCTTTGACCGGCATCGGAAGAGGGTTGACCAATGGACCTGAAGGAGAAGATTGTGTGAGCGTAGAGATCATAGGCTTCAAGGTTGCCATCTGTTGGTGATGAAGGTCAAGTGAAGAAGTCGATTTCTAAGAGACGCTTCCCCATATTGGTTCACGAGAGAAGATCAAGTGTCTTTTGAAAAACAAGATTTGCCTGCTATTTTTATTGCGTTTACGATGTAGGAAATTCTACATGTCCGTGTTACAAAGGTTCAGCCACACCTCTCCGTTTTAGTTATTTTCTCTATTGCTCTTTTCCAAGAATTCCACTTTCTGCTGGTTAGTTCTCAGGGTTATCTTTAACAAAATTAGTTTCATCTCAATCGAAGTTTCCTTGCAAAAGTTATCTAAATTCTTAACCGGGAGGTCTATCTGGGAAAACATGAAAGTTAGGTATAACGGTCTACGAAACGATAAAAATCGATCAAGGCATACAAAAGGTACTTATTGATGATTTTATGTGCAAAATTTGAGTTAAAATGAGTATTCTTTCGTTTGGGCGTGCATGAAAGTAAGTTTGTGTCACTGCGTAGAGAAAATGGCAAATAAGAGAATCATGCGTAATGATCTACGGAGAAAACATCCTTTTGACATCATAGCATAAAAATTGAAGTTAACGGTGAGTGATGTGCAGTGTTTGCATCGAATTGTGTATTCTCTCGGTTCTACGCAAATTCTCTATGACCAATAAGGTATTGGACTGTTTTGAGAAATTTCGAACACGAAATCAGTTTAATTTTTGTATTATATGGTTTCAACCCAAATAATCTATTGTAGGTCATAGATGCCGATGCTTCGGCACGCCGTTTTTGGCGCAAAGCCCGACCCATGGGCCCCACGTCGTCTACCCCTTTGACCGGCATCGAAAGAGGGTTGACCAATGGACCTGAAGGAGAAGATTGTGTGAGCGTAGAGATCATAGGCTTCAAGGTTGCCATCTGTTGGTGATGAAGGTCAAGTGAAGAAGTCGATTTCTAAGAGACGCCTCCCCATATTGGTTCACGAGACAAGATCAAGTGTCTTTTGAAAAACGAGATTTGCTTGCTACTTTTATTGCGTTTACGATCTAGGGAATTCTACATGTCCGTGTTTCAAAGGTTCAGCCACACCTCTCCGTTTTAGTTATTTTCTCTATAGCTCTTTTCCTAGAATTCCACTTTCTGCTGGTTAGTTCTCAGGGTTATCTTTCCAACAAAATTAGTTTCATCTCAATCGGAGTTTCCTTGCAAAAGTTATCTAAATTCTTGACCGGGGAGGTCATATCTGGGAAAACACGAAAGTTAGGTATAATGGTCTATGAAACGATAAAAAATCGATCAAGGCATAGAAAAGGTACTTATTGATGACTTTATGCGCAAAATTTGAGTTAAAATGAGTATTCTTGGGTTTGGGCATGCATGAAAGTAAGTTTGTGTCACTATGTAGAGAAAATGGCAAATAAGTGAATCGTGCGTAATGATCTATGGAGAAAACATTTTTGAGGTCATACCATAAAAATCGAAGTTAACGGTGAGTTATGTGCAGTGTTTGCATCGAATTGTGTATTCTCTCGGTTCTACGCAAATTCTCTATGACCAATAAGGTATTGGACTGTTTTGAGAAATTTCGAACACGAAATCAGTTTAATTTTTGTATTATATGGTTTCAACCCAAATAATCTATTGTAGGTCATAGATGCCGATGCTTCGGCGCGCCGTTTTTGGCGCAAAGCCCGACCCGTGGGCCCCACGTCGTCTACCCCTTTGACCGGCATCGAAAGAGGGTTGACCAATGGACCTGAAGGAGAAGATTGTGTGAGCGTAGAGATCATAGGCTTCAAGGTTGCCATCTGTTGGTGATGAAGGTCAAGTGAAGAAGTCGATTTCTAAGAGACGCTTCCCCATATTGCTTCATGAGACAAGATCAAGTGTCTTTTGAAAAACGAGATTTGCTTGCTACTTTTATTGCGTTTACGATCTAGGGAATTCTACATGTCCGTGTTTCAAAGGTTCAGCTACACCTCTCCATTTTAGTTATTTTCTCTATAGCTCTTTTCCAAGAATTCCACTTTCTGCTGGTTAGTTCTCAGGATTATATTTCCAACAAAATTAGTTTCATCTCAATCGGAGTTTCCTTGCAAAAGTTATCTAAATTCTTGACCGGGGAGGTCATATCTGGGAAAACACGAAAGTTAGGTATAACGGTCTACGAAACGATAAAAAATCGATCAAGGCATAGAAAAGGTACTTATTGATGACTTTATGCGCAAAATTTGAGTTAAAATGAGTATTCTTGGGTTTGGGCGTGCATGAAAGTAAGTTTGTGTCACTACGTAGAGAAAATGGCAAATAAGAGAATCGTGCGTAATGATCTACGGAGAAAACATCTTTTTGACATCATAGCATAAAAATCGAAGTTAATGGTGAGTTATGTGCAGTGTTTGCATCGAATTGTGTATTCTCTTGGTTCTACGCAAATTCTCTATGACCAATAAGGTATTGGACTGTTTTGAGAAATTTCGAACACGAAATTAGTTTAATTTTTATATTATAGGGTTTCAACCCAAATAATCAATTATAGGTCATAGATTCCGATGCTTCGGAGCGCCCTTTTTGGCCCAAAGCCCGACCCGTGGGCCCCACGTCGTCTACCCCTTTGACCGGCATCGAAGAGGGTTGACCAATGGACCTGAAGGAGAAGATTGTGTGAGCGTAGAGATCATAGGCTTCAAGGTTGCCATCTGTTGGTGATAAAGGTCAAGTGAAGAAGTCGATTTCTAAGAGACGCTTCCCCATATTGGTTCACGAGACAAGATCAAGTGTCTTTTGAAAAACAAGATTTGCCTGCTATTTTTATTGCGTTTACGATGTAGGAAATTCTACATGTCCGTGTTACAAAGGTTCAGCCACACCTCTCCGTTTTAGTTATTTTCTCTATTGCTCTTTTCCAAGAATTCCACTTTCTGCTGGTTAGTTCTCAGGGTTATCTTTCTAACAAAATTAGTTTCATCTCAATCGAAGTTTCCTTGCAAAAGTTATCTAAATTCTTAACCAGGGAGGTCTTATCTGGGAAAACATGAAAGTTAGGTATAACGGTCTACGAAACGATAAAAATCGATCAAGGCATACAAAAGGTACTTATTGATGATTTTATGTGCAAAATTTGAGTTAAAATGAGTATTCTTTCGTTTGGGCGTGCATGAAAGTAAGTTTGTGTCACTGCGTAGAGAAAATGGCAAATAAGAGAATCGTGCGTAATGATCTGCGGAGAAAACATCCTTTTGACATCATAGCATAAAAATCGAAGTTAACGGTGAGTGATGTGCAGTGTTTGCATCGAATTGTGTATTCTCTCGGTTCTACGCAAATTCTCTATGACCAATAAGGTATTGGACTGTTTTGAGAAATTTTGAACACGAAATTTGTTTAATTTTTGTATTATAGGGTTTCAACCCAAATAATCTATTGTAGGTCATAGATTCCGATGCTTCGGCGCGCCGATTTTGCCCAAAGCTCGACCCGTGGGCCCACGTCGTCTACCCTTTGACCGGCATCGAAAGAGGGTTGACCAACAGACCTGAAGGAGAAGATTGTGTGAGCGTAGAGATCATAGGCTTCAAGGTTGCCATCCGTTGGTGATAAAGGTCAAGTGAAGAAGTCGATTTCTAAGAGACGCCTCCCCATATTGGTTCACGAGACAAGATCAAGTGTCTTTTGAAAAACGAGATTTGCTTGCTACTTTTATTGCGTTTACGATGTAGGGAATTCTACATGTCCGTGTTACAAAGGTTCAGCCACACCTCGCCGTTTTAGTTATTTTCTCTATGCTCTTTTCCAAGAATTCCACTTTCTACTGGTTAGTTCTCAGGGTTATCTTTCCAACAAAATTAGTTTCATCTCAATCGGAGTTTCCTTGCAAAAGTTATCTAAATTCTTGACCGGGGAGGTCATATCTGGGAAAACATGAAAGTTAGGTATAACGGTCTACGAACCGATAAAAAATCGATCAAGGCATAGAAAAGGTACTTATTGATGACTTTATGCGCAAAATTTGAGTTAAAATGAGTATTCTTGGGTTTGGGCATGCATGAAAGTAAGTTTGTGTCACTATGTAGAGAAAATGGCAAATAAGAGAATCGTGCGTAATGATCTATGGAGAAAACATCTTTTTGAGGTCATACCATAAAAATCGAAGTTAACGGTGAGTTATGTGCAGTGCTTGCATCGAATTGTGTATTCTCTCGGTTCTACGCAAATTCTCTATGACCAATAAGGTATTGGACTATTTTGAGAAATTTTGAACACGAAATTAGTTTAATTTTTGTATTATATGGTTTCAACCCAAATAATCTATTGTAGGTCATAGATGCCGATGCTTCGGCGCGCCGTTTTTGGCGCAAAGCCCGACCCATGGGCCCCACGTCGTCTACCCCTTTGACCGGCATCGAAAGAGGGTTGACCAATGGACCTGAAGGAGAAGATTGTGTGAGCGTAGAGATCATAGGCTTCAAGGTTGCCATCTGTTGGTGATGAAGGTCAAGTGAAGAAGTCGATTTCTAAGAGACGCTTCCCCATATTGGTTCACGAGACAAGATCAAGTGTCTTTTGAAAAACGAGATTTGCTTGCTACTTTTATTGCGTTTACGATGTAGGGAATTCTACATGTCCGTGTTACAAAGGTTCAGCCACACCTCTCCATTTTAGTTATTTTCTCTATAGCTCTTTTCCAAGAATTCCACTTTCTGCTGGTTAGTTCTCTGGGTTATATTTCCAACAAAATTAGTTTCATCTCAATCGGAGTTTCCTTGCAAAAGTTATCTAAATTCTTGACCGGGGAGGTCATATCTGGGAAAACACGAAAGTTAGGTATAACGGTCTACGAAACGATAAAAAATCGATCAAGGCATAGAAAAGGTACTTATTGATGACTTTATGCGCAAAATTTGAGTTAAAATGAGTATTCTTGGGTTTGGGCGTGCATGAAAGTAAGTTTGTGTCACTACGTAGAGAAAATGGCAAATAAGAGAATCGTGCGTAATGATCTACGGAGAAAACATCTTTTTGACATCATAGCATAAAAATCGAAGTTAATGGTGAGTTATGTGCAGTGTTTGCATCGAATTGTGTATTCTCTTGGTTCTACGCAAATTCTCTATGACCAATAAGGTATTGGACTGTTTTGAGAAATTTCGAACACGAAATTAGTTTAATTTTTGTATTATAGGGTTTCAACCCAAATAATCAATTATAGGTCATAGATGCCGATGCTTCGGAGCGCCGTTTCTGGCCCAAAGCCCGACCCGTGGGCCCCACGTCGTCTACCCCTTTGACCGGCATCGAAAGAGGGTTGACCAATGGACCTGAAGGGAAGATTGTGTGAGCGTAGAGATCATTTGCTTCAAGGTTGCCATCTATTGGTGATGAAGGTCAAGTGAAGAAGTCGATTTCTAAGAGACGCTTCCCCATATTGGTTCACGAGACAAGATCAAGTGTCTTTTGAAAAACAAGATTTGCCTGCTACTTTTATTGCGTTTACGATGTAGGAAATTCTACATGTCCGTGTTACAAAGGTTCAGCCACACCTCTCCGTTTTAGTTATTTTCTCTACTGCTCTTTTCCTAGAATTCCACTTTCTGCTGGTTAGTTCTCAGGGTTATCTTTCTAACAAAATTAGTTTCATCTCAATCGAAGTTTCCTTGCAAAAGTTATCGAAATTCTTAACCGGGGAGGTCTTATCTGGGAAAACACGAAAGTTGGGTATAACGGTCTACAAAACGATAAAAATCGATCAAGGCATACAAAAGGTACTTATTGATGACTTTATGTGCAAAATTTGAGTTAAAATGAGTATTCTTTGGTTTGGGCGTGCATGAAAGTAAGTTTGTGTCACTGCGTAGAGAAAATGGCATATAAGAGAATCGTGCGTAATGATCTACGGAGAAAACATCTTTTGACATCATAGCATAAAAATCGAAGTTAACGGTGAGTGATGTACAGTGTTTGCATCGAATTGTGTATTCTCTCGGTTCTACGCAAATTCTCTATGACCAATAAGGTATTGGACTGTTTTGAGAAATTTTGAACACGAAATTTGTTTAATTTTTGTATTATAGGGTTTCAACCCAAATAATCTATTGTAGGTCATAGATTCCGATGCTTCGGCGCGCCGATTTTGCCCAAAGCTCGACCCGTGGGCCCACGTCGTCTACCCCTTTGACCGGCATCGAAAGAGGGTTGACCAATAGACCTGAAGGAGAAGATTGTGTGAGCGTAGAGATCATAGGCTTCAAGGTTGCCATCCGTTGGTGATAAAGGTCAAGTGAAGAAGTCAATTTCTAAGAGACGCTTCCCCATATTGGTTCACGAGACAAGATCAAGTGTCTTTTGAAAAACGAGATTTGCTTGCTACTTTTATTGCGTTTACGATGTAGGGAATTCTACATGTCCGTGTTACAAAGGTTCAACCACACCTCTCCATTTTAGTTATTTTCTCTATAGCTCTTTTCCAAGAATTCCACTTTCTGCTGGTTAGTTCTCAGGGTTATCTTTCCAACAAAATTAGTTTCATCTCAATCGGAGTTTCCTTGCAAAAGTTATCTAAATTCTTGACCGGGGAGGTCATATCTGGGAAAACATGAAAGTTAGGTATAACGGTCTACGAAACGATAAAAAATCGATCAAGGCATAGAAAAGGTACTTATTGATGACTTTATGCGCAAAATTTGAGTTAAAATGAGTATTCTTGGGTTTGGGCATGCATGAAAGTAAGTTTGTGTCACTATGTAGAGAAAATGGCAAATAAGAGAATCGTGCGTAATGATCTGGAGAAAACATCTTTTTGAGGTCATACCATAAAAATCGAAGTTAACGGTGAGTTATGTGCAGTGTTTGCATCGAATTGTGTATTCTTTCGGTTCTACGCAAATTCTCTATGACCAATAAGGTATTGGACTGTTTTGAGAAATTTCGAACACGAAATCAGTTTAATTTTTGTATTATATGGTTTCAACCCAAATAATCTATTGTAGGTCATAGATTCCGATGCTTCGGCGCCGTTTTTGGCAAAAAGCTCGACCCGTGGGCCCCACGTCATCTACCCCTTTGACCGACATCGAAAGAGGGTTGACCAATGGACCTGAAGGAGAAGATTGTGTGAGCGTAGAGATCATAGGCTTCAAGGTTGCCATCCGTTGGTGATAAAGGTCAAGTGAAGAAGTCGATTTCTAAGAGACGCTTCCCCATATTGGTTCACGAGACAAGATCAAGTGTCTTTTGAAAAACAAGATTTGCTTGCTACTTTTATTGCGTTTACGATCTAGGGAATTCTACATGTCCGTGTTTCAAAGGTTCAGCCACACCTCTCCATTTTAGTTATTTTCTCTATAGCTCTTTTCCAAGAATTCCACTTTCTGCTGGTTAGTTCTCAGGATTATATTTCCAACAAAATTAGTTTCATCTCAATCGGAGTTTCCTTGCAAAAGTTATCTAAATTCTTGACCGGGGAGGTCACATCTGGGAAAACACGAAAGTTAGGTATAACGATCTACGAAACGATAAAAAATCGATCAAGGCATAGAAAAGGTACTTATTGATGACTTTATACGCAAAATTTGAGTTAAAATGAGTATTCTTGGGTTTGGGCGTGCATGAAAGTAAGTTTGTGTCACTGCGTAGAGAAAATGGCAAATAAGAGAATCATGCATAATGATCTACATAGAAAACATATTTTTGACATCATAGCATAAAAATTGAAGTTAACGGTGAGTTATGTGTAGTGTTTGCATCGAATTGTGTATTCTCTCGGTTCTACGCAAATTCTCTATGACCAATAAGGTATTGGACTATTTTGAGAAATTTCAAACACGAAATTTGTTTAATTTTTGTATTATAGGGTTTTGACCCAAATAATCTATTGTAGGTCATAGATTCCGATGCTTCGGCGCGCCGATTTTGCCCAAAGCTCGACCCGTGGGCCCACGTCGTCTACCCCTTTGACCGGCATCGAAAGAGGGTTAACCAATAGACCTGAAGGAGAAGATTGTGTGAGCGTAGAGATCATAGGCTTCAAGGTTGCCATCCGTTGGTGATAAAGGTCAAGTGAAGAAGTCGATTTCTAAGAGACGCCTCCCCATATTGGTTCACGAGACAAGATCAAGTGTCTTTTGAAAAACGAGATTTGCTTGCTACTTTTATTGCGTTTACGATGTAGGGAATTCTACATGTCCGTGTTACAAAGGTTCAGCCACACCTCTGTTTTAGTTATTTTCTCTATAGCTCTTTTCCAAGAATTCCGCTTTCTGCTGGTTAGTTCTCAGGGTTATCTTTCCAACAAAATTAGTTTCATCTCAATCGGAGTTTCCTTCCAAAAGTTATCTAAATTCTTGACCGGGGAGGTCATATCTGGGAAAACACGAAAGTTAGGTATAACGGTCTACAAAACGATAAAAAATCGATCAAGGCATAGAAAATGTACTTATTGATGACTTTATGCGCAAAATTTGAGTTAAAATGAGTATTCTTGGGTTTGGGCGTGCATGAAAGTAAGTTTGTGTCACTACGTAGAGAAAATGGCAAATAAGAGAATCATGCGTAATGATCTACGGAGAAAACATCTTTTTGACATCATAGCATAAAAATCGAAGTTAACGGTGACTTATGTGCAGTGTTTGCATCGAATTGTGTATTCTCTCGGTTCTACGCGAATTCTCTATGACCAATAAGGTATTGGACTGTTTTGAGAAATTTTGAACACGAAATTTGTGTAATTTTTGTATTATAGTGTTTCAAACAAAATAATCTATTGTAGGTCATAGATTCCGATGCTTCGGCGCCGTTTTTGGCAAAAAGCTCGACCCGTGGGCCCCACGTCGTCTACCCCTTTGACCGACATCGAAAGAGGGTTGACCAATGGACCTGAAGGAGAAAATTGTGTGAGCGTAGAGATCATAGGCTTCAAGCTTGCCATCCGTTGGTGATAAAGGTCAAGTGAAGAAGTCGATTTCTAAGAGACGCTTCCCCATATTGGTTCACGAGACAAGATCAAGTGTCTTTTGAAAAACGAGATTTCCCTGCTACTTTTATTGCGGTTACGATGTAGGGAATTTTACATGTCCGTGTTACAAAGCTTCAGCCACACCTCTCCGTTTTAGTTATTTTCTCTACTGCTCTTTTCCTAAAATTCTACTTTCTGCTAGTTAGTTCTCAGGGTTATCTTTCAAAAAAATTAGTTTCATCTCAACCGGAGTTTCCTTTCAAAAGTTATCTAAATTCTTGACCGGGGAGGTCATATCTGGGAAAACACGAATGTTAGGTATAGCGGTATTCAAAACGATAAAAAATCGATCAAGGCATACAAAAGGTACTTATTGATGACTTTATGTGCAAAATTTGTGTTAAAATGAGTATTCTTGGGTTTGGGCGCGCATGAAAGTAAGTTTGTGTCACTGCATAGAGAAAATGGCAGAATCGTGCGTAATGATCTACAGAGAAAACATCTTTTTGACATCATAGCATAAAAATCGAAGTTAACGGTGAGTTATGTGCTGTGTTTGCATCAAATTATGTATTCTCTCGGTTCTATGCAAATTCTCTAAGACCAATAAGGTATTGGACTATTTTGAGAAATTTCAAATACGAAATTAGTTTAATTTTTGTATTATAGGGTTTCAACCCAAATAATCTATTGTAGGTCATAGATTCCGATGCTTCGGCACGCCGTTTTTGGCCCAAAGCTCGACCCATGGGGCCCACGTCGTCTACCCCTTTGACTGACATCGAAAGCGGGTTGACCAATGGATCTGAAGGAGAAGATTGTGTGAGCATAGAGATCATAGGCTTCAAGGTTGCTATCTGTTGGTGATTGTTGGGGATATACCTACTAGGGGTATCACCAGCATGGATCAATCCGGCTAGTCCCGGGTGGACCGCAGTGGTGGTAAAGGCTTTGCTTGCCGGGCGGCCCAGATAGCTGACGACCAAGGAAGGCAGATGCCGGCAAGGAGGAGGCCCAAGACTGAAGCCCACAAAGCCACCAAGACCAAGACGGAAGGCGGCAGACTTGCCGGCTAGATTTAGGACTCTGTATACTTGCCGGATACGTAACCTCCCTGTAACCCTAGGTCCGGCCGCCTATATAAGCCGGACCTCGGGACGCCTTTAGGGCAACCAATACTCTCATACTTTCATACAATCCACCTCATTGTAACCCGATCAAGGCTATTGCCATTATAGTGAGTTATAGCAGCACGTAGGATCTCGCCACCGCCGTGAGATCTGAAGCTGGGTAAACTGCCTTGTTCGATCCCGACCTCGACGACGTCCACCTTCTTGCCCTACGTTCACCCTCGGCTAGCAGGACCCCGTCTCCTATCCAAGATGCCGATACGACGACAGTTGGCGCCCATCGTGGGGCCTACGGCGTCATGCGTCACATTCCAGGCTGGAACCGTAGGCGGCATCGGCGAAACAGTCGCCGTCGGCCGCGCCGTTCACTACGGCGACAACCACTACATCAGCTACGACGAGTCCAACATCCCTGCAGATGACTACATTGTCGGATGCGGAGTTGTGCCGTTTGGCGGCGTCGATGTATTCATCGGCTACACTTCCGAGGTGTATGGGTTGCCACGAATTTACTCGCCATCCCACCCGCCCTACAATCAAGACGGATCTGAGTTTGCCTCCTCTGAGGAGTCTGCAGATTCAGATCTACACTTTGTCGGCATGCCAGGACTGGATCCGACTCCTAGCCTAATAGTCAAGATCCCGAATCTATTCTTCCTGCACTCTAGGATGATGTGATGTCAGATGCCGGATCCAGATCTACTGTTCACGTCAACGTAGATTCTGACTCCGAAGAAGATTCTGCAAGCATGCTTGAGCAACGGGCCAAGCAGTGTTTTATTGCACCTGAGCCTACGCCTTCTAAGGCGGCTACGGGCTCCTCCGTCAACATGCAGTAGGTTTTTGTGGTGGATGTCACCGGTGCAGCCACAGCACAGGTGGCGGCAACTGACGCCACCAACCTGGGGACTCCGGCAACCGATCCACAGTTTCCAGAGCCTCCTGGGGCTCCAAAGAAGAGGGTTCTAGAGAAAGGCGAGCCCAGCAAGATAGGCAACATGACGGCCTTGGCGGAAGTTCTGCACACGCCGGTGACCGACAAAACCAACCCGGCCGATTTGGAGAAAATCCGAAACACCTTGGTGGAGCAAACTGAGTACCTCAAAAACAACCAGGCAGATGTCCAGAGCCTCCTCGACGAAGCCAGGGAGGAAAATGCCAAGATAACCGCCAAGTTAAACCCCAAGCGCAATCTTTTCACCACAACTCCATTGCCCAAGCTGGCAGGACCTGTGGTCGACAAGAAAAATAAGAAAGGCAGAGATCCCGACAACTTCAAATCTCCCACCCAAAGGCTTGGTTTTGAGTGGGCTACAGCGCCGCAGCGTAAGGACAAGAACGAGGACATCATCATGGCCACCCCTGTCCTCAACACTGCAGCCGCCTTAGATATCCTCAACAATGATGACTACGACAAGGACGAGAAGATCTACTATGCATCAATCCTTGCTCACAAAGCTCTCGAGCAGCATGCCCGTGCTGATTCTCGCGCCGACATGGCGGACGCAAGAGGAGGAAAGTTGGAATCTAAATCCAACGCTTGCAAAGCTGCGGCTGGTGGCAACCCAGAAGATCCGTCCGGCTCAAGTAGCCACGGAAAAGGGAAAGACAAGGACCCACGCAAATCACCACCTCCCAAAACGCAGCGTGACGAGGCGTCCAGAACCGGCAACAGGCGCAAGGCCTCACCTCCTCCGCCTAGGCAGGAAGAAGGCGGAAGCAGGGGCAGCAAGCAGCCGCCAAGGAGTGGCGGCAATCGCAACAACGCCCCGCCACCAAGAAGAAGCAGGGACCGCACACCGTCCCCACCACCAGTGCCCAGGCATGAAGGTGGAAGCCGGGGGCACAACAACGAGCCTAGGCACAGCCGGGCAGCGCAGGACGAGCCTAATGCCGACCGATCCGGCAAACAGCTCAGTCCGTAAGACGCACGACATCGTCTCAATGACATTAAGGCTGGAAAGCAGGATGCCTACCTAGGACCTGAGTGCTTTGGCCCAGCCATCCGCAACGTCCAAGTACCCAGAGACATGACATCAGTGTCAAAAACTCATCAAAGGTACAATGGAGCGAACAAGCCAAACTCATGGTTGTCAGACTACGCACTGGCAGTTGAAATTGCCGGCGGCAATGGCCTCGTCGCAGCACGCTTCCTTCCCCTCATGCTAGAGGGGACAGCTCGAAGTTGGATCGAAAACTTGCTGGAGAAAAGCATTCATAGTTGGTGAAAGAGCATGTGTTGCCACATGTGTGGTTTTGGTAATTAATGACAATCTCTATCGACTAATGTTTGCATTGAGATATCTTTATAGATCGAGTCCATGAAGAAGTTTGGAGTTCATGTGTTGGACTCTAGAAGAGTATATGATGACCAAGGTTCTATCCAAGGATTTATATATGAAGAATGGTCATGTGTAGGGATGAGCTTATTGCAAGAGTGGCTTGGAAAAGAAGATTGAGTGAAGATTCATGTTTATCTCCAAGCCATCATCATATCAAGACAAGAAGTATATGAAGCGCAAGTGGATTCTTGAAGACGGAGCTTAGCGAGGCTCTCCCATAATGGAGTATGGGGGAGCATTTGGAGATGTCTTCATCAAGCATGTGCTAGCAAGCGCAATCAAGAAAGGTGGTCCACTTGAAGAGATCAAGATCGTCATCATCTAGCTTAAGTGGAATGCGCAAGGCAAAGGTATGATCTTGATAGGTTTTCTATTTTACCGGTCTCATGTTGTTAGTGGGAGACCGGGTTATAGGATAGACGGCGTACTATCAAGAGGGGCTCTCAAGTGAGTAACTTGATCGCATCTTTGTGGAGAGCTCAAACCTTTGCATCCTTGGCATATCATCTTTCTTGGTTCTTATTTGGCTTTTATCCATGTGAGAATTTAGAGCTTGTGTTCATCTCCATACCAACCTCTAGTTCATCAAAAACGGGTTTCAAGTGAATATCTTGTGGTGTTTTTGATGTTGGAGGTTTTACCGGTTCGTCGTTTCTAGAGAGGTCAAACTCTCTCCTTGTGGTCTCCTCCTCACATGATGGACTATGATGTGTATATGCATGATCTTGTAGTGCTTGTGATTATCTTCGGAACAAGCCCAAGATCATTGAAAACGGAGTCCGGATGAAAACTTGTTTGCATTCTCGGCTTTGGAAATATTATCGGTCCACTTCAAGATAGGGTCCACACCTTCCCATGTGTGGTATCCCTCTATATTTGTGACCCTTAATATTTCCAACGCAATTGGATTCACCTGATTTGGAGTTCGGACGAGAAAGTTATTGCATTTCAGGATTTGCTGCTCTGCTGGTTTTTCTGTCTGGAGTCTCCGTGGTTTTAGGTCCGGAGTCTCCGGCCCCTGGTTTTGAGGCTAAGTGCCTCGCGCACGGCGCTTGCGGTATCGAGGCCGGAGTAGGTCCGGAGTTTCCCCGGAGTTTCCGGCAGGGCCGGAGTTTCCGCCCTCAAGGTCCGGAGTTTCCGGCCCATCTGGTTTTTCTGCGTTGAAGAGCTTCGTGGCGGCAGCCGCTGTTTTGAATCCGGAGTTGGTCCGGAGTCTCCCCGGAGTCTCCGCCCAGACCGGAGTCTCCGGCCTTTTGTGGTCCAGAGTCTCCGGTGTTAGTTTTCTGCAAACGGTTTTTCCCTGCTCTCCCCGGTCCGGAGTCTCCGCACTTTTGGTCCGGAGTCTCCGCACTGGCCAGAGTCTCCGGCCTCCATGGTCCGGAGTCTCCGGTCTAAGTGGCTGTAATGGCTCTTTTTCTAGGAGGGGTATTTATACCCCTCCACCTACCTTCAGCCACTTAGCTCTTCCAATCACGTTTTCCCCTTCTCTCTCCTCCATTGTTGACCTTGGAAAGCTTGCCCCTCTCCCAATTCCTCCCATGATTCTTGCATATCTTTGAGGGATTTGAGAGAGGAGATCTAGATCTACATTTCCACCAATCCATTATGTGGCGCCCCGACCTGACTGCTATACAGTGATACTGTGTCCCCGGTTATCCGTTACCACCGGACACACTATCAAAGCATAATAGAGAGATCAAGACTTGTGGAACAACTGGCACATCACAGACTCTACGACACAAAAATCATTATAGTTCAACACTTATAATAGAGAAAGATAGCAAATGACAAACAGAGGTCACAGACCCAACATTACAACATGCGGAAGCGAAGTGTGTTGTTCTAACAACAAAAACCAAATTATGGCCTAAGAGGCCTGCAAATAAACATCCAGCGCCAGCTGTTCCGGGATGTCCCAAGCTGCCACCTGGGAACCCCAGACTACTCGTCGACGTCCACAAAGAACCCACCTTCGAGGTCGGTGAAGTCCTCTCCTGAAAACAAGCAAACGACGTTGAGTTCGACGAACTCGCAAGATTAAGAGCTAATATATGCCCGATGATTGGCTTTCAAGGTTTTATGGCTGTTTTGCATAAAGCTGATTTTATTTTAAAAAGACATAATTCCATGGCATCGACTAATCAGATTATTTTGAAAAGGGGTAAGAAGAAACTCTTTTCTCTTGAGATCATTTCTCAACAACAACCACCATCACCATTGTACCTGTTCATCAAAGGCACCTCCCCGAATCACCCTCGAGGAAGTCAACCTTGCAATCTTGAGTGGCACCTTTAGTACCCAAGTTTTAATCATTCCGTTAAGTTATTCTATGATCTCTGAATCCGTCACCAAGTCATCCATAACCGCGGACACGGCTTTTCGGATAGATTTTTCCCTGCAGGGGTGTACAATGTGAAAGTCGCCAGGTTCCGCGAGGGACCTCCCAGCTCCTTATCCATACGTACCGCCAGACTCATTGCCAGACATTAGCTCTCTTCCGGGGAAAGCCGGCTGAGTGTGAAACGGCTACAATCTTTACCTCGCTTAAGACTAACCAAGGATCATCAGTGGCGGTAGGACAAGAGGTACCTTCCCGCACCCTATCCGCGGCCACTTATTTTCCTGACACAACCATCCTCATCTCAGTCTTGGCCACCATCTTCAACGCACGCGCAAATGGAAAGCCAAACTAGAGGACCCTCGGCTAGTCCGCCACAAGTTAGTCGGTCGACGAGGTTCCATATGCCCACGCATGGTTGCACGCTCAACTTGGCTCGTAGGCGAGAACTCGCACTTAGGCGGCGAGAACGAGACAACCCACCACATCCCATGTGGCCTCTCATCCCCACCTTTAAGCATTTTATTATCCGTCACCACAATTCTCCACCATCAACCATTTAGCTCATCACCTGTTTCCACCACAAACCATCCATCGTATAGCTATGCAATTTACTAAGCATGGCTAAGCATCAACATAGCATAGTAAGTATCTCAGGCCACAAAACAATCCTATGGATAATAGGAGGGAAAACAGGTATTGGCATCGGAAACTTAATGCAACTATAGGATACTCTAATCCCAGAGAATTGACATTTAGAACCGCATGCAATATTATAGTGGAGAAAATATTTTCGGAAACATAGGATAAGATATGCTCAGAGGGGGGATTACGCTTGCCTTGATCAACGTGCGGGTAGTACGGCTCTTCGGGGTATTGTGGAGTACCCCCGGTTGCTTGATCTATCGAGATACAAAACAACGGAAGAAAACGATTCAATCACCACACATATGCTTAACAAATGCAATGCGCAAACATATGATGACATGACATTTTAAATCCCCGGGAGGGGGATGATGCAACTATTCAATTTAAACGGAGTTCGGGTGCTTAGAGGGGCGCATCCCAGGTATACCGTGAATTTAGGTCATGATTTGTCTTACTTCTTGATTACGGTAGTCGAGACCCTAGGCTTTCACTTGTGGATGCTATGACATGATCATGTGGGAGATGTAGGGTTTTGGCGATTTAAAATACACATGATATTTATTTTAAAGATTAGTTCACCATTTTCCGGACATTTTGGTATATCGAGCACATCTTTCTAATGCACCGATACAAAGTTGTTACATTTCTAAACTCCCTTTTTAGATATGCTCTTTTGATTAGTTATTTTAAACAACAACTTAATTATTTAGTTGGGATTGGAAAATAGGTGAAATAGTAATTCCATTAGTTACTGAACCAAATCGGAACATCCGATTTAAATTGGGTTCGGATAATCCGACGGGAGGGAACAGTGAGGAAAAGTGGTACTGGCATTAAGCGGAATATCCGATCCACCTTTTACTCGGAAAATCCGATGTAGGCGGGGGTTGTGAAATTGGCTAAGGACCCAGAAGAAAACGGTACTGGCATTTCCCGGATTATCCGGTTCACTTCGGACTCGGATTATCCGAAGCCAGCGCCAGGAGGCGATGCTACGGCGAGCTGCACCGCCGAATCGAACTACGGCTCACGATCGAACGCGAGGAGGGCACAGGGATGGTTCACGCACTCACCCTGAGCACGCAAGCCAGGACGGCGAGGCTGGAGACACAGCAACGGTGGCGAATCGGGCGGCGGGGCGGTGTCGGGGACGGAGAAGGGAACGGACGGCATCGGCGATTGACTGCTCTCTGGCTCGATTCCTTTGGTGCAGAGGACGGAGGCGGCGCGGCGGAGCGCGTGGTGGTCGTGGCTCGGCTCGGGAAGCCCTCAGTCGACGGCGATGCGGCGGCGGAGCTCGGCGGCCGGCGGCAGGGAAGAACCTGACGACGGCGGCGATTCTTGACGTCTCGGGTCGATTCCAGCCACGAGGAGGAAGAGGAGAGCACGGCGGAGGTGCTGGTAGGCGGTGATTCGCTCGGGAGCTCTTCAAACGCCGGCGACGAGCACGGAAGCATGGCGGCCATGGCGCTCGTGGAGGGAGCACGTGGGGAGAGAGGAGATGGGGGAAACAGAGCAGATGAGGGATGGGGAGCAGCGTGGGCTCGCGTGCGTGCTCCTCTTCTTGCTGGGGAGAGGGCAGAGGGGCCCTGGGCGCGCGCGACGCACGAGCGTGACACGGCGGCAAGGAGCTCGTGGCTACAGGGAGAAGAAGATGGTTTTACATTTTAGTCCCTGGAAGTTTTAAAACCATCACAAACAGGTCCTTCTGCTGTTTCTTTTTAAAACCAGTGGCGGTAGGAATTTATTTGAGGCACTTAGGTACCTCCAAAAATTATGTAAATTTTTGGGTAGCCTCCTTATAATAATATGAAGCCCCCCTAATTTTTACAGATTATTTGAAAATCCTTTAGTAGGAAAACAAAATAGGAATTGCTTATAGGCATTTTTTAGAATTTCCAAAGTAATACTCTTTCAGAATTTTAAAGCAAGACAAAATATTAATTTGAGCACTTGGAACTTCCTCGACAGATCTACGAAGTCAAAGTCCTTTTGTTTTGCAAGTTTAAGTGTCTCACATTGTTGGGAAATTTGTTGGAACAAGTTGGATATTTTGTTTTCCAAATGTTGCCAAACCAAGTTAGTGTTGCTTAGCAAATGCAATATGGATGCCATGATGCAATGGAGCACAAAAAGTGGAAATTTTATTCGGGTTTTTAGGTTTTCAACTTTGGGCTGTTACAACTCTACCCTCCTTACAGGAATCTCGTCCCGAGATTCTAAGAGTAGGAAAGAGGGAGAAGGGTCACGTGGTACCACACGATCTTCTCACTTCGGGAGGCTTCTTTCTTGAATAGGTTAATCAAAGGCATCATGGAGATCTTCATCGGCTACACTTCAAGGTCACCATCAAAGTACACCATAGGAAAGGAGGAAAACTCACAGGAAGGATGGATCGTGGGGATGATACAGGACCGAGTACCTTGGGAGAACTTAGGATGGGACTTCAAGCGTCCCTTGAATTGAGAGTTAGGAGACACACGCGGGTGACGGGAGATCGAGAAGAAGTTTCTGGTTGGCAGACAACTGTCTCTCAAAAGGTTGGAAATATGAACTTTGCACAAGGTCGTAAGTTTCTGAAGACGAAAGTTAAACAAGATTCCAACAGATGAAGAGGTGGCTTAACCGATACGGCTTGAGTAGAACTTTCCTCACGGAGGAGCATTACAGACCACAAGAGAAGGACCGGGAAGCTGGACCAAGAGAACTTTAGAAACTGACTTTAGAAACTCCGAGAACGATAGTATCGGGAAAACTTCTTGGTGTTCTAGACTTCGAGGACAAGCTTCTTGAGGATCACCAACCGTCGTTTCTGATTGCGATTCAGATCTGGTTAGATGTGGAGATACTTCAAACTCCATGTAGGGATAGGAAGTTGTTCCAAAGGATAACGATGGATTATATATGCTAGAATCCCAAGAGCTAGACTAGAATGTATAACTCCAAAGGAGGAACAAGATTGCGGAACGCATGTATTAGCAACTGTCCGAAGACAACCTGCACCTACATGAATTACTTGCAATGAGACACAGATGAGCCCTTGTTGGGGAATATCAAAGAAGACAAAAGGATTTCTTGGAATCCTTCTCCTTCTTGAACCGTTCCACTAGTGGCTTGGAGGCATAGACGAAAATTTCTCAAGGAAGGGGGTGACAACGTACCCTACCAAGAATAATTTGCACATGCCGGATTGAGTTGGGATGATTCCAAGGAGACAAGTCAACCTACTCAGATCCTCGGCGACATCTTTCAGCAATTGCACGTGGACCAGAGAAAGTCATTTCTAACTTCGAGAACACATGCCGGGTGATGACATAAAGTTAGTGCTAACAAGTTTACAATGCTACGCCCACTATTCCATATAATCTCCTCAAACATGGAGGACAATAAGAGGTAGTTGATGGGCTCAACAACCAACTTATCTAGATACTCCAAGATGGTCGACTCATATGTCACATGAACGGGCATAAGCATTGCTCAGATTAACACATTCAGGGAGGTCGGTCGGAGTTTGATTTGACGATAGCCCAATTCAAATCAGAAGATTTGGAGGGTAGCATATCCAAAGAGGAGATACCACCTTGTTTCAACATGAAAAGACTAGACATCCCCTTGAGAATGAACTATAACAGATAGAGAAATAATTCAGGACATCCAACACGAATTTCTTGGAGAAAGGAGTTGTTCAGAGAACCAGCTTACTCATAAGCTCAACATCACGGACAGGTGACAACCTGGCGATACTTCTGGGAAGACCTACAGAATATCACGATCCACATATAGGATATCACGACATTCCGGTGGATCTTGAGTTCGAGAGGGAATCATGCCTTTCAAGGCACAATGAGGTGGTCTTGGAAGTTTCGGCACGAACCTAGCTCTTTGACCGAGGAAGGGCACCAGAGAAAACGAAGTGTAGGAGCATCACTTCATCAAGGAGATCATGATACTTAGCACTAGTGCACACTCTTTACACCAAGATATCGTGCTACTCTAAGATGGAATAGAAACAGAGACTAATAAACCTCTTATTTTGTGGACTACAAAACTTTGACCTAGCCCGAGAAATGGACAAGGTACTGGAGTTTGTTTCTCCGAACAAGATGAAGTGGGGAGTCTTGACGGATCAAGAGAGTGACTTGCATCGGAAAACACCAATGCACGATAGAGACATGACGGTCAAACGAAAGACAAGGGTCGGAAAGAAAATCAAGAGTAACAACATGCTCCGGAGAAATACTAAGATGTTAGAGATGCACCGGTTATTACTCAATTGTGATAACCATGCCCGAAAAGGGAAGATGCAACAGAGTCACGAACATAGTTGAAAGACTTGCTAGGAGGATTTGTCGTAACTCCGAGGGTTGCAAGACAGAACTTAAAACAAGGCTAAGGGAGAGTTGAAATTACAAAGCCAGCTGAGGTGTGGGAAAAGGTTGAACATTACCTCACTGACCAGGTAAAGGACTTGGGTTGAAGATCAGCATCATGCGCTACTAGCGAGAGTTAAGAAATCACAACTTAACACACACTAGTTGGCACAATCCGGGACCTTATGTTCAAGTCCTTGGGTTAAAACCCGAAGAAAGGAAACAATGATTAGACTCGATAGGAATACAAGGGTCCGTAAACAACTGAGTTGATAGGAATTTTCGTCGTACTCCAGATGGTTTCTCGGCACATGAAGCTTCGGATTGTAGTGCGGCGGAGCAACTGGACACATAACACTAAAGGTAACAGGTAAGAAGTCCAACCCCGAAATTCCTAATTTTGAGGTAAAAGATGAGAAGTGAAACCTTTAAGTCAAATCGAGGTAAGATTGTTCCGAGATTAGAGGGTCACCAGATAAGGAGTAAAAAGAATCCTAAGATGGTTTTCGCAACTCGTTTTTAGGTTAAAAATAATTTTCACAAACACTAGACTCAACGTCGACCAGTAGAAAGGGTTTCCTACAGGCAGTCCTGCTCTGATACCAACTTGTGGCGCCCCGACCTGACTGCTATACAGTGATACTGTGTCCCCGGTTATCCATTACCACCGGACACACTATCAAAGCATAATAGAGAGATTAAGACTTGTGGAACAACAGGCACATCACAGACTCTACGACACAAAAATCATTATAGTTCAACTCTTATAATAGAGAAAGATAGCAAATGACAAACAGAGGTCACAGACCCAACATTACAGCATGCGGAAGCGAAGTGAGTTGTTCTAACAACAAAAACCAAATTATGGCCTAAGAGGCCTGCAAATAAACATCCAGCGCCAGCTGTTCCGGGATGTCCCAAGCTGCCACCTGGGAACCCCAGACTACTCGTCGACGTCCACAAAGAACCCACCTTCGAGGTCGGTGAAGTCCTCTCCTAAAAACAAGCAAACGACGTTGAGTTCGACGAACTCGCAAGATTAAGAGCTAATATATGCCCGATGATTGGCTTTCAAGGTTTTATGGCTGTTTTGCATAAAGCTGATTTTATTTTAAAATGACATAATTCCATGGCATCGACTAATCAGATTATTTTGAAAAGGGGTAAGAAGAAACTCTTTTCTCTTGAGATCACTTTCTCAACAACAACCACCATCACCATTGTACCTGTTCATCAAAGGCACCTCCCCGAATCACCCTCGAGGAAGTCAACCTTGCAATCTTGAGTGGCACCTTTAGTACCCAAGTTTTAATCATTCCGTTAAGTTATTCTATGATCTCTGAATCCGTCACCAAGTCGTCCATAACCGCGGACACGGCTTTTTGAAAAGATTTATCCCTGCAGGGGTGTACAATGTGAAAGTCGCCAGGTTCCGCGAGGGACCTCCCAGCTCCTTATCCATGCGTACCGCCAGACTCATTGCCAGACATTAGCTCTCTTCCGGGGAAAGCCGGCTGAGTGTGAAACGGCTACAACCTTTACCTCGCTTAAGACTAACCAAGGATCATCAGTGGCGGTAGGACAAGAGGTACCTTCCCGCACCCTGTCCCGCGGCCACTTATTTTCCTGACACAACCATCCTCATCTCAGTCTTGGCCACCATCTTCAACGCACGTGCAAATGGAAAGCCAAACTAGAGGACCCTCGGCTAGTCCGCCACAAGTTAGTCGGTCGACGAGGTTCCATATGCCCACGCATGGTTGCACGCTCAACTTGGCTCGTAGGCGAGAACTCGCACTTAGGCGGCGAGAACGAGACAACCCACCACATCCCATGTGGCCTCTCATCCCCACCTTTAAGCATTTTATTATCCGTCACCACAATTCTCCACTATCAACCATTTAGCTCATCACCTGTTTCCACCAAAAACCATCCATCGTATAGCTATGCAATTTACTAAGCATGGCTAAGCATCAACATAGCATAGTAAGTATCTCAGGCCACAAAACAATCCTATGGATAATAGGAGGGAAAACAGGTATTGGCATCGGAAACTTAATGCAACTATAGGATACTCTAATCCCAGAGAATTGACATTTAGAACCGCATGCAATATTATAGTGGAGAAAATATTTGCGGAAACATAGGATAAGATATGCTCAGAGGGGGGATTACGCTTGCCTTGATCAACGTGCGGGTAGTACGGCTCTTCGGGGTATTGTGGAGTACCCCCGGTTGCTTGATCTATCGAGATACAAAACAACAGAAGAAAACGATTCAATCACCACACATATGCTTAACAAATGCAATGCGCAAACATATGATGACATGACATTTTAAATCCCCGGGAGGGGGATGATGCAACTATTCAATTTAAACGGAGTTCGGGTGCTTAGAGGGGCGCATCCCGGGTATACCGTGAATTTAGGTCATGATTTGTCTTACTTCTTGATTACGGTAGTCGAGACCCTAGGCTTTCACTTGTGGATGCTATGACATGATCATGTGGGAGATGCAGGGTTTTGGCGATTTAAAATACACATGATATTTATTTTAAAGATTAGTTCACTATTTTCCGGACATTTTGGTATATCGAGCACATCTTTCTAATGCACCGATACAAAGTTGTTACATTTCTAAACTCCCTTTTTAGATATGCTCTTTTGATTAGTTATTTTAAACAACAACTTAATTATTTAGCTGGGATTGGAAAATAGGTGAAATAGTAATTCCATTAGTTACTGAACCAAATCGGAACATCCGATTTAAATTGGGTTCGGATAATCCGACGGGAGGGAACAGTGAGGAAAAGTGGTACTGGCATTAAGCGGAATATCCGATCCACCTTTTACTCGGAACATCCGATGTAGGCGGGGGTTGTGAAATTGGCTAAGGACCCAGAAGAAAACGGTACTGGCATTTCCTGGATTATCCGGTGCACTTCGGACTCGGATTATCCGAAGCCAGCGCCAGGAGGTGATGCTACGGCAAGCTGCACCGCCGAATCGAACTACGGCTCACGATCGAACGCGAGGAGGGCACAGGGATGGTTCACGCACTCACCCTGAGCACGCAAGCGAGGACGGTGAGGCCGGAGACACAGCAACGGCGGCGAATCGGGCGGCGGGGCGGCGTCGGGGACGGAGAAGGGAACGGACGGCGTCGGCGATTGACTGCTCTCTGGCTCGATTCCTTTGGTGCAGAGGACGGAGGCGGCGCGGCGGAGCGCGTGGTGGTCGTGGCTCGGCTCGGGAAGCCCTCAGTCGACGGCGATGCGGCGGCGGAGCTCGGCGGCCGGCGGCGGGGAAGAACCTGACGACGGCGGCGATTCTTGACGTCTCGGGTCGATTCCAGCCACGAGGAGGGAGAGGAGAGCACGGCGGAGGTGCTGGTAGGCGGTGATTCGCTCGGGAGCTCTTCAAACGCCGGCGACAAGCACGGAAGCATGGCGGCCATGGCGCTCGTGGAGCGAGCACGTGGGGGAGAGAGGAGATGGGGGAAACAGAGCAGATGAGGGATGGGGAGCAGCGTGGGCTCGCGTGCGTGCTCCTCTTCTTGCTGGGGAGAGGGCAGAGGGGCCCTGGGCGCGCGCGACGCACAAGCGCGACACGGCGGCAAGGAGCTCGTGGCTACAGGGAGAAGAAGATGGTTTTACATTTTAGTCCCTGGAAGTTTAAAACCATCACAAACAGGTCCTTCTGCTGTTTCTTTTTAAAACCAGTGGCGGTAGGAATTTATTTGAGGCACTTAGGTACCTCCAAAAATTATGTAAATTTTTGGGTAGCCTCCTTATAATAATATGAAGCCCCCCTAATTTTTACAGATTATTTGAAAATCCTTTAGTAGGAAAACAAAATAGGAATTTCTTATAGGCATTTTTGAGAATTTCCAAAGTAATACTCTTTCAGAATTTTAAAGCAAGACAAAATATTAATTTGAGCACTTGGAACTTCCTCGACAGATCTACGAAGTCAAAGTCCTTTTGTTTTGCAAGTTTAAGTGTCTCACATTGTTGTGAAATTTGTTGGAACAAGTTGGATATTTTGTTTTCCAAATGTTGCCAAACCAAGTTAGTGTTGCTTAGCAAATGCAATATGGATGCCATGATGCAATGGAGCACAAAAAGTGGAAATTTTATTCGGGTTTTTAGGTTTTCAACTTTGGGCTGTTACACATTCCTCCTCTTAGTGAGGGGAACCTAGTAGATCTTGATCTTGGAGTTCTTGGTGTTTCTCCTCCTTTGTTCTTCCTCTCTTATTCCCCATAAGCATTTGTTGCTTTGTTGGAATTTGAGAGTGAAGGACTTGAGCACTCCGTGTGCTCTTGCCATTGCTTTTGTGCATCGGTTTGCTCTCTCCACGAAGATTCGTGGAAGTGAAAGTTCGTGAGTTTGTTACTCTTGGGTCATTGGACCCTAGACGCCTTTTGTGGCGAGTGGCGCCTTTTGTGGCGGTGCAAGGCCTTTTGTGGCCGCTTGGGAGCTCCCGATCCTTTTGTGGGTTGTGCCTCAAGTTTGTTGTAAGGGACTCGATTTCCGCCCAAAAGGAAATCAATAGTGGAAGGTGAATCGAGCTTTTGGGCAAGGTTCATCGGAGAATAGGGTGAGGCCATTTGTGGCATCTTGAGTTTGATACTCACACCCCTCCAACGAGACGTAGTCCCCTAAAAAGGAGGAACTCGGGAATACATCGTCGTCTCCGCGTGCCTCGGTTATTTCTATACCCGAGCTCTTTACTTATGCAATTTACATTGTGATAGCCTTCGTGCGTGAAGTTATATATCTTGCTATCACTTTGTTGCTTGACTTGCTTAGCATAAGTTGTTGGTGCACATAGGTGACATAGTTTATTTAGGTTGTTGGCTTGTTAATTTAAACATCTAGTTTTATTCCGCAATTAGCAAGCCTAAACCAGAAAAGTTTTTAAACGCCTATTCACCCCCCTCTAGGCGACATCCTTGTCCTTTCAATTGGTATCAGAGCCTGGGCTCTCTTTATAGGGCTTTACCGCCTAGAGAGTAAAGATGTCGTTTAGAGAATTAGTGCACAATCCCACTCTTAAATTCGATGGCACTAATTATGTTGTTTGGAAAATTCGCATGCTTAATCTATTTAGGGCCATTGGTCCAAATTATATCAAGAGTCTTGTAGATGTGGGTTTCTCTCCTCCAAAGGATTCGCAAGAATTATCTTTAGAGGAGGAGGAAAACTCTCATCTCGATACTCAAGTATCTAATGGCCTTATATGTGTTTTGAGCGATGTAGTTCTTGCTTCAATCATGCCTTTCCGGAATGCTCATGAGCTTTGGACCAAGCTTCAAGATAAATATGAAGTGTCCAACATTATTGAGGATGATTGTTGTCCCTCCACCTCCGGACGAGATGAGCTCACTTATTCTTCCACTTCACCAACATGTGATTTGTCACAAGGTAATGACATGGTGAGTGGTGATAGAGATTGCATTGTTGATGGTGAATCCTCTATTGACTATACGTCATCTCTATCTCATTGCAATGTTCTATCTTTGGACTTAAACACTTCTAGCACCTCAAATGTCTTACATGCTAGTATTGATAGTCCTTGCATATCATGTAATAGTTGTTTAACTAAATCTCATGATGATATGCTTCATATGTCTTGTTGTCATGAAAACAATACTTCCATATCCTCTATTTCGTGTATGGCTAACAATGTAGAGGAAAACCAACATTTGTTGGAACAAGACATGGATCTCAATGGTGCTTCAAGCAATTCTTCATCTTCGTCGTCCATCACTCACTTTTGCCTTATGGCTAAGGGTTCAAATGAATCTCCACCTTTGGAACCCTCTACATCTTGTGATGACGAGGATGAGGATTATTATGGATTAAAAGCTAATGATATTGACTCCTTAATGGAGAAGAGTGATTTGGTATTCGGTGCTCTCCCTAAAGGTAGTCAAGCTTGCTCTTACTTATGTGAAATTTTGTGTTTTGCTATTAAGTGCAAGGATATCATTGAAGAAAAGGGGAGACTTGAAAGAGAATATGCTAATGAGATTGCTTCCCTTACCATCGCTATTGAGGAAGAACATGAGCTTCGAGTTTCTCTTGTGGAGAAGCTTGAGAATATTGATGAATCTCAAAATGAAACTCTTTCTCAAATCATTAAAGAACGTGACCATGCTATTGCTAACTACAAAGTTTTAGAGAAACAAAAGGTCGTATTTGGTGTTGGTCATAATAGACTAAACGATGAGCTAGAGACGCTCTCCAAGGCTCACAAGGCCTTGGAGAGTGAACACTCTACTCTCACCAAGTCTTTTGAACAACTTCAAATACAATCTACTAAAATTGATGCACCTAGTTCCTCTACTTCTTCATGTGATCATGCTAATATTATTGAGGAAAATGCTAGGTTGAATGATGAGCTTGCCAAGTTGTCTTCTTCCATTTCTAATGCTAATGATGCTTGTGCTACTAACTCCACTTCTTGTGAAGCATCTATTTTGAAGGAGAATGTTGAGCTAAGGGCTCAACTTGAGTTGCTAACTAGCAAGTATGGGAAATTGGAAGAAAGTCATGAAAAGCTCTCTAGCTCTAATGAGGATCTTCTAGCATCCCATGCTAGGCTAAAGTTAGCTCATGAGGCTATCACTACAAAGGTAAAATCTTGTGAGCCTCATGTGGACAAAGGCACAACTTCTACTAGAAATGCTTTATTGTCTTGTGCTAGTCCTAGTGATTCATCCACTCACAATGTTGCTACATCTTGTGATGAATTACTTTCCATGCCTTGTTGCTCTAACAATGAAGCATCTACTTCCTCTAGTGTTTTTGTTGATACTAACCATGTAGAGGAAATCAAAGAGCTCAAGGCCCAAGTCACTTCTTTGAAGAAAGACTTGGAAAAGCGTCATGGTGGGGATTCTACACTTGACAATATGTTGAGTGTTCAAAGACGCCCCAATGACAAGAGTGGACTTGGATTCAACTCCAATAACAAGAACAAGTCCAAGTATAACAAGAAGAAAAAGGGCCAAGAACAAGTTAAAGATTCGGCCAAGATTATTTGCTTCAAGTGCAAAATTGAAGGGCACCATGTTAGATCTTGCCCTTTGAAGAAGAAGCCTCTTAGTGAGAAGCAACAAGGGAAGAAGCCTCAAGTGCAATCTCAAGTTCCTCAAGGTGAAGAACGGCCTCTTCCCAAGAAGAATCAAGCTACCCCTCCTCAAGTCAAGACTCCAACTAAGAAGAAAGGAGGAAGTAGGTGTTGCTACCTATGCCGTGAGAAGGGTCACGTTGCTTCTTCATGCACAAATGGTAACTTATCCAACCCCATTATTATTAATGATGATTATTCTCTTCGGAAGGATAAAGTTGGCAATGTGTTTGCCAAATATGTTGGTACTCAAAGTGGTGTCAAGAAAAGAACCATTTGGGTTGCCAAACCTATTGTGACTAACCTCTTAGGACCCAACTTGGTTGGGGACCAACAAGCTAAAACTTGATCAATAGGTGTTGTTGGAGGGCATTGGAGACTTGGCTACATTATGAAGAATTAAGGGATCTTCATCAAAAAGTATTCTCTCAAGCCAAGTCATTTGGATTATATTGTTCTATCTCATATCCAATGTTCCTCCTTGCGGTAACTTTTATTTAAATCATATATACATTGAAAGTTGCTTGCACCCTTGCATGTGTTAGGTTTTGTACCTCACTAGTGTTGGTATGTGTTGTGCTCTCTACTTACTTATCTTGAGTAATCAAGATTGTGTATGTTGGTTTGCACACCATGTAGTTGTGTTGAGCCTTATTGCTTTTATTTGATATCTATCTTGTTGGCTCCATTTGAGGATTAATGGACTATCCATTTTTGGAGAGTGATATGCTTCGTACACTTCACAATCCTAAAATTGTGTATACATGAGGAATACCACTTAGTGTCGATATTTCAATGTTATCTATTCTCTATGTGGTATGTCTTGCTCATGAGAAATTCAAATTCTATAATGTCCATTAATTTCTCAAGTTGGCTTTGTTTGCCTCTTGTTTTAAAATAAATGAATTGTCACATTATGGGGGAGTAATAAGCTTTGTGCATATTACAAGCCTAGATAATGTGAACATGTGAGGTATTGCCACCTAGAACTGATATTCTTCATTATCTTATTCCTTTGTGGCATGTTTCTCAAACAAGTTCCTTTTTGCTTAAATACTATTTGCCTCTCACCGTTGGATCTTGTTTGTGATGGATGTTCTTGATATGGCTTTCCCTAATTATGTTCTCTATATCTTTTTGGGAAACCAATTGCTTCAAGCTACTCCTTGGAGTTGCTTTGCATGATCGCGTGAATATTTGAAGCTATCAAGAATATCTATCTATCTATCTATCTATCTATCTAAGCATAGCTTTTATTTCCTATCCTTTGCCATATGCTTATGTTTTGTGAATATGATCTTGAATATATCTTTGCAATCCACCACCGAGAAATATCTCCATACATTACTTGTCTTGACAAGTGATAATCATATTTGTGGTAAATATATTGATCATATTCACTTTGGCTCTTGCTTTGAATTGTCTTCCTTGTATCTTTTGGATCCTTGTTGCTCTACACAAAATTTGTTTTGTGCTTTCTTGAGTTGGGAAAAGCAATGATCCAATTCTTGTGCATTGACATTCAAAAGTCATACTTCTTAATAATGCACTATTCCTTGGGAAACTATCCTACTTTGAGTAAAACACCGTTCTTTAAATTGGTATTGCAATTTCTTGCCTTTCTTGAACATGACTAGTGTTTGAATAATATATATATATAGAGAGAGAGTGATGATCTCATGTGTGTGTGCATTTTGTATTCAAATGCAAATTCATAATTAATGCACACATCTTGGGGGAGCAATCCTATAAGCTTTTTGAACATTAGTTGTATTCATTTGGTAGTTGATCCCGATGACGTGTCTCTTTGGAAGACAAACATTTGTCGTCTTGGTACCTTGTGCCATCATGAAAAGTGTAGAGGGTTTGGGTTATTCCTTGATGATATTTTCATCAATTTGGTATCTTGATTTCATTGGTATCTTTTTCAAAGTGGTATCTTCAATCATGTGTTGATTTGGATATTTGATATAATTTGGGCAACTTATTTCCTTGTCACACTTGTGTGTACTTTGTTGGTTAATTGGTGTTTTGTCCGAATTGTATCTCGTTTGGTTCTTGAAAGTTTTGTGCATGCATATTTACTATATGTATATCTTATGGCATGCTTACTTTCATTGATCCAATATATAGGATAAACTCCATCAAATCCTAAATGGGTAAGATGTGCATGAAATTCAATTTCATATCAATATGCACATATTTATGTGGAGTTTGTCCTATGTATTGTAGTTGCTCTAACTACTTTGGACCCAATTAGTTTGGGTACCATGTTGTACTTGAATTTGTTTTAGGTACACTTGAGATACATTGTTAGCTTGTCTCATCTACAAGGAAGGTGTTGTCACCATGTGCTTATTGGAGCCAAGCTCGGATGATTGTGAACTCGTATCTTCTACATCAACAATGCTATCTCGGTAACAAGTATCTAGCTCATGCATACATTTCTAGCTTTCAATCTTGTGTAGGTTGTTTCATGGCATGAATCTCT
This sequence comes from Poa pratensis, assembly GCA_947311845.1. Lineage (NCBI taxonomy): Eukaryota > Viridiplantae > Streptophyta > Magnoliopsida > Poales > Poaceae > Poa > Poa pratensis. Next base: position 175,847 of record CAMZMU010000027.1, read on the forward strand.
TTTTGCAATTCTTTTGGTTCTTGCAAAACAACTTTGTTGCAAATGTGGGCAAGCCGGGATGATTACATATCAAGGGGAATATATATAATCATTTTCATGATTCATCAATCCCATATATGTTAATCTAGCACTTTCTACTCTATGGCTCACATATGTAATATTGATGCTTTTCAAAATCATTTGCCTTTTGCGATACTTGTTATCTTTCTCGGAGCATCCCATTTTTATCACTTTATCCCTTGTGGATAGTTTTGATGCTATGATGAGTATGTGTTGGAAGTTCATCTATATCCCTTTAAGATAAAACTAAGCTTTGTGCTATGCTTTTAAACAAAGATCTTATTGGTGTATTTATGACTTCCACTTGGATATCATGTTCTTTAGCTTTGTACCTATTTTTGTGTGTACATGTTTATTTGTGGACTTATATCTTAGTGATTGGTGTCTACTTAGAAACTTATACACATGAGAATAGTTACTTCTTTAATTGGTATTCCAATTCTTTAGTGACCACCCCTTGTTCTCTTTTGATTCCTTGGTGGTCTCTAAAAGGCACAAGCTTCATTTTTCATTTGGTATTCCATTTTACATCTTAATAAGCTTGTGGAGCTATTTGCTATATCTTCTTTGGTGTGTGGGTACGGGAAAGACACGATATGCACTATGTGCAACACTTTTTAAAAGACTATGTTGATGCTTTTGCTCATCCTTGTATTGGTCTCCTAAAATGTCTTTATATCTCACACCCATCATTTTATTTGCCGCTCCTTGCTCACGTTGCAAAACATTTTATTTGTTGCAAGTTGTTCTGCTCCTTTTTCTCTTTATATTCTCTTGCATATGCTTGTGTTCGAATCTATCTAGGAGGGAGTGAGGATTCCATGTTGTGCACACTATATTGAAATGCAAATCCGTTTTGTGCACGTACCTTGGGGAGTTCCCTCTCGATTTTGAGAACACCTTTTCGGATCCTTTGTTTGGTTACTTCTTTTGTCGAAGTATCCTTCAAATTTGATTTTCTTTCGCAATCTTTGGATCCTTGATATAGTTTGATCTCCCTGCCTCTATTCGTCATTGGATACGTGCATTTGATTTAACTCATATTATGAGAAATGCACACATTATGGGGGAGCTATTCCTATATTGGTCTTCTAAATTTTTCCTCCCATTTCGGCAATCGATGCCAATGGGGGAGAGATTTAGAGGGTTTAAGGGAATTTGGTTTTATGCTTTAGTTTCGTTCTTAAGCATTTGCCTTTCTTTCTCTTGCATCCTTGCTCTTTATTGTGCATGGTTGCTTAATTCATTATATAAACCCTCGTAAAAGGGATTGTCATCAATTACCAAAATGGGGGAGATTGAAAGAGCATGTGTTGCCCCATGTGTGGTTTTGGTAATTAATGACAATCTCTATCGACTAATGTTTGCATTGAGATATCTTTATAGATCGAGTCCATGAAGAAGTTTGGAGTTCATGTGTTGGACTCTAGAAGAGTATATGATGACCAAGGTTCTATCCAAGGATTTATATATGAAGAATGGTCATGTGTAGAGATGAGCTTATTGCAAGAGTGGCTTGGAAAAGAAGATTGAGTGAAGATTCATGTTTATCTCCAAGCCATCATCATATCAAGACAAGAAGTATATGAAGCGCAAGTGGATTCTTGAAGACGGAGCTTAGCGAGGCTCTCCCATAATGGAGTATGGGGGAGCATTTGGAGATGTCTTCATCAAGCATGTGCTAGCAAGCGCAATCAAGAAAGGTGGTCCACTTGAAGAGATCAAGATCGTCATCATCTAGCTCAAGTGGAATGCGCAAGGCAAAGGTATGATCTTGATAGGTTTTCTATTTTACCGGTCTCATGTTGTTAGTGGGAGACCGGGTTATAGGATAGACGGCGTACTATCAAGAGGGGCTCTCAAGTGAGTAACTTGATCGCATCTTTGTGGAGAGCTCAAACCTTTGCATTCTTGGCATATCATCTTTCTTGGTTCTTATTTGGCTTTTATCCATGTGAGAATTTAGAGCTTGTGTTCATCTCCATACCAAGCTCTAGTTCATCAAAAACGGGTTTCAAGTGAATATCTTGTGGTGTTTTTGATGTTGGAGGTTTTACCGGTTCGTCGTTTCTAGAGAGGTCAAACTCTCTCCTTGTGGTCTCCTCCTCACATGATGGACTATGATGTGTATATGCATGATCTTGTAGTGCTTGTGATTATCTTCGGAACAAGCCCAAGATCATTGAAAACGGAGTCCGGATGAAAACTTGTTTGCATTCTCGGCTTTGGAAATATTATCGGTCCACTTCAAGATAGGGTCCACACCTTCCCATGTGTGGTATCCCCTCTATATTTGTGACCCTTAATATTTCCAACGCAATTGGATTCACCTGATTTGGAGTTCGGACGAGAAAGTTATTGCATTTCAGGATTTGCTGCTCTGCTGGTTTTTCTGTCCGGAGTCTCCGTGGTTTTAGGTCCGGAGTCTCCGGCCCCTGGTTTTGAGGCTAAGTGCCTCGCGCACGGCGCTTGCGGTATCGAGGCCGGAGTAGGTCCGGAGTTTCCCCGGAGTTTCCGGCAGGGCCGGAGTTTCCGCCCTCAAGGTCCGGAGTTTCCGGCCCATCTGGTTTTTCTGCGTTGAAGAGCTTCGCGGCGGCAGCCGCTGTTTTGAATCCGGAGTTGGTCCGGAGTCTCCCCGGAGTCTCCGCCCAGACCGGAGTCTCCGGCCTTTTGTGGTCCGGAGTCTCCGGTGTTAGTTTTCTGCAAACGGTTTTTCCCTGCTCTCCCCGGTCCGGAGTCTCCGCACTTTTGGTCCGGAGTCTCCGCACTGGCCGGAGTCTCCGGCCTCCGTGGTCCGGAGTCTCCGGTCTAAGTGGCTGTAACGGCTCTTTTTCTGGGAGGGGTATTTATACCCCTCCACCTACCTTCAGCCACTTAGCTCTTCCAAGCACGTTTTTCCCCTTCTCTCTCCTCCATTGTTGACATTGAAAGCTTGCCCCTCTCCCAATTCCTCCATGATTCTTGCATATCTTTGAGGGATTTGAGAGAGGAGATCTAGATCTACATTTCCACCAATCCATTCCTCCTCTTAGTGAGGGGAACCTAGTAGATCTTGATCTTGGAGTTCTTGGTGTTTCTCCTCCTTTGTTCTTCCTCTCTTATTCCCCCATAAGCATTTGTTGCTTTGTTGGAATTTGAGAGTGAAGGACTTGAGCACTCCGTGTGCTCTTGCCATTGCTTTTGTGCATCGGTTTGCTCTCTCCACGAAGATTCGTGGAAGTGAAAGTTCGTGAGTTTGTTACTCTTGGGTCATTGGACCCTAGACGCCTTTTGTGGTGAGTGGCGCCTTTTGTGGCGGTGCAAGGCCTTTTGTGGCCGCTTGGGAGCTCCCGATCCTTTTGTGGGTTGTGCCTCAAATTTGTTGTAAGGGACTCGATTTCCGCCCAAAAGGAAATCAATAGTGGAAGGTGAATCGAGCTTTTGGGCAAGGTTCATCGGAGAATAGGGTGAGGCCATTTGTGGCATCTTGAGTTTGATACTCACACCCCTCCAACGAGACGTACTCCCCTAAAAAGGAGGAACTCGGGAATACATCGTCGTCTCCGCGTGCCTCGGTTATTTCTATACCCGAGCTCTTTACTTATGCAATTTATATTGTGATAGCCTTCGTGCGTGAAGTTATATATCTTGCTATCACTTTGTTGCTTGACTTGCTTAGCATAAGTTGTTGGTGCACATAGGTGACATAGTTTATTTAGGTTGTTGGCTTGTTAATTTAAACATCTAGTTTTATTCCGCAATTAGCAAGACTAAACCAGAAAAGTTTTTAAACGCCTATTCACCCCCCCTCTAGGCGACATCCTTATCCTTTCAGTTGGCATGACATGGAAAAGGTGTTCACGCAGCACTTCCAGGGCACATACAAGCGACCCAATACATATACAAATTTGGTTCGCTGTCTGCAAAAGTCAGACGAAATAGCTACAAGCCTCCTAAAGGGCTCAAGTCTCGGACATAAGCTCGTACGCATGCAAGTCAAGGATCTCGGAGTCATGCTTGAAGTAGCAGCCATGTACGCACAGTCGGATGATGATGCACGCGATCGAGATGGCGCACATGACATGGCGCCAAGCAGGCGAGCAAGTCACAAACGCAAAGCTCCCCAGGACGACAAAGCCGGACCGTCAAACGAGGTTGCCACCGCCTTCGAAGGCAAAGGCGGCGACCGCAAGTGGAAAGGAAAGGGTAAAGATGGCGGCTCTAGCAAGCAACGCCTGACATACGATCAGGCAAAAGCCTTGCCCTGCCCAATCCACGCGTCCTTAGGCAAAGTCAACCATACATTAGGGGAATGCCGGTTCATGGAAGACTTCAAGAAGGACCCCAAGGTTGGCTGGAAGCCAAAAAAGAGCAAAAAATCTGAGAAGACAAAGAAGGAAGACGATGATGGGGCAATATCCATGTCCGAGGATGAGGAACCTATGATTGTGCGCAAAGAAAAGAAATACCCCAAGGTACATGGCCAATTGGTGTGCTTCTTAGGCACTCCTTCGGCAAAGGAAGAAAAGGCGGAGATGCGCGAGCTAAACGCCACAGTGCCAGACGTTCCCCAGTATTAGACTGGTCGGAGGAGCCAATAACTTGGGATAGAGATGATCACCCAGATCACGTACCTCACCCCGGCAAATACGCCCTTGTCATCGACCCAATTGTCGACAACTTCAGACTCACCAAGGTGTTGATGGACGGCGGCAGCAGCCTCAACATCATCTACGCGGACACGCTGAAGCGCATGAACTTGTCGGAAAGCCAGCTTGACTACAGCAAAGTCAAGTTTCATGGCATCGTTCCGGGAAAGCAAGCCAAGTCAATGGGAAGCATCAAATTGGAGGTTACTTTCGGACCTGAGACAAACTACCGCTCGGAGCATCTCAGGTTCGAAGTAGTCCCCTTCAAAAGTGCCTACCACGCCATCTTTGGACGGCCAGCTTTCGCCAAGTTCATGGCTCGGCCGTGTTACATCTACAGCAAGCTGAAGATGCCGGGACCCAACGGTACAATCACCGTCAGTGGCAACTTCAAGAAAGCAAAGGAGTGCGAGCGTGGCAACGCCGCCTTCGCTGAGGCAGTCCTCCATGCAGAGGAATTAGCCATGTTGAAAAAGGAGCTTGATACGTCGCAGCTGCCGGATGTAAAGACCGCAGAGCAAAAGAACACTTTCAAGGCGTCCGAAGACACAAAGAAGGCGGACTGGTCCCAGGTGACAGCTCCAAGCAAGTCACCATAGGGGCAGGCTGGACGACAAATAGGAAAGCGCGCTCGTCAGGTTCCTCCGTGAGAATCAGGACATCTTTGCATGGTCGTCAGCCGACATGCCAGGTGTCCCGAGGGAACTTGCCGAGCACTCTCTTAACGTCTACGAAGGAGCCAAGCCAGTGAAGCAAGGAATAAGGCGCTACGGTGAGAAGAAGCGGACAGCAATAGGGAAGGAGATCATCAAGTTGCAAGAAGCCAAGTTCATTAGGGAGGTAGTACACACTGATTGGTTGGCAAATCCTGTAATGGTTCCAAAACCTAATAAGGAAATGAGAATGTGCATTGATTATACCGGTTTGAACAAGTGCTGTCCTAAGGACCACTTTGCTTTGCCTCGTATAGATCAGGTCATAGACTCCACAGCCGGCTCCGAGCTGCTGTGCTTTTTGGATGCGTACTCCGGGTACCACCAAATCAAAATGCGAGAATCCGACCAAATCAAAACATCGTTCACTACACCCTACGGGACCTTCTGCTACATCACGATGCCCTTCGGTCTAAAAAATGCCGGCGCAACGTATCAGCGGTGTATGCAAAGATGCCTTCACGAGCAAATTGGCCGCAATGTTCACGTCTATGTTGACGACATTGCCGTCATGTCAAGAAAGAAGGCAGATTTGCTTGACGATTTGAGAGAAACCTTTGATAGCCTCCGGGTATATAGGATGAAGCTCAACCCGAAAAAATGCGTCTTCGGGGTTCCTGCCGGCAAATTGCTTGGCTTTATCGTTTCCGAACGAGGAATAGAGGTAAATCCAGAAAAAATCAAAGCGATCCTCAACATATCCAGGCCCAAGGACCTGAAGGACGTGCAGCGACTTGCCGGCTCGGCGGCTGCCGTCAGTCGTTTCATTAGCCGTCTTGGTGAGAAGGCATGCCTCTCTACCGGCTTCTGAAGAAATCCGACAACTTTGAGTGGACAGACGAAGCAGACGCCGCCTTGCAGCAACTCAAGGACGCGTTAACGTCTGCTCCAATTTGGCAGCTCCTCGTTCGCAGGAACCAATGCTGCTTTACATCGCGGCAACTAACTTGGTTGTTAGCGTGGTCCTGGTTGTGGAACGCAAGACGGAAAACAGACTTGCCGGAACAACGTCCGGTTTACTTCATCAGTGAAGTATTTTCCGCCTCAAAACAGCGTTATCCGCATTACCAGAAGCTGGTCTACGGTGTTTTTACGCCGCCAGAAGTTAAGGCACTATTTCCAGGAGCATTCAATCACGGTTGTGAGCAAGGCACCTCTGGGGGATATCATCAATAATACAGATGCACAGGCCGCGTTGCCAAGTGGGGCATCGAACTTGCCGCCTTCGACATCACGTATAAACCCAGAACGGCCATTAAATCTCAAGCCTTAGCAGACTTTGTAGCAGATTGGACGGAGGCCATGGACGAAGTACCTCTCCCTGAAGATGCATATTGGATCATGCACTTTGATGGATCAAAAATGCTTCAGGGCTCGGGGGCTGGCATTGTTTTAAGAAACCCTCAAGGAGACAAGCTTAGTTATGTGTTACAAATTCACTTCAAGGCAACTAATAATGTTGCTGAATACGAAGCTCTCCTTCATGGTTTACACATTGCCAAGGAACTTGGCGTCCAGCGTGTCCTCTGCTACGGAGATTCAGACTTGGTGGCGCAACAGATACGTGGTACTTGGGACACAAAGAGCGAGACAATGGCGGCATATCGAGCTACCGTTGACGAATTCGCCAATGTTTCCTAGGCTACGAGGTCCGCCACATCCCAAGAGCTCAAAATGAGGCGGCAGATACACTTGCCAGAATGGGGTCTGAACGCAAAAAGGTACCAAAAGATGTTTTCCTGGAACACCTACACAAGCCGTCAATAAAAGGAGCAGACCTCCTTGACCCAGAGTCGGCAGAACCAGTTGAAGACGCTAGCTATGCCGTCTACTGGTAAAGCCGGATTGGACGACGCCATATTTGGACTTCCTGATCAATCAGGAGTTGCCGGACGATGAGGTTTTGAAAAGGCAAATCATAAGAAGAGCCAAGGCATTCACAATAATCAAAGGCGAATTGTACAAGCGTAGCACCACTGGTGTTTACCAACGTTGCATTTCGCCCGAAGAAGGCAGAGAACTGTTGGATGAGATACATGCTGGCGTGTGTGGACATCATGCTTCCTCACGCGCCCTTGTTTCAAAAGCCTTCCGACAAGGTTTCTACTGGTTGACAGCCAAGCAAGATGCAGAGGACATCGTCAAAAGATGCAGGGGCTGCCAACTTTATGCCAGACAATCACACATGCCAGCTCAGGAGCTTAAAACAATACCCATCACATGGCCTTTCGCAGTCTGGGGCTTGGACATGGTTGGTCCGTTTAAAACGGCGCCTGGTGGCTACACACATTTACTTGTGGCTGTAGACAAGTTCACCAAGTGGGTTGAAGCTAAGCCTATCAAAAAGCTAGACGGGCCACAGCCGCAAATTTTCTGTGGGGAATAATCTCTCGGTTCGGGGTGCCTCATAGCATTATCACCGATAACGGCACTAACTTGTCGCAAGGCGAAGTTGAGGAATACTGTTATAAGCATGGTATCCGCCTAGATCTTGCCTCAGTAGCACATCCGCAGGCAAACGGTCAAGTAGAGCGTACAAATGGTTTAGTCCTACAAGGCATCAAACCACGTCTCGAAGTACCATTGCACAGAGCGGCTGGGGCTTGGGTGGATGAATTGCAATCTGTCCTTTGGAGTTTACGCACAACTCCAAACAGATCAACCAAGTTTACTCCTTTCTTCTTAGTCTATGGCGCAGAAGCAGTGTTGCCGACCGACATGATGTATGATTCTCCCAGAATTCAAGCCTACGTCCAGGAAGACGCAGAAGATGCAAGACAGGATGGCCTTGACCTACTTGATGAAGAACGAGATTGCTCTCGCACGATCCGCCATCTATCAGCAAAGTTTGAGGCGTTATCACAGCAGAAGAGTAGGCAACGAAGTTTTAGAGTTGGTGACCTGGTCCTCCGCCTAATCCAAGACAGGAAAGGCTTGCATAAGTTATCCCCGCCTTGGGAAGGACCTTTGTGGTCAGTAAGGTGTTGCTCAATGGTTCTTATTACTTGGTAGACGCCGAGACGGATACAAGAAGAAGCGAGGTCGCAAGCGCAAAAGGAAGGTTGACGACAAGTACGAAGAAACCAAGCGACCTGGAACATTGAGCAGCTACGTCCTTTTTACACTTAGCAATTTCCACATTGTAATAAGTACTATATGATTATGAAATAAAAGTCTGTGGTTTGCTCATTCAGTTTTGGGATCATGCCATCTTTTGTCTTTTCTCGCAATCATATATCTGTTGTCATAAAAGTTACCGAACAAAATATTTTTGCTCCGTGCTAAGGTTCAAACTTTTTGACATTTGCCGTCTGCCGGCTAAAAAAGCAAACAATCTTTGCACCGCCTAATATGCTATCTGTCTGTTTGTGTGTGGGTCGCCTAGTAGTATGTCGTTGGCACCAACATGCTGGCTTTGGTCTCTGAGTCTAAATTAGTTGGTATTGCACCTGGTTGGCTCAGCTAAAGTAACTAAGATGAGGTTCCGCCAACATATGAAAAAGCTAAACATGCAAACGAGATACATATTAAGGCGGGCCACTTAAATAAGCCTACCGCCAAGTGTAGCATAAAAGTTGGCCCAGAATATTTACAAACCCAAAATATAAAGTTTTTTGCGTTAACAGATTAACGCAGTGTTTTGTGCTGCCATTGCAGGAGAGGACAGTCAAGGAGTTGCCGCCTTGGTGGAGGTGGTTGGAGATCCTGGGGGCTGACGCCGGCATCCTTGGGGCTGGCTCCGCCATCCTGGGGGCTGCGCTCGTCAGCTCGGCTTCGCCTTCTCGCCTACGGCAGCTTCAGGATCCGCCAAGGGGGATCGGCTGGCAACATGTGGATCCGGGTGTTCCTTGTAGAACTTGCGGATGTCAACCATGTTGGCAACCCGGGTCGCATAGCCTCGAACAGACCGCAGCACGTCCTGCATCACGATGGCTTGGTTGTTTTCGTCTTCGGTGGGGAAGTACTCGGTGACTTGATGAATATCAGCCTCCGGATACCACGCCGCCGTCATCGCCAATGCCAACTTGGCACCGCCTCGTGCTGCTGATCGTTGCATGCTGTCATGTTCGGTTGCCGCCTTCTCCAGCAAATCCGGCAAGGCATCGAAGTTGACGGGATTGTCGTCCTCGCCAGGGTAGAACTTGGCGGCAAACGCTTTGCCTGCACCGACAATCTGGTTGACGATTTCGCCAACTTTCAAGATACGGGCAAGGCGCGGCGTCGTAGCCATGTCATCACCCAGTTAGCCGGCACTGCACAAATGCAAACAGTTACACACTGCAGCTTGAAATTTCAAGAATTCAATGTGTCAAAGAAGGATGAAGGGTTAGAAACATACCCAAGACATGCTCGTGGATGGCGTTGACCTCGTCCAAATGGTTCTCAAGTGTTTCCTGCGCTAGCTGGACTGCCTGTGACAGTTGTTCCTGCTGCGCTTTGGCATTCTTGTTCACCTGGTCGAGGTTGTTGCTCATGGCTTCAAGTTGTCCCGTCAACTTGCTAACCTCGGCGGCATGGGCAAGCTACCGCTCCTCCAGCTGCTTGGCGTGATCCGCCTTCAGCTTTGACACCAATTCAGCAAGATCTGCAGCTTCGTTCATCAAAGCTTGCATGTCAGTGGAGTTCTTGAGAATATCTTGCGCAGTGTTTAATAATTCTACAAATAAAGAGAAAGACGACTAAAATACTTGTCGAAAAAGCAAAAAGAAGTCGGACGAAAAGAAGGCAAGGAAAACTTTGTCACCTTCATCCTTTTTGCGAGCCTCTTCCAAGCTCGCAATCTGGCCATTTTTCATCTCCACGTCCTCTTGCAGTTGCTGATATTCTTTGTTTTCTTCTCTTGAGCACGGAACAGCTCAAGATTAGAAGCAAGAACGGCCTGCATACATGAAGACAACGTTAAATTAGCACTATATAGTCAACGAGACCACCTTGCCGGCTAAAATATTTTTTAGCCGCCAAAGTGCTCGGGGGCTGCGACTATAGGGTAAATTACCTCAAGTTGACCGTGCAGGGCTTCGTGGAGATCATCCATGTGCGAGTAGCGCATGGTCCTCAGCGTTTGCCGAGGATCTTGTAGACCTTTGCCAGATTGGGAGTTGGGTTTGGAGGACGATCCGCCATGGCTAGCCGCCAACTGGTCATCCATCTCCTGCTTCATGGCAATAAATTGAGCGGCATCATTAGCCGAAGCTTCAGCCGTCTTGGAAGTAGTGGGTCCGGCAACCGATCTTTTGCCCGCCATCTTCTCCGAAGCCGCCTCTGCGGTACCAACAGCTGTGTATGTTCCCTGGCATACAACCACGGGAACGCCAACTGTAGGCGTTGAGGGCGCAGTGGCTGGAGAAGATCGTGGTGGCTTGCCCCTACCGGCAAAAATCTTCAAGTTGGAGCGGAGCTTGGGCATGGCAGGCTTGCCCCTGTAAGCAGAAAAGTGCAAGTTCCTCAGTAAGAACTTATATCAAAAATGGCAAAGTCAGGGAAAGCAAAAGCTTGCCTACCGTTTGAATGGGATATTTTCCCCCAAGGTCTCATCCTTCGCCTCGGCAGAGGTGGCCGCCTTCTTCCTCTTCTCCAAATCCTTGGTGGAGATGCCAGCTTTGCGCTTCTTCGACTTGCTGGGACCGGTGTCGTACCAGTTGGGCGCCAAGTCTTCATCCCCAAAGGTTTGCAGCTGAAAAGGAAAAAAAGGCAACGTTAGTTCAGTACCCATTGGGCAAAGATGCTAAGGAAATAACAAAGTAGCTCTGGCTTACCACTGGGGCTGGGTTATCATCTGTGAACATGGCGACGCTTACTGCCGCCTTCACCGACAGAGGCTTCACAAGCTCTCTGAGCCGGTACTCTAGTGCTTCTTGGTCGAGGGTGCTGTTGCCGGCGTCATCCGCCTTGTACTCGCACATCTTAAGTGGACGATGGCAGATGACGGTGTCAACTCCGTCAAGTTGCGGAGTGTTGACACCAAATTTGTCGCAAAATAAAATAAATGGCGATTATGAAATATGGTCACACCGTAATAAAATAAAGGACAAATTATATGGAAAAGATATTTCGAAATTAAAGGGGTTTACACACGGTAGCTAAATCCTATGATTGCGTAGACCATACTGTTTACGTACGTATATACACATGCATGTAAGTGCTAATAAATTTCTCAAACCAAGGCCCATGTCCATAAACTATGCGTGGCCAGAGAACTACGCGCATGCATGGATAATGCATGGATTAGCCGGCAAAATTAACAAATAATTATAATTATGGGCTAATTAGCCAGCCCATGGCCCACATGCATGCAGTTCCCTATTGAACGCTCCAGAATTTGAAATATCTCCAAGAGACTAAGTCCACGCGAGAAAGCTTGGAGCGTACACAAGTTGCAACTGACCACGCTCCCATGTTCTCTGCCCACGATCGCCAGGACGTGCGCCCTTCGTCTGTGGAACGTCTCTCGCCGGCCGCCTATATAAAGGATCGCTGCTGGCTGACTCAAGGGGCCGATCATTCATTCATCTCGCTCCCCAGATCGCAAATCATCATCGCTCATATCGCTCATCGTCTCCATCGACTCATACACACCCCCATATTTCATCGCCCAACACATCTAGCCGCAGCGCTCATTGCTCACCCACATACACGCTCCTGCTGATCATACGCCGCCGGCCGCCAGCATACAGGCCGCCGCTGCACTCTTCCACACGTGAGAAGGAAAAGGTCAGGAGAAGGTGAGATTATGGTTCTTCCCTTGCTTCATGGTTGGTCATATTGACACAGCCATGGAGTTTTCTCCTCTTAATCGTTAGTTTTGTCATATTGACACAAACTAGGGATTTTCATATTATTTGCTACATGTTTCCTTGCTCTTTGGCTGGTCATATTGACACACACCATGGAGTTTTCTTCTTAAGATCATGATAATTAAGCTCTTGTTTTGGTCATATTGACACAAACCAAGTAGCACTAAAATGCATATGTTTCCAAAATCGCTCTTGGTTTGGTCATATTGACATGAACCAAGTTGCTCTAAACTCATGTTCTCTCAACAAACGGCTCTTGATTTGGTCATATTGACACGAATTAAGTTGTCTAAAATTAATATATCTTAACAAAATATTGGCTCGTGTTTTGGTCATATTGACACAACCCAAGTTGTTTTAAAACCATGTCTCATTAAAATTTTGGCTCTTGATTTGGTCATATTGACACAAATCAAGTTGTCTTAAATCCACATATCTTAAACAAAATATTGGCTCTTGGTTTGGTCATATTGACACAAACCAAGGCGCACTAAAAAATCATCTATCACTAAATTATGTGCTTGGCTTGGTCATATTGACACAAGTCAAGTCACTCCAAATATATACATCTCACCAAATCATGCCTTACCAAAAATCAAACAAAAGTATATGTAGGTTAATCCAAGATATAATCAATTAACTTGCATGTCACGGTTATTCTCATACTGAAATGCATCAATATAAAATATGCATAGCCCAGCGAATAATCCAAATGCTACCCGATCGTAGTCAGTACTATATCGACCGGTACTAAAAAATAAAATATATGCAGCTATCGCTTCATGCATGTAGAAGGATCACGTGCATGGTTCTCTGGCTCAGATTGCATGTACCAACCGGATGCATTAGTCGGCTAAGCAAAATGAAACACCTTCATAAATAATCAAACAATATACTGTACCATTAAATCCATGCATGCTCAGCCGATTAAACAAGCTAAGTGTCCGATACATGCTCACTTCTTGTATTGCAAATATCAGTGCAAGTAAAAATACGAAACATATGCTAAACAATAAACGACGTGAAATCATATGGTAAATCAAAGAAAACAATATGCTCCTTCAAGCATCCGACGGCGACGGCGACGACGGCGAGGAGGACTTCTTAGTCTTAGTTTTATCTTTGTAATAGTCATATGTGTTGCAAACTTGTAATCCTTTTGTATACTAAAAATGTTGGAATTCTTAATCAGGGGTTTTCTCTTCGGAGATGTAATTAACGGTTCTTTTATGAAAATGTAAGAGTTTCGGAAATATGTACTTGCAATACTTGATATTTGTCTCATTTAATTGGACGCACTTTAAATTTAAATACTATCTGTCTCTATGACGTGGACGCGTATGTATTTTTGCGATCGCCCCATTTTCCCGTCATCAGATTCTGGCACGCCCGGTGGGACATATTTCTCCCCTCATCTCTGAATTCCAACATAGGATTACAACATATGACATTACGAAATCAATACATCAAAACAAAAATGCAAGAAAACTAATATATGTTTTTCTTGATTTATATGAAGGTATGGAGGGACAAGTGCATCAGTATGTGACTATTAACATTGGATCCCTTTGGCTTGATGTGCCAATTGGTCCTCTCGTGACATTACTAAGCCAAAGTTCGCTTAGGTGCATGGCGCCATCACTAACTAAACAAGACCAAGAAAAAGAGGTCTTTTCTGCATTACTGGAGGGGTGCACCCGTGTCCTTTCAAAGCCAGCCAAGAAAAATACAAGATCTGCTAAAAATTTCTCTCCTCATGGTGTTGTGACTTTATCTCCAGCGCCATATATGGAAGGAAAAGCTATAGAAGTGAATCTCCATCAAGCTCCAATCGACTACTACAGATTAAGATGTCGCAGAATCTCCATCAAGCTCAAGAAAATCTGTCAATGTACACCAAGCAATCAAAAATGGTGACCCAATATTCCACGGCCTGAATAAGTTTCCTTCCCTGAAAATGGGGTTATATTACCTTTATTGGCCGTACTGCTCCATATAGAAGAATTACATAATAACAACATGAACACTGACTGAATGGATGCCCTTGGAGGAGAAGCATTTCTACTAGTAAAAAATTACTTCAGTACGAGTTGCTATTCGTGAAACTTGTCAGTCAAAAAATAAATAAATAACACAACTGCATATAGAAGAATTACAAAGGCTGAAGGAAATGACTTTAAGCCTTGCAAAATGTGGAGGTGTACCAAGCTAGAGTGTTGTCAACAAGCGTGGTAAACAAAGGTCATTCAAACAAAGAGATTCAATGTTCTCCTTCATTCGCTCCATGAATATCATATGGCAGAGGAAAGGAAAAATTTAACCTAAATGGGATGGTCGCTACATCATAGAAGTAGTTTGTTCTAAGGTCGCATACAACATCGCCTCACCAGATGGTAATTAGTCGCCATCGCCTATAAGCGGGAAATTCTTTAAGCAAAAAAAAAATTACTCCATACCCTCATGAGTATAAACTGGGGCACCAAAAAAAATATTACTCCATAGCCTCATGAGTATAAACTGGGGCACCGACAAAAATATTACTCCTAGCACTTCACGAGTATAAACTGGCTGCACCATATCAAACAAACACAGTAAATGAAGCATTACTCCAACCGCTCACGAGTATAAACTGAGTGAACCCTATCAACCCAAATGATAATTTAAAAAATAATACTCCAAAGCTGCAAGAGTATAAACTGCTGGTCTCGTGCAAAAGAAACAAATGAATGAAAGTACTCCATTGTCGCATGAGTATAAACTGTTGGCATCATCTAAAATCTAGTCCAATGCTGCAAAAGCATAAGCGGCTAGCACTACAGGGTTGCACTAGTATAAACTCCTAGCCTCGTGTGTAAAAAATAATTACACTCCAGCGCTAGGAATATATTCTGCTAGCCTCATACGCAAGAATGTAAAATCATATAAGCATAACCTGAGATATTAAATGTTGCTTGAGCAAATCTCCTAAGCAGGCCAAGTATAAGCCGCCGATGTCATAAAAAAAATATATTCAAAATTACAAATACGCTGCAGGATCAGAATCTAATAGCCACTCGTGAGAAAAATCAGTACCCTGAAAATGTTCTACAATGCTCTCCGTGTACATATAAACTATATTGTGGTACACTCAAACTACTCCAAGACTAACGAAACATCTAGATAATTGCAGCGGTATGGTCTATCAGCCTCACGAAAATAAAAGAAATTCAACTCCAATGCTATACGAGTATAAACTACTAGCACCATCTAATGAAATTATTGTAACACTCCAAAATCTTACGAGTATAAACTGTCGATATAACGCATACAATATTATGTGAGATATATACTCCAAAGTCTTAAGAGTATAAACTGTTGACGTAATAAATACTCCAAGGCTGCAAGAGTATAAACTGTCAGCCTCATGTAAAAGAAATTAATGAATGATATTACTCCAATGCTACAAAGAGTATAAACTGTAAGCCAATGTCGTCGGACCTTAAGTCATCGCATCATTATAAAGAATAAAAAATATCAAATATGCTCCAATGCTATATGAGCCTAAACTATTAGCATAAAAGAATGCTACAATTGCTTCATGAGCTAAAACTGTAAGCTGAAATTTTCTTCACCAAAAATGGAAGATTAAATCGCTCCAATTGTTTCATGAGCTAAAACTGTAAGCCAAAATTTTCTTCATTAAAAACATGGAAGATAAAAACACTCCAAGGCTATACGAGTATAAACTGTCAGCCTCATATGTGAAACAAATTAGGAAAAAATGAAACTACTCCAAACTGCAAGAGTATAAACTGCTAGCCTTATGGAAAATAAATTAGTAAGCGAAACTACTCCAATGTCACATGAGTATAAACTGTTGGCAGCATGAAAACGGATAATCTAAAGTCCAATCAAATATTGCAGAAGCACAATATGTTAGCACTAAAAGGTTGCAAGAGTATAAATTGACACCTTCGTCACAAAAAAATTTATAACCATAAAATATATAACGCCAATATACTTACGAGTCTAAACGGTGTCATATAAAATAAATAACTCCAATATACTTACGAGTCTAAACTGTGTCATATAAAATAAATAACTCCAATATACTTACGAGTCTAAACTGTGTCAAAATAAATAAATAAATAAATAAATAATCTCATGAGTATATAAACTAGGGCATATAAGAAACTATTACTCCATACCCTCATGAGTATAACCTGGGGCATATGAAGAAAATCTTACTCCATGCCCTCATAAGTATAAACTGAAGCACCAAAAAAAATTACTCCATACCCTCATGAGTGTAAACTGGGGTATATGAAGAAACTATTACTCCATACCGTCACGAGTATAAACTGGGGCATACAAAAAAATCCAATAACTTGTGAGGTTAAACTGTGATATTAAAAGGAAAACTCCAATAACTTACGAGTTTAAACTGTGAAATTAAAAGAAATTACTCCAAAAATCCTACGAGTATAAACTGTGAAATAATTATAATTCCAATAAAGATTTAAGCGGTAAAGATGTATATAAATAAATCGACTTCAATATCAGAATGAATCTCAACTAAAAGCTGAAACTTGTGTCCAGTACATCACAAATAATACTGGAGCTTAAAAAACGTACAAGTTCAAGCAAACTGATGGTCTGGACTTTATTACATGAGCAGCAAGAATCTGCTAGCAGCCTCGGACGAAGTATAAGTAAAATACTAGTCCTGATTAAGTGAAATTAAACAAACTGATTATTCAAAGTCAAGCAATCAAAAAAAAAAGTATAAAAAAATCATCACATCGCCAATACAATAATTCAGTACAAAACAATATATCGTGTTGAACTACATTATCCATGGTTGTACGACGGTCCAAGCTCATACAAGCTCCCTGGAACTCCAATCATGAACAAGATGTCCTTATGTTCATATGTACAAATATTCAAACAAAGAAAATATCGACATGGTTGTAGCTCATAACAAGCTCCCCGGAACGCCAACTATGTGGACGAGTTTTTCCCATACTCATATTACAAATAGTCAAAAAAATTGTCGCCACCGTTGTACGACGGACCAAGCTCATATCAAGCTTCCCGGAACGCCAACCGTGGGATCAACAATTTGGCACAAGCATGTTCAGACTGCTGGATCAGATACATCTAGAGTCAATTCATCTCATGGGTCACAAAACATGGCCGGGAGACTAATCAATTATACCTCCGCAGAAAAGGGATGCGCCGCAAAAGAGTAATCTCTGCTCCAACTCGTAACTCGATGCCTACAAAAAAAAGTGCATATACCGTGAGTGGATTGCCTGAAAGTATAGGCACAGTGTTGCATTAAAGAAGGAGATGAACAAACCCGCACCAGTTGATCTACGAGCTCATGCAGAGGTACATCTCACAAAAATGATCAGGAAACAAACTGGTATATAGAGAAGATGTCAAACCAGCTAATCGATCAACAGCTTCATATCAAATCTACAGCAAATAGTAAGAGATCAAAGAGATCTCCCGTGCGAGAAAAGATAGGAGCAACTCCAGACTTACCCAGGTCTAGTCGCAAGGAAAAGGACTTTGATCTGACGGCAATTAAGTTTAACAGAACAACCAAACATATTTATAAGCGGGAAGTCCTCGCTTAAAAAAAGGAATGAAAGAGAAAAACAAGATAGAGTTTGTTGTCTTTGGATAAAGTTTGTTGGGCAACAAACTCCGAGCGTTGGCTAGATGTTCAGGTTACATTACTCGGATAATCCTCGCTAAAAAAAAGGGTTTCACTCCGACATAAATAAATTTACCTTGATAAGCATAACCAAAATGTGCGCACTATGTCTTTATAGCCCAAGGCATAAATATCACAATGAATTTAGAAATAAATGGTTCATACTAACCTATATTACAAATACATGCGAACTCACCGGGAGAGGTACGTACCTCCTACTCCTAAAAAATAAAGAGATCGTATCAAATAATCATCACGCAAAAAATCTAGGATGGAAGGAAAATAAACCATCGATAGATTGCATGATGAGATACGTACTCAAAGACCAAGAGAATGAACAACGTGCTTGACTGGAGAACTTCTCTTCCGGGAAGAAGAAAGAGCAAAGCGTGCCTAATATACGAAAGGAAAGGATGAGATAAGGATGGTCCGTTGAGCCAAACCTACTAACGGCGATATTAGCTCACTAATAGATTTTTTAGGAGTTCGGCTATTATCCGAGCCAAAGTCTCAAGAAAACTTTTAAATTTGATAGACGGGTAATACCCTGGTGAAAGGATATCTGATCACTATCGGAACAGACTTAATACGTGCACAAAGACATAAAAATATGTCGCACGCAATAATATACATATCTTTCTTTAAAAATGTGTCTATATTTTCGAGCTCTGTATCCGAATCATCAAAATATTCGCATATCCAGATCTCGAGGGGCATCTGTTGACACCAAATTTGTCGCAAAATAAAATAAATGGCGATTATGAAATATGGTCACACCGTAATAAAATAAAGGACAAATTATATGGAAAAGATATTTCGAAATTAAAGGGGTTTACACATGGTAGCTAAATCCTATGATTGCGTAGACCATACTGTTTACGTACGTATATACACATGCATGTAAGTGCTAATAAATTTCTCAAACCAAGGCCCATGTCCATAAACTATGCGTGGCCAGAGAACTACGCGCATGCATGGATTAGCCGGCAAAATTAACAAATAATTATAATTATGGGCTAATTAGCCAGCCCATGGCCCACATGCATGCAGTTCCCTATTGAACGCTCCAGAATTTGAAATATCTCCAAGAGACTAAGTCCACGCGAGAAAGCTTGGAGCGTACACAAGTTGCAACTGACCACGCTCCCATGTTCTCTGCCCACGATCGCCAGGACGTGCGCCCTTCGTCTGTGGAACGTCTCTCGCCGGCCGCCTATATAAAGGATCGCTGCTGGCTGACTCAAGGGGCCGATCATTCATTCATCTCGCTCCCCAGATCGCAAATCATCATCGCTCATATCGCTCATCGTCTCCATCGACTCATACACACCCCCATATTTCATCGCCCAACACATCTAGCCGCAGCGCTCATTGCTCACCCACATACACGCTCCTGCTGATCATACGCCGCCGGCCGCCGGCATACAGGCCGCCGCTGCACTCTTCCACACGTGAGAAGGAAAAGGTCAGGAGAAGGTGAGATTATGGTTCTTCCCTTGCTTCATGGTTGGTCATATTGACACAGCCATGGAGTTTTCTCCTCTTAATCGTTAGTTTGGTCATATTGACACAAACTAGGGATTTCATATTATTTGCTACATGTTTCCTTGCTCTTTGGTTGGTCATATTTGTAGGAAATTGTGTCTTGCAACATTTTATATATCTACTACATTGTCCGGAATTAAACTTCAATGTGAAAGTGTCACGGAAATAACAGGGAATTATTGATGCACATGTACTTAAGGAAATATACTTAAGAAAGCCGGTACGGCTATACTGGAACACAGTGTATATTAATATGCTGGAATTATACACAAGAACAGTATAGAGTGGAATGCCAGGTTGTCTGTAGGATTGGCTCTATGGATTGTTAAAGCCTGCGAGTTTGATTCTGTATTCAAACTCGGCGCATGACTCACACATGTGTGCTGGGACCTAATTGTTTAACAGTAATATGCTCGGTAACTGGCTGTTAGGTATTGTGGTTGTTCTAACAAGTCACGAGTCCTGGAAACATATTGAGTTGTCTGGAATTTGGAGTCTATATAAAGGTCTCACCCTCTAGGCTCAATATGCATTGTGAGCGGCACCACCGATAAGGCAGAGGAATAGAGGGTAGGCCGAATTAAATCCAAACCCTAATTTCTTACATTGGTATCAGAGCCGAGGTCGTGCGTCGCCGGAAGCCGAGGTCGTGCGATCGCCGGCAGTCAAATCCGCTGCAAATTAAACGTCGCCGCCGATCCAGGAACTCTGCCGTCGGATCACCGTCCTGTTCCGTTGCGAGATCGTCTCCATCGCATCGATCCGGTCGTCGATCTGGCACGCACGCTGTTGCTTCCGCTCGCCAAAACTCGTCCGCAAGGATTAGTTCTGCTGCTCGCGTGGATCGAGGAAGGAGAAAGTACCAGCGCCATCTGATCTACACAGGAATTTATTTGGTGTACTGCACGTCCAATGCGCGTGTCGCTGTTTCGTCGAAATCTGGAATCGATCGGACTATCACGTGGTTGGGAAAACTACGGAACTTCGGTAAGTCGGACGCAAACTACTCGCCGAGATCCGCTACGCTTGTGCACGGAAGCTGCATCGGCTGCATAATCCAATCGCATCTCTCAAGCATCCGCTGCACAATCCACGTTGCGGGCTCTGCGTGTGACACTCAACCTTTGGCGGGCACCAACTCGAGTCAAGCATAAGACCGAGGAATCTCTATGGAATCATACGGTTATAGACTGGATGGCTAGCTCTAGTTACACAGTTTACAAACACCAAGTAATTACGCCAATCGAGGAATTAGATTCATCAAACACCATCTCACCAAAGCCTGGAACTGGATTATTATTTTGTCATCTCGGTTTTCTCTTCATCGATCAAGCCAATATGTTGGGACTTTTGACCAATTCTTTAGCTGCGGAAAATCAGACTGAACATGTTGCATGGAAAATAATACGCAACTTGGAAAAGGATCTTGGAAATATTTCTCTTATTGGATATCACTCGTTTTTGGAGGAAATTGGAATGCACTCCGAGGGAGGAACTAAACTCTCCGTCGTACGAATTTTATTTTCTTTCTCAATGTGATTTTGCAGTTGCTACGAGATTGACCTTGTCAACGGAATATTTTGGGACTCGTCGTCGTAACCAGGAACTTGTCGGAGTAAATATATAATCCACTGGGATTCATCGGCATAACACGCCGAGAAGGCATGAAGCATGTTTATAATCTAATTGGAATCACTTATTTTTGGAGGAAAATTGTAATACTCCATGGAAAAGGAAATCAGTATTTACTCAAAGGTATGTCCAGTGTTACATGTTATTGTTTGCACTAAATACTTGTTTATGACTACTTCATGTAGTTTGGATTTTCTTGTACGCCATAATTTGATGGAATACAATAGCAAATTTATTGACATGTGAACAATTCCAAAGGAACACAAGTGTGTGTAATTAGTCACTAATGATAAATTATATATAATTTGGAATTGGAAATTATGTAATCAAACTCTGTTTATGGAGGAAAATTATTATTGTTTATACATTCACCTACAATGGGAAGGAATTTATAGTACCTTATTGGAATTGGAAATTATTTCATTATACTCTTTTGTGGAGGGAAGGTATCATTTTATTTTGTAAGACATGAATATTCACCTACGATGAGAAGGAATTTAATTAATACTTCTCTATCGGAATTTTGTTGATTATGTATGCTATTCGGAAAAGGAAGAGTGGAACTATTGCTCAATGGAAATTAGTGCGTTATGAAATTTAACAGAATGGTCTCATTTATCTTCACAATCCATTGGAAGTTGGTGAAAAAAAAATTGTTTATTTGGTGAAGATAACTCCATATGGAGGAACCCTTGTAACAGGAACACATGCTCGGAATTTTATTGTTGATGGTATTTAAGACTTGGTCATACTGTATAAACAGAATTACTAGGCTTGTTAATTCTGGAATTATTAAATTTAAGTGGAGTACTATGAGTTATGGATTTTTCTTCAATGTGACATTTGTGGTACTTTGGTTTTACACTCCCACTTAAGGTTCAATTATTTTATCTCGTTTACGACTTGGTCACATATCAAGGAACAAAATTAGTGGATCATTAATTCTAGAATTCTAAACTTAAGTGGGAGGATTATGATACTTCATCGACACATATTTACGGTATTTTTGGACACTCCTACTTGAGGTGGATATATTTATTTATTTCATTCACTTGATATGGTTATTAATATCTTTGACAATACAAGTCGGAAGGTTTTTGTTGTATTAACATCTCATACTGAAGTGGAAAATCAGTTCATCAAAGGATTACAAGGTTTGAAACTGATTGGCGGGGGAAGTACACTTCAGGAATATTAATTGAAACTAATGTGATGAGCATGGAATTATTCACCGCTGTCTTATGTCATAAACTCCATGGGTGAATGGAGGAATACAACTCTTGGCTATTCACTGGATTATGAAAGCACTACATAGTACTATTTGTTGAGTAAGTCATTATTTATCACAGTCACTGTTTATATTTTGTGAACTGGAAGGAAGTATTCTATTTATAATTTGGTAGTATGGAATTGGAATCATTGTTTACTACATAGCACACCAAGATTTTATTTTTTAATGTTTATATTCTAGTGGATCAAATGGTATTTCGTTTTTATCAGGAAAAGGGAAAATTGGTGGAAAGAAGGAATATGATATTTTCTCATGAAGGGTGTGTTTATTAATAGTCACACCGAAATATATCTGTTAAACTCAAAGTAAAACACCAAATTACACTCCCAACACTAACATGCTTAGGAAAAGTGGGAGGAATTAAATTGGGTCATCATATCTTGGCTACTATTGTGTGTTATTTGAGGAAGTTACTCTATATTTTAGAGGAAAGAAAAATACTAAACTTGTTGCTAATATTAACATGGGTGGAAACATTGCGGGAAGGAATAAACTCAATGATGAATAATTCTAAGTTTGTTGCAACATTCTTAGCCGAAGTTTAATGCAACATTCTTAGCGGAAGTTACAATTCTAAGTTTGTTGTTTAATTCTTTACACAAAGGAAATATTTATACTTTGTGGAAACTCTAGAATTTAGAGGAGGTGTTGTTGTTTAATTATTTACACAAAGTAAATATTAGTCGGCTAAGTAAAATGAAACACCTTCATAAATAATCAAACAATATACTGTACCATTAAATCCATGCATGCTCAGCCGATTAAACAAGCTAAGTGTCCGATACATGCTCACTTCTTGTATTGCAAATATCAGTGCAAGTAAAAATACGAAACATATGCTAAACAATAAACGACGTGAAATCATATGATAAATCAAAGAAGACAATATGCTCCTTCAAGCATCCGACGGCGACGACGGCGAGGAGGACTTCTTAGTCTTAGTTTTATCTTTGTAATAGTCATATGTGTTGCAAACTTGTAATCCTTTTGTATACTAGAAATGTTGGAATTCATAATCAGGGGTTTTCTCTTCGGAGATGTAATTAACGGTTCTTTTATGAAAATGTAAGAGTTCCGGAAATATGTACTCGCAATACTTGATATTTGTCTCATTTAATTGGACGCACTTTAAATTTAAATACTATCTGTCTCTATGACGTGGACGCGTACGTATTTTTACGATCGCCCCATTTTCCTGTCATCACGGAGCCTTCATCGTCTTTGTCAAGAATTCGATCCGCTTGACGGCAATTCGAAGCTCAGCCGACAAGCTGCTAAGCGGCACCTTTGCCGTCCAATAGGCCTTGTGGGTTGGCGGACCGTTGACAAAAACAGGCATCCCCTGTGTAGTGCCGGGTGTCGGGATGTCCTTGCAGTAGAAAAAAGTGCTGGTCCAGTGCTTCACCGACTCGATGTATGGTATCTTTGGGTACCAGTCGGGTTGGCGGCAATTGAAGGTGACGCTGCCGCAAGTTGCCAGATGGCCGCCTGGTATGGTTTGCCGGTGGCATAGGAAGCAGTACTTGAATAGCTCTATGGACGCAGCTATACCTAAGTACCCTTCGCACAAAGTCTGGAAGCCGGCTAGCACTAGAATACTGTTGGGCGCTATGTTGTGCGGCTGCAGTCCGTAGAAACTAAGCACCGCCAGAAAGAAGGCGGAAAGCGGCAAAGCCATACCGTGGAGACAATGCGACGCCAACATGACGCGCTCGCCGTCTTCCGGGTCAGGGACAGCCTCGTCGCCTGGAACCCTCCAGGAGCATTCCGTCTTTGGCGGTATGTAGCCGCCTTCTTCCAGCTCCTTCAGATAGGCTAACGTCATAACTGACGGCAGCCAGTACCTGGAGCCTAGGTCCCCTGTCTCCTCTTCATCCTCGGCGTCGTCGTCGTCGGCGGCAGCTTCTGCCTCAGTCGTGACCTCAGTGCTGGTCACCGCTAGGGATGGGAGCGGGAAGGTCGGAGTAGATGTTGCAGATGCCGCCGGAGTTGGGGAAGAAGAAGAAATCACACCCGCGGCCACGGTGGCGACAGGAGA
The DNA here is from genome assembly GCA_947311845.1 of Poa pratensis. Lineage (NCBI taxonomy): Eukaryota > Viridiplantae > Streptophyta > Magnoliopsida > Poales > Poaceae > Poa > Poa pratensis. The sequence continues at coordinate 200,252 of CAMZMU010000027.1, forward strand.
GGTCACCGGCGCGCTCGCGGGAACCGCCGCTGCCGCTGTGTAACACCCCGATTTTCACTAACCGGTTTTTCTGAAAAAGGGGTGAACTAAATTTTTTCGAAAACCTTTTCACTTGGATTTCTCTGGATTTTATCAAAACTCATTTGCACTTTTGGTGATTGATGTATCTCTCTTTGTTCCAACCCCGGGAATATTCTCTGAATATTTCTGATCACCTTTGATCCCGTTCATTAGGGTTTTCTTTATAAAACCTTAATGCCTTTTCTATAGAAAACAAAAACCGATACCTCGCCTCTCCAAAGAAACTCTCCTTTATCTTTCTTGGACAATTCCGCCAAAAATCCCAGAGACACCTATCATCATGTATATCCCATATATGCATGAACATAGCCATGACCTATGCAACTTTTTAGATTGAGGAAATTACCAAATCTGCCACTACCGGGCCATTTAATCCAAAACCCTACTTCCACTCCACCATAAATCTTGTCCACCTGAGGAAGTGTTTCATATCCCATTATAAGCATCCCCAAGAAATTTGGGATCATTTGGATCAACGTTTTCTTGTAGGACACCCATCGAACACCTTATGCCATTTTCGAAACCTGAAAATATTTACACATGAAACTTTCTCCAAATTGAGTGAAACTGGACCACGTTGTCCCATTTTGGTGTTTTGCTTGCTAGATGTTGGTTGTTGTAGTAGTACAGCGTAGTGACGCGACCCTTTTTCTTTTTTGTGCCCGAGTCATCGGGAACGCGAGCAACGCCGCTCGCGTCGCGCTCTGGACGTGCCGGCTTAGGCATGGCTAGTGGTTGCTTAGCCCTAAACCCCCTCTTAACCCCTGCTGCAGTAGAGCCTCGTGCTCCACTGTGCATCCAGCGTGGCAGCCCCATCCTCTCCTCCCTCTTATCCTCCCCACCGACAGAACAGTGCCATGGAGGAGAGCTTCCCCGTGTCCCCTCTCCCTGGCCTATAAAAGGCACCCCGAGCCCTACGTTGCGGGAGCACCCAGCCTCCCCCTCCCCAGACCGAGCCTAGCTATCCATCCCCAGCCTCGGAGTATCCGAAAATCTCTAGCACCCGAAGCTCCAAATTCCAGCCCGCCATGGCCGAAGCTCTAAGGCTCACGGCAGCACCGCACCCTGGCCTCCCCCTCCTGGTCGAGACATTCCCTGTGCGCTGTGTGGTCTGGTGCCGTAGCCCCTAGCCCACCCCAGCGCCACCGCCGTCCGCCTCCCGTGGCTCTGCCATGGCCACAGGCCAAGCAAGCCGAGCTTGCGAGCGTCGCGTGGAAGGTTTCCCGGTCGCCGTATTCGCCTCCCCTGGGCGCGGTGTGGTCTGCTGAGGCCGCCGCCGCCGTCGGTGTGCTTCCCCGGTCTCCCGCTCGCCGGCTCCATCAGCTCCCCCGCCATGGCCGAGAAGCCGCAGTCGCGAGCGACGCGCAAGGGGCCTCCCTGCCGTCGTCTTCGCCGTTCCCCGGCCGCGGTACGCCGCCGACACTCCTCCCCGCCGCTGGCCACGGCCCTGCTCCTCCCAGCTGCCGGCGAGCGCCGAGCCGCCATGCTCTCCCCGTATGGGAGGAAGAAGAACGCTGGGAAGAAAAAGGAAAGAAAAGAGAAAAAGAAGAAAAGAAAGGAGAAAAGAAGAAAAATAAAAAAAGAAGAAGAGAGAGGCCGACAGGTGGGTCCCGGCCCCACCTGTCAGGATAAGTGGAGGCGCCTTCCCCTGAGTGCGCTTTCCTGAGCAGAAGACGTCTTTTCGCTGGAGTACGCCACCAGCCCGGCCCAGTTCGGGATTCAGCCCTTTCTGTTTTTTCCCGACTGAGCAGCAAATAGCTATCCGTCGCCTGCCAATATCTTTTGATCCGTAGCTCCGTTTGAGGTTTTCCGCGGTACCGGCAAACCGAGGCCCTGAACCGCGACGTCCGTGACCCCCCCAAGCCAAATGGTGTCGATCTTCGGAGGCAAGCTAACCCTTGCTATGAGCCGTCCCACAATGTTGTTTGTTTATTTGTTGATTGCCATACCGAGTGTTATATTTTCTGTGTCTGTACCCTGTTTTATTACCGCATCTCTGTTGTTATTCTTGTTTAATATGTTGCTTCGATTATTGCTCCTGCCATGTCATATTCATCATCCATGTATGCATTAGAATGATGTGTGAATTATCTGTGCGCCTCGCACTGGCGTGTCTTTGTCGAACCCTCTAAATAAACAACTATAAAACATGTGTTCCTATGATTGTTTGCTTCTTCTTCTTCTTCGCCGAGGTGAGGAGCGGACGAATGTCGTCTTATGATCCTCGGAGTTGGGGGCATTTGCCAAAAGAGTTATTTGCTTCTTATCCCTCCGTCAAATATGGTTGGCGTAAGCCACCCGGACTGCGACGCTTGGGAGCTGACTTTCCATTTGGTTCTTTTTGCCAAGATTGCTAACACCACGTCAGGTTAATCCTCGAGTGGAATGGATGCTTTCTTTCTTATGATTGCTTTTCGGTTCATTGTTTGGAGGCTACATGCCTCACCAACGTTGTAATTAATCTGCGAGGGCGCTGGCTGGAGGAACCGCCACAGTCGTCCGATCAAACCAACTAAGCTATATTTTGTAGTTGATCTGTGGTGACGCTTGTTGGCGGGATCGCCACGATAGTCACCCGGTCGACGCTAACCAACTAGTTGATCTGTGGTGGCGCTTGTTGGCGGGATCGCCACGATAGTCACCCGGTCGACGCAAACCGACTAAACCATAATTCGTAATTGATCTGTGGTGACGCCGGCAGGAGGAACCGCCATAGTCACGCAGTTAATACAAACAAATTATTGCTTGAGATATTATGTCGCTAATGTCTTGTTGTTTGATATATATTATTATGATATTGTGATTGTTGTGTTGGACTAATCCTTTGTTGTTTGGACTTGTTATGATGAAATGAAACACCCCTCCAAACTTCGATAGAGTCAGTCCAATGTGCCACTAATCTGAACATCGAAAGCACTACCACTGTCGCTCATATGGGCGGGTCTTGACCTACGTAATCCTATTGAGCCTCCTTTGATGCCACCCTTTTTGGCAAGTCTAGTCGGTTACCATAGTTGGTCGGGGCTAGTCTTGCGAAGGTTCCGGAGCTAGGCGTCGCTCTTGGGTTGGGGACGTGCCGGATTCACTTCTGCATAAGGCATATAGTTATGTCGGTGGCTATATAGGGAGTGTCTTGATGGCGTGAATGGTTGAGTGAGTGTATCAGACCGTCTTATGGATGTGATCCTAAAGTACCGGTTGTTAATGATCCTCTTAGATGAGTGAAGTATTGCAACCTCTCAAGAGTGTAAATCTGGATATCTAGCCTAGTTCCAAGGTTATGGAACAACAGTTCAGTGTCGGTCACACTATTGTCTTTGTCGAGTCAGGAGGTTAAACATAAGTTCTGTTTGAAAGAAAGATGAACAACCTGATTTCACTAAATGAACAATAAGTTGATGCAGGGAATGCTACTTGAGATGTGATTGTGAACCAGGTTTAGGGATGGCGGTGTGATGCGTTGGGGAGCCTATAGTTAGGCCAGAGCCCACATCAACCGTGCGTGTCCGGAGTGAAATGATGAGGCAGTGGGCCTAGCAATGATCACAGGTGCTGTTGTGTATTATTTGGTACCCAACTGGTACACTCGTTTACTCGTCACAGGTAATCTCTTTGTTTGATTGCCGATGTACGATCCAACCCCACCTGGCTTGGACTCTGCACTGGTGATACCCCATTGTTTGTGTATGCCGTGTTTGGCTTGTCAATGACATGCTACTTTTATGCCATGTATCTAGAGTACACCTTGCTATGCGTAGTGTTTTATTTCCAATATATGCCTTGCTGCATGATTGTTGGATTGTTTGTAGTGAGTGGCAATTCTTGCTGAGTGCATAAAAATGTACTCACGGGCCTTGTGATTGTGGCCAGATTTTGGCGAGGACTCAACTTCCACCTTAGCAAGGACAAGGAGCAGAAGCGTGCTAGGATCAGTAGCCCAGCCAGATACCTGTGGAGTGGAGCCGCTCCAAGCCGTTGCCTCATTTAGGTCTTCCGCTGCCAGATAAAACTCTGAGTTGGGCCATGCTTGGCTTGATATTTGTAAAGCCTCGATGGCCTTGTAAACCCTTTTGTAGCACTTTGTTCCTGATTGTGTAATGATTTCCGCTATGTTGCATTGTCGTAACGTGCGGCCAGATATCTTGGGCTGGCGCACGGGGCGACCGCCCTTCTGACAAGCTGTGCCAGAAGGGGGTGCCACAGAGTATGGTATCAGAGCACCAGGCTGGCTGTAGACTACCCTAGCATGGAAAGCCCAACCATACTTGCGCCCGACAAGGAGCCCGATGGATTTAACCCATCTTTGCCTAACCAGCATGGCTATTGTCAGACAACGGTATGGTGCAGTAGATTCTTGTCTCAATCTTCCACCATAAGGCTCACCGGTTTCTTCCATGAGAAGTAATCGACATCACCTAGTAGATAAGACCCAAATCCTAGCTGCATAGTTATCCCCACCATTCTTGCTAACCATGGTACATCTTTTCTCTCCATAGTCGATTTCCATGTGAAACTTTTAGGAAGTTCCCTCCTTCCCCTATAACCTGAGGTTAGTATGAGTGGCGATTTTGTGCCTATGTTTCTTAAGCCGGGAAAAATTTGCGATTTTATTTGCTTCTTCATGATTCGACTCTTTTCGCTTTTTCCAAAAATTGCCAAGTTTTGTTTTCCGCCTTGTGTTAATTCCGCAGGAGTTCTACCAAAAGATTGTGTTAGCTCTCAGTAATCCAAGCCCAATAGGAGGAAGCACAGCTCAACAGTCTGCCAGAACAAGAAACCCAGCACCCAGTCAATCAGAACAAAGTAAAGTCAATATTGATGAGCCCGAGTCTTTCCCAAAATATAATCACGACAGTCTATCAACGTCAATCTGTATACTTTGAGGATGCCAACAACAACCTGAAGATCTGGTATGGTATATGTGAATCTACATTGTGTTTTTCACTTATTTGGTGCACACACGTATTTGCTGGACGCCAGGAATGAGGTTTGCAAAATATGAAATTTCTTGGTTGACTGGATTACGATGACACTCATATGCATCAAACTAGTGGAAATATATAATGCCCAATCCAGCTCGTTCTGTTCAAACAAAGAAAGCATCTGTCAGGTCAAAGATCTTACAACAAGTACAGAATATTTCTTCCCCAACAAGCCGCCCTCATGTTGAAAGAAATACTACACCGTGTACAAGATTTATCATCGGGCGTCGTTCTCTTGAAACTAATATGCTCGAGAATCAGCAATATCCGCGCCATGAGAAGTGAAGCTCAAGTATTTTCCAAGATGGACTCAAATATAAAGTGAGGTATGCCTCGACGACAGTCTGTCCTCAACTCGCACCACCGGTATGATATGCCAGAGTTTCAGCGATGCATTTTTGGAATCACAAATATTCCCGCAACCGTCAGGACTATGGAAAATAGTTGTGCTCTAATATTTGGATCAGCGTGGGAATGCCATCATGGTTATCATGCCCACATGCTCCCGATGAAGCAGGTAATCACTCCTTCCACTCGGCTGTGCAAAGGAAGTCACGCCAGCATCAAGATTTCAGCAAGTACAACCCGTACACGTATGTTAGTATGAGGCAGAATATTTTCAAGGCACTGCTAATCTGGATAAGGCTACGCGACCGTCGAAATTTCAGCAGTGTACCACATGTACAACAGCCTCAGTCTATACAAGAACACTACTGGTACCTACATCAGAAGCTTTCTAAAGAGCAAAGCTACAGAGATATAACCTACGTCATGCCAACCACCATCATGGGAAGAAAAGATTCAGCATGTACGTACGTGAACGCGGCACCTCAAACATCTCAGAAAAGTCACTCAGTCTTCTCGGAATAATTTTAGAAGTTTGGTCCAGTATTGATACATCAACTTTTGGCTCACCTTGGAGCTGAACCAGCAATACAAAATTCAAATGATGTGGAGATAAGTTGAGTCCGAGCGTCAAAGAAATACAAGGAAAAAAAACACGGTTATGCAACCAGAGAATTTCTCGGATGATCATGTTACGCGTTGGAACAACTACTCAGCTCGCGTAACAGTCAGAATCAACAAAAGGAAGTAGATTGCCTATACATACGCGAGTCAAAGGAATTTTCGCGCTACCAGCGTCGTTACAGGCATACTGTCACCGATTGTTCAGATTTCGCCAGTTATGTCGAGTAGAAGCTAGCAGAAATAAACGGACAAGAAGACCTCATCTCCATCAACCGTCCTCGTGAAGATATTGAAGTCTATGGGTCTGTTACAAACCTCTCGCAGACGCGATGGGAATAAGGCAATATGAAAATGAGAGTCCAAAAATTTTAGCTCTAAACTCAGAAATAAAAGTTCACATACTCAAGGATTTGCAACAGCCATTGATGGAAGTGGCGCCATCGATACGTCACTCTTGGCTCAAGAAATCTCTATTTCTCTCATCCCGAGGGAATACCAAGGTGCCAAGATGGAAGTACGCAATTTGTGGTGGCAACAAAACAAAGTCAGCTTGCCGTCAGAAAATTGTCAGTCGTGCCATCAAAACTCCAAGCATCCGGGAGATTCGTTCAACTTTCTCAAAGTTCCTAATATCGATATCAAGTGGCTAAAGTCAGATCTGTGGAAAGGCTATCAACGTCAGAAGATGCCTAGGTGATGAGAAAACTATATGATAAGATTGGTACCTTTCAGACCGGACAAGACCCACGTTCCATAAAGATTGAATCCCTAAACCTTTCATGCAAATGGTGGTAAGATGGACCAGTACAGCCAAGGATCAAAGTACATACATGGTACGGTTGGCGCGTGAATCCCAAAATGACCCCAATGGTCAACCGGGAGTTATGGGATGGATGAAGGACAACGAAGAATTTCAACTTGACCCCAGCATGAGAACTGCAGTGTAGTCAGTACAAATGGAGACGATAGACAAGGGCCTGTCAGATGATGATTTTAGTTACCCAAGCCCAATAAAAAGCACGCTTACGGCATTCGAGTCAATATTAAAGACCCTGTCAAGACAGATGAGAAAATCAAGAGAAAACGGACAAGGAATAAGGTTGACCGACAGGTCAATCTAAAGGTATGTCACTAACCTTGGAAATCGTGAGGACGCAATTCTTTTAAGGGGGGTAGGTCTGTAACACCCCGATTTTCACTAACCGGTTTTTCTGAAAAAGGGGTGAACTAAAATTTTTCGAAAACCTTTTCACTTGGATTTCTCTGGATTTTATGAAAACCCATTTGAACTTTTGGTGATTGATGTATCTCTCTTTGTTCCAACCCCAGGAATATTCTCTGAATATTTCTGATCACCTTTGATCCCGTTCATTAGGGTTTTCTTTATAAAACCTTAATGCCTTTTCTATAGAAAACAAAAACCGATACCTCGCCTCTCCAAAGAAACTCTCCTTTATCTTGCTTGGACAATTCCGCCAAAAATCCCAGAGACACCTATCATCATGTATATCCCATATATGCATGAACATAGCCATGACCTATGCAACTTTTTAGATTGAGGAAATTACCAAATCTGCCACTACCAGGCCATTTAATCCAAAACCCTACTTCCACTCCACCATAAATCTTGTCCACCTGAGAAAGTGTTTCATATCCCATTATAACCCACCCCAAGAAATTTGGGATCATTTGGATCAACTTTTTCTTGTAGGACACCCATCGAACACCTTATGCCATTTTCGAAACCTGAAAATATTTACACATGAAACTTTCTCCAAATTGAGTGAAACTGGACCACATTGCTCACCTACCAGTAGAACATCACCAGCAAAAATCCTAGCTCCATTGGGATGGAGCAAGTCCATTTTCATTTCATCAAACACCTTGAGTGCATTTGAATTCTTCAAAACTTTGCTCTGGCATTTTGTCCCATTTTGGTGTTTTGCTTGCTAGATGTTGGTTGTTGTAGTAGTACAGCGTGGTGACGCGACCCTTTTTCTTTTTCGTGCCCCGAGTCATCGGGAATGCGAGCAACGCCGCTCGCGTCGCGCTGTGGACGTACCGGCTTAGGCATGGCTAGTGGTTGCTTAGCCCTAACCCCCTGCTTAACCCCTGCTGCAGTAGAGCCTCGTGCTCCACTGTGCATCCAGCGTGGCAGCCCCATCCTCTCCTCCCTCTTATCCTCCCCACCGACAGAACAGTGCCATGGAGGAGAGCTTCCCCGTGTCCCCTCTCCCTGGCCTATAAAGGACCCCGAGACCTACGTTGCGGGAGCACCCAGCCTCCCCCTCCCCAGACCGAGCCTAGCTATCCATCCCCAGCCTCGGAGTATCCGAAAATCTCCAGCCCCCGAAGCTCCAAATTCCAGCCCGCCATGGTCGAAGCTCTAAGGCTCATGGCAGCACCGCACCCTGGCCTCCCCTCCTGGCCGAGGCATTCCCTGGGCGCGGTGTGGTCCGGCGAGTCCACTCCCGCCGTCGCCGTAGCCCCTAGCCCACCCCAGCGCCGCTGCCGTCCGCCTCCCGTGGCTCCGCCATGGCCACGGGCCAAGCAAGCCGAGCTTGCGGGCGTCGCGTGGAAGGTTTCCCGGTCGCCGTATTCGCCTCCCCTGGGCGCAGTGTGGTCTGCTAAGGCCACCGCCGCCGTCGGTGTGCTTCCCTGGTCTCCCGCTCGCCGGCTCCATCAGCTCCCCCGCCATGGCCGTGTAACAGCCCAAAGTTTGAAAACCTAAAACCCGAGTAAAATTTTCGCTTTTGTGTTCCTTGCATGATGGCATCCATGCATCATGTTGTCGCTAGGGAATTGTGCTAGGAATTGTTGTTGTTGCTAGGGAATTGTGGTGGTTTGTCACCACCTAAAAACGAAATGCCAAATTTGCTACAACCAAATTTCAAAACAGAAAGGCACTTCAACTTGCAAAATACAAATGCTTGACAACTGATATTTGTCAAGGAAGTTTCAAGAGTCCAAAACAATATTTTGAAATGGCTCTAAAAATAATAAAGGAACCACATTTTGAAATTTGGCAAAATGACATAAACGGACCCTATGAACAAATGTTATCCAAAACATTTTATTTTGCAACCCCAATTTTTGTGGTGCTTCTACATGTTATAGGGAAGCTCCATGAATTTTCTCATATTTTTGTAAAATGTCCAAGTGCCTTATTTAAATCAGTGAAGTGCTACTGGAGTTAAAAAGAAACTGAAGAAGGACAAATCTGTGAAGAAATCAAATCTTCCAGGGGGCTAAGTGCAATGTCGCCGTCTCCCTCCTGTAGCCATGAGGGGCACTGGCGCCATGCCGTGCTCCCTCCCGCGTCGATGCCGCGCTAGGCCCCCCTCCTCTCGGCTTCCCCCTTCAGGAGAGGAGCTCCACGCAGCCGCACTGCCCCACCTGCCCGTTTCCCCCTCCCTCACCTGCTCCCCTTCCCTCTCCTTGCTTTCCCCACCATGGCCGCACCACAGCCATGGCTGCCATCGCGCCTCCCGCCGTCTGAGCTCCCAAGGAGTGAATCGAAGCACATCACGACGACCGCCTCATCGTCCCCTCCCTCTCCACCAGAGGAATCGAGCCGGGGGTCCACGAAACGCCGCCGCCGTCCACTTCTCCACCGCCACCGGCCGAAGCTCCGCCGAGCGTTTCACGCCGTCTCCGTCCACCCCGAGAATTGCTGAGCACGCAGGAATCGCCGTAGGCCTCTCCTCTGCCTCCCCATCGACTCGTGCAAGCTGGGAAGGCCGGGAGCCGCCGGATTGCGCCGTCGTCATCATTGCCGGCCGCCGGCCCTTTCCACGCGTCGCCGTCGCTCCGGTCCATCCCCAACCTCGTCGCCTCCCCCTACAAGCTCAGGGTGAGCACATGAACGCTCCCGGTGCCCTCTGTTCCTCTCCCGCCCGCTGTGACGCATGTTGCCGTCGAGGTAGCCTCGCAAGCACGCGCGCCGCAGTGACGTTGTCCTCCGTTCGGATAATCTGGGTTCGTTTCGAACCGGATATTCCGGCTGGAACCAGTACGTTTGGAATCTAGGTCCTTAGAAGTTTTTCCAGTCCATCTCTGGCGATCGGATTTTCCGATATAGCCAAATTCGGATTATCCGAATTAGTGCAGTACCTCCAAAACTCACTGTTTCCCGTGCATCGGATATTCCGAGTTCAAAACAATTCGGATATTCCGAAATTGTTCAGTAGCTAATAAATTTCCAATTCATCTTCTCCAAATTTAGACAACTAATTTCACTTGTTGTTTAACATAAATTGGAAATGGACATAATTAAAACGGGAAATAAAAGGTAATAACTTGTATATTCTTTGGAGCATCAGAAAAATTCGGGTGATTTACACAATTGTCCGGAAATTCGTGAACCACCCGTTTAAATGGTTACCATGTTTATTAAATCGCCAAAACCCTGCATCTATCACATGATCATGTCATAGCATCTACAAGTTATATCCTAGGGTTTCGACCACCGTAATCAACAAGTAAGATGATCCATGACCTAAATTCACGGATATCCGGGATGCGCCCCTCTAAGCACCCGAACTCCGTTTAATCTGAATAGTTGAATCATCCCCCTCCCGGGGATTTACAATGTCATGTCATCATATGTTTGCGCATTGCATTTGTTAGTCATATGTGTGGTGATTGATTGTTCTCTCCCGATGTTTGTTTCTCGTTAGATCAAGCAGCCGGGGTTACGCCACAATACCCCGAAGAGCCGTACTACCAGCACGTTGAGCAAGGCAAGCGTAATCCCCCCTCTGAGCATGTCTTATCCTATGTTTCCGCAAATATTTTCTCCACTATAATATTGCATGCGGTTCCAAATGTCAATTTTGTTGGATTAAAATATCCTATAGTTGCATTAAGTTTCGATGCCAATACCTGTTTTCCCTCCTATTAAACATAGAATTGTTTTGTGGCCTGAGATACTTACTATGCTATGTTGCTGCTTAGCCATGCTTTGTAAATTGCATAGCTATACGATGGATGGTTTGTGGTGGAAACAGGTGATGAGATGAATGGGTGTTGGTGGAGGAAATTGTGGTGACGGATAATAAAATGCTTAAAGGTGGGGATGAGAGGCCACTGTGGTCGTGGTGTTTTGTCTCGTTCTCGCCGCCTAGGTGCGAGTTCTATACCTCTTGAACCAAGACTGAGCGTGCAACCATGCATGAGGCCTATGCATTTGCAGGAACCCTCATAGACTAAATTACTCGAGCGGGGCTAGCCAGGGTCCTCTAGTTCGGGCTTCCATTTGCGCGTGCGTGAGTTGGGGGCTGAGAATGGTATGAGGATGGTGGTGTTAGGAAAATGAGTGGCCATGGGGCGGGGTGTTGTGATCCTGGCAGTCCTGCTGCCACTAATGATCCTGGAAAGTCCTTAACGAGTGAGAAGTCGACACCGCTCCCACCCAGCCAGCTTTCCACGGAAGAGAGCTAATGATCAGGTAATGGGCCGGACGGTACGCGTGGCAAACATTTGTACACCCCTGCAGGGTTAAATCTTTTCGAAAAGCCGTGTCCGCGGTTATGGACGACTTGGGAAGTGAAGGTAAGATCATAGAATAACTTTAACGGAATGATTAAAAACTGGGTACTAGAGGTACCACTCACATATGCAAGGTGAGCTTCCTCGAGGGTGATTCGGGGAGGTGCCTTTGATGAACAGGTACAGTGGTTGATGATGAGTAAGGTGATGAAAGAAAGAGTTACTCCTTACCTCTTTTGAAATATTCTGATTAGTCGATGCCTCTGAGTTATGTTTTTCATAAATAAAATCAGCTTTATGCAAAACAGCCATATAACTTTGAAAGCCTCATTGAGCTAAAGCTCTATATATAATCTTGCGAGTTCATCGAACTCAACGTCGTTTGTTTTGTTTCAGAGGAGGACTTCACCGACCTCGAAGGTGGGTTCTTTGTGGACATCGACGAGTAGTCTGGGGTTCCCAGGTGGCAGCTTGGGACATCCCGGAACAGCTGGCGTCGGATGTTTATTTGTAGGCCTCTTAGGCCATATTTGGATCTTGTTGTTTAGAACAACTTAATTTGCTTCCACTTGTTGTAATGTTGGGTCTGTGACCTCTGGTTGTCATTTGCTATCTTTCTCTATTATAAGAGTTGAACTATAATGATTTGTGTCGTAGAGTCTGTGATGTGCCAGTTGTTCCACAAGTCTTGATCTCTCTATTATGCTTTGACAATGTGTCTGGTGGTATCGGATAACCGGGGACACAATATCACTGTATAGCAGTCAGGTCAGGGCGCTACAGGCCGAGAGGCCGCAGTCACGAGCGACGCGCAAGGGGCCTCCCCGCCGTCGTCTTCGCCGTTCCCTGGCCGCGGTACGCCGCCGACACACCTCCCCGCCGCTGGCCGCGGCCCTGCTCCTCCCAGCTGCCGGCGAGCGCCGAGCCGCCGTGCTCTCCCCGTACGGGAGGAAGAAGAATGCTGGGAAGAAAAAGAAAAGAAAAGAGAAAAAGAAGAAAAGAAAGGAGAAAAGAAGAAAAAGAAAAAAAGAAGAAGAGAGAGGTCGACAGGTGGGTCCCGGCCCCACCTGTCAAGAAAAGTGGAGGCGCCTTCCCTTGAGTGCGCTTTCCTGAGCAGAAGACGTCTTTTTGCCGGAGTACGCCACCAGCCCGGCCCAGTTCGGGATTCAACCCGTTCTGTTTTTTTCCCCGACTGAGCAGCAAATAGCTATCCGTCGCCTGCCAATATCTTTTGATCCGTAGCTCCGTTTGAGGTTTTCCGCGGTACCGGCAAACCGAGGCCCTAAACCGCGACGTCCGTGACCCCCCCCCAAGCCAAACGGTGTCGATCTTCGGAGGCAAGCTAACCCTTGCTATGAGCCGTCCCGCAATGTTGTTTGTTTATTTGTTGATTGCCATACCGAGTGTTATATTTTCTGTCTGTACCCTGTTTTATTATTGCATGTCTGTTGTTATTCTTGTTTAATATGTTGCTTCAATTATTGCTCCTGCCATGTCATATTCATCATCCATGTATGCATTAGAATGATGTGTGAATTATCTGTGCGCCTCGCACTTGCGTGGCTTTGTCGAAACCTCTAAATAAACAACTATAAAACATGTGTCCCTATGATTGTTTGCTTCTTCTTCTTCTTCGCCGAGGTGAGGAGCGGACGAATGTCGTCTTATGATCCTCGGAGTTGGGGGCATTTGCCAAAAGAGTTATTTGCTTCTTATCCCTCCGTCAAATATGGTTGGCGTAAGCCACCCGGACTGCGACGCTTGGGAGCTAACTTTCCATTTGGTTCTTTTTGCCAAGATTGCTGACACCACGTCAGGTTAATCCTCGAGTGGAATGGATGCTTTCTTTCTTATGATTGCTTTTCGGTTCATTGTTTGGAGGCTACATGCCTCACCAACGTTGTAATTAATCTGCGAGGGCACTGGCTGGAGGAACCGCCACAGTCGTCCGATCAAACCAACTAAGCTATATTTTGTAGTTGATCTGTGGTGGCGCTTGTTGGCGGGATCGCCACGATAGTCACCCGGTCGACGCTAACCAACTAGTTGATCTGTGGTGGCACTTGTTGGCGGGATCGCCACGATAGTCACCCGGTCGACGCAAACCGACTAAACCATAATTCATAATTGATCTGTGGTTACGCCGGCTGGAGGAACCGCCATAGTCACACAGTTAATACAAACAAATTATTGCTTGAGATATTATGTCGCTAATGTCTTGTTGTTTGATATATATTATTATGATATTGTGATTGTTGTGTTGGACTAATCCTTTGTTGTTTGGACTTGTTATGTTGAAACTTGATTAAATGAAACACCCCTCCAAACTTCGATAGGGTCAGTCCACAGTGCCACTAATCTGAACATCAAAAGCACTACCACTGTCGCTCATATGGGCGGGCCTTGACCTACGTAATCCTATTGAGCCTCCTTTGATGCCACCCTTTTTGGCAAGTCTAGTCGGTTACCATAGTTGGTCGGGGCTAGTCTTGCGAAGGTTCCAGAGCTAGGCGTCGCTCATGGGTTGGAGACGTGCCGGATTCACTTCTGCATAAGGCGTACAGTTATGTCGGTGGCTATATAGGGAGTGTCTTGATGGCATGAACGGTTGAGTGAGTGTATCATACCGTCTTATGGATGTGATCCTAAAGTACCGGTTGTTAATGATCCACTTAGATGAGTGAAGTATTGCAACCTCTCGAGAGTGTAAATCTGGATATCTAGCCTAGTTCCAGGAGGTTAAACATAAGTTCTGTTTGTAAGAAAGATGAACAACCTGATTTCACTAAATGAACAATAAGTTGATGCAGGGAATGCTACTTGAGATGTGATTGTGAACCAGGTTTAGGGATGGCAGTGTGATGCGTTGGGGAGCCTATAGTTAGGCCAGAGCCCACATCAACCGTGCGTGCCCAGAGTGAAATGCTGAGGCCAGTGGGCCTGGCAGTGATCACAGGTGCTGTTGTGTATTATTTGGTACCCAACTGGTACACTCGTTTACTCGTCACAGGTAATCTCTTTGTTTGATTGCCGGTGTACGATCCAACTCCACCTGGCTTGGACTCTGCACTGGTGATTGTAACAGCCCCAATGTGTGAAACCTAAAAACCTGGGTAAAATTTTCGCTTTTGCATTTTCCTCCATGCATCATGGCATAACTTTTTCAATTGCTCATGTTGAAACCAAGTTTTGGACAACAAATTAAAACAAGAGGGAAATAAAAGCAATATCTGATTTCGAACCACCTCACTCAAATGAGTTGTTGGTGACAAAAACCAACTCAACTAAACTCACATTTTGTCAAGGAGGTTCCAAGGGTTGGGAACAATGTTTTGCAATTGCTAAATATTACAAAAGGGGCAACATTCTGGAAATTAGCAAAATTGCCACAATGAACCACTATGAACAAAAGTTTGTCAAAACAATTTAGTTTTAAACCCCAATTTTTGTGGAGCAACTAAATGACCAGGGGAGCCTCCCCAAATTTTCTCACAATTTTTGGAAGTGTTCAAATGCCTCAAATAATTCAAATACAGCTGCTATAAAATATTTTCAGAACAGAAAAGGACTCGTTTGTAATTAGGGAAGTTGCTTCAGGGGTTTTTTTTAGAAAAGTGTCTCCTTCTCCCTGTAGCGACCCTGAGCAGAGCTCGGGCCGCACCATGTCGCCACGCCTCGCTCGAGCTCACCGTGCGCCTGCCCCCCCCCCCTCTGCCCTCACTGCAGGGAGAGCAAGCCGCGCACCTGCCCACTCCCTCCCCGACGATTTCTCTCGTTCTCCTCTCCCCTTTTCTTCTCCCCATGGCGGAACCGTAGCCGCCGCTGTCGCCGAAGAATCGCCGCCGTGTCCGGCTGCCCCAACCCGCGTGAAGGCCACCATCCGCTCCGCCGTGCCGTGCTCTACCCCCACACCAAAGGAATCGACGCGGGACGCCGTGAATCGCCGCCGCCGTTCGATACTCCCCCGACCACCGCCGCGGCATCGCCGAGCTCCGCACCGCCGTGTTCGTCGCACCTCCGCCGTACCCGCTGCCCCGTACGTGCGCGTGGTGAGCTGCTGGCCTCGCTGGCCCTCTCCTCCCTCCCTTCCCCGTGCTCTGTGTCGCCAACGCCGTTGCTGCGCGAGCGCGCCCGCCACCGTCACCTCGCGTCATGCCCGTGCATGGGCTGCTCTGTTTTTTTTTTGTTTTTTTCCTCTCCTCTCGAGTTTTTCCAACCGGAGACTCCGGCCCAACTCCGGGGTCGCTCCGGACTCGATCCAGCAGCTGCCGTCGCTGGCCCAAAAATGGCTCGACCGGAAACTCCGGCCCGTGAGCCCTTTGGACCGGAAATTCCGGCCTGGCCAGAAAGTTTGCAATATTTCTTTTTCCTTTCACCCTTGTATCCCAAATGTATAATTTAGATATTGTTGCTAATTAAATCATCAATGGTCACTTTAAAAAGAAAAGTTAGAAAATTAATAACTCTTATCGGTGTATCCGAAAAATGAGGGTAACACACCAAAATGTCCAGAAAATTTTGATTAAACCTTTAAAATAAATATTATGCATTTCTGATCACATTTGAATTACGGTGCTTCTAGTAATATTAAAATCATAAGTTTAAAAAAGAGGAAATTAGAAAAGTAATAACTTTTTATTGGGACCTCCGAAAAATATGTTCCTTATATCAAAATGCTCAGAAAAACATGAATGATCCAAAATCATTATCATCATGCATCATCGATCACAATTACAATAATGTGCTCTAGTAGTAATGATAATCATTAAGTTTTAATATGGGGTTTCTTCCAAATTATGCAATAAATATAACGGGGACCCCATTTAACTTGTTGGTCATGTTCAAAGCTTCTAGGGTGCATTTAAAATGTCATATCATCATCTTTGTATGCATTGCACAATTGCCATGTGTTGATTGTTCTTCTGGTGTTGTTTGTGCATCGGTAGATCAAGGAGGTGAAGTGCCGCCCCGTCTCGTGACGATCCGTACTACCAGCCGTATCAACAAGGCAAGCGAAATCCCCCTCTGAGCATATCTTATCCTATGTTTTCCGCAAATATTTTCTCCACTATATTATTGCATGCGGTTTCAAATGTCACTTTTGTCAGATTAGAGCATCCTATAGTTGCATTAAGATTCCGATGCCAATTACCTGTTTCCCCTCCTATTATCCATAGGACTGTATTGTGGGCCTGAAATACTTATCTACGCAATGTTGATGCTTAGCCATGCTTAGTTAAATGCTTAGCCGTCCGATGGATACTTCATGTCGGAAACAGGTTGCTGAAGTGTTCAGATGATGGTGGAGGATTTGTGGTGACATGTAATAAGATGCTTAAAGGTGGGGATGAGAGGCCACTCGGTATGGTGGTGTTTTGTCTCACTCTCACCGCCTAGGTGCGAGTTCTTTACCTCTTGAACCAAGAATGAGCGCGCTTCCTTTCGGTGGGGTATATGGAGCCCTCGTCGACCGACTAACTTGTGGCGGACTAGCCGAGGGTCCTCTAGTTTGGCTTTCCATTTGCGCGTGCGTTGAGATGGTGGCCAAGACTGAGATGAGGATGGTGGTGTCAGGAAAATAAGTGGCCGCGGACAGGGTGCTGGAGGTACCCTTGTCCTACCGCCACTGATGATCCTGGGTTAGTCTCAAGCAAGGTAAAGGTTGTAACCGTTCCCACTCAGCCGGCTTTCCCCGGAAGAGAGCTACGTGTAGGCAATGAGCCGGGGGTACCGAAGGTAAACACAGTGCACCCCTGCAGGGTTAAATCTTTTCGAAAAGCCGTGTCCACGGTTAGGACAACTTGGGAAAGGACGATAAGACCATAGAATAACTTTAACGGAATGATTAAAAACTGGGTACTAGAGGTACCACTCAAGATTGTAAGGTGAGCTTCCTCGAGGGTGATTCGGGGAGGTGCCTTTGATGAACAGGTACAGTGGTTGATGTGGTTGATGTTGAGAAAGGTGATCAAAGAAAAGAGTTACTTCTTACCTCTTTGAAAATACTCTGAATAGTCGATGCCTTTGAGTTATGTTTTCATAAATAAAATCAGCTTTATGCAAAACAGCCATATAACTTTGAAAGCCTCATCGAGCTAAAGCTCTATATATAATCTTGCGAGTTCGTCGAACTCAACGTCGTTTGTTTTGTTTCAGAGGAGGACTTCACCGACCTCGAAGGTGGGTTCTTTGTGGACGTCGACGAGTAGTCTGGGGTTCCCAGGTGGCAGCTTGGGACATCCCGGATCAGCTGGCGCTGTGATGTTTATTGTAGGCCTCTTAGGCCATAATTGGATCTTGTTGTTTAGAACAACCTAATTTGCTTCCGCTTGTTGTAATGTTGGGTCTGTGACCTCTGGTTGTCATTTGCTATCTTTCTCTATTATAAGAGTTGAACTATATGATTTGTGTCGTAGAGTCTGTGATGTGCCAGTTGTTCCACAAGTCTTGATCTCTCTATTATACATTGAGGGTTGTGCCTGTGTTAAGGCATCAATCGGGGTGTTGCGTTGCCGATGATCCATTCCGAGCAACGCCTGCCAAAGGTTTTGGCCGGGGATTGGTAAACCCGTAACCTCCGGTTGTATCGCTTAACCGGTGACACACAGCATCACTGTATAACAGTCGGGTCGGGGCGCCACAAGTTGGTATCAGAGCAGTACTGCCTGTAGGAAACCCTTCTACTGGTCGATGTTGAGTCTAGTGTTTGTGAAAATATTTTAACCTAAAAATGAGTTGTGAAAACCATCTTAGGATTCTTTTTACTCCTTATCTGGTTACCCTCTAATCTCGGAGCAATCTTACCTCGATTTGAGTTAAAGGTTTTACTTCTCCTGTTACTTCAAAATGAGAAACGTGGGTGGGTTCGACCTTTAGTGTTATGTGTCCGTTGCTCCCGCTGCGTTGCAATAAAATCTGCTACCAATGATCAATGATTCCTCTTTTTGGGTTTTAACCCACGGACTTGAACATAAGGTCCCGGATTGTGTCAACTAGAGTGTGTTAAGTTGTGATTTCTTAACTCTCACTAGTAGCACATGATGCTGATCTTTGACCCAAGTTCTATCTTGTTGTTTTCCTTCTCACAAGTATTATCGTCCCTAGTCTGTGTACTTGTGTAGACGCTAATGCTATTGTTCGACCATTCGGAGAAAGATACTAACCGTGTCATTGTCAAATCTCCAGAATGGCTCGAGGAGGTCGTGGAGGCCGTGGTGGTCGCGGTAACCACAATGATGATGAGGATGATCTGCCGCCACCACCCTCGATGGCTGAGGTCTTGATGGCCATTGAGGAGAACCGTGGGCGCAATGAGCGCTTGCTTGAGCAGTTGGTGCAGCAGAATGCACGGAGGAACGAGTGCAACACTCTCACTGAGTTCCTGCGTTCCAGCCACCCACTTTGCTGATGCTAAGGAGCCACTGGAAGCTGATGATTGGCTTCGTGCTTGGAGCGCAAGTTCTCCGCGCTGCATGTCCCAGTGGCTGAGCAAGTCAACTTTGCCACCTATCTCTTGGTTGGTGCTGCTGGCTGTTGGTGGGAGAGCCATGTGGCTTTGTTTCCAGCCAACCATGTCTTCACCTGGGCTGATTTCCGCACTGCCTTCCGTGCGGAGTACATTCCCCAGCCGATCATGGACTTGAAGAGGAGGGAGTTCCTGGATTTGCAACAGGGACGGATGGACCTCCGCACTTATGGTCGTGAGTTCAACCATCTCTCTCGTTACGCCCCAAGGGACGTGACCAATGATGCTGACAAGCAAGAGCTGTTCCGCAAGGGTCTACTCCGCAGCTCGCTATGAGTTGCCCTTCAGGTTCCAGACCTATCAGGAGCTGTTCAACCAGGCTTTCACTCTGAGCAAGGAAGAAAGGAACTTGAGCTTCCAAGAGGCCCGCACACGGGGACCACCAGAGTTCCTCGGGTTCTGAGAGCAAGAAGCGCAGGGTGTTTGTCCCTACAGCCGTACCTCGTGCTCCATTCATGCCGAGAGCCGCAGGATACAGGCCACCTCCTCCGCGCCCCACTACTTCGACACTTGGGGTAGGCGGGAGTGGGTACCGTCCTATGCTACCTGCTCCACCTGGACTCACTTGCTACACCTGTGGCCAGGCTGGCCACTACTCCAGGGAGTGCCCCCAGAAGGCACCTCTCGCGATAACTCCTGCACGAGCCCCTGCCACTCCAGCTGGCAAGGCTGGACCTATTGTGCGTGGTCGCCTGAACCACATCTCTGCTGAAGAAGCTGAAGAGGACCCCGGCGTTCTTATGGGTGAGTTACGAATCAACGGCAATACAGCTACAGTTTTGTTTGATTCTGGAGCATCGCATTCATTCATATCCATAGCTTTTGCAAAAGACCACAAAATACCGTTCGAGAAAATGAGCCGTCCCTTGGAGATCTCCACTCCTGGCTCCAAATGGCAAACCGATGGGTTACTCCTGAGGTCCAGATTAATATAGGTTCCTTGTCTTTTCCTTATGCCTTGGTAGCTCTGAAGTCCAAAGGCATTGATGTCATACTGGGCATGAACTGGCTAGCAAATACCGGGCTAATCTCGACTGTGTGCCAAGACCATTACTGTGACCGCTCCTTCCGGTGACATTGTGAAGTATTGGCCTGCAATATCAAGACCTCCGTCCGCCATCGTACCCAACTCACCTGAGATTCTCCTTTGCTTTATGGAAGGCGAATCCCCTCCTGAAATCCAGGACATACACGTGGTGTGTGACTTCCCGGATGTGTTCCCGGAAGAATTGCCTGGCATGCCTCCTGACCGAAGTGTGGAGTTTGTCATAGAGCTACTTCCCGGTACGCTCCAATTTCCAAGAAGCCCTACCGTATGCCGGTGGAAGAGTTGGCTCTGTTGAAAGAGCAAATTGATCAGCTGTTAGTAAGGAGTTCATCCAGCCTAGCAGTTCACCTTGGGGTTGTCCGGTACTCTTTGTCAAGAAGAGGGATTCTACCGTGCCTCGTCTAGTCTCTGACTATCGACCGTTGAATGCGGTGACAATCAAGAACAAGTATCCTATTCCTCGCATCAATGATCTGTTGGATCAGTTAGCTGGTGCAACGGTATTCTCCAAGATGGATCTGAGGTCAGGCTACCATCAGATAAAAATCAGAAAGGAGGATATTCCAAAGACGGCATTTGTTACTCGTTATGGCTCATATGAGTATACCGTCATGTCCTTTGGTCTCACAAATGCTCCAGCTACTTTCATGAGGCTCATGAACTCTGTCTTCATGGATTATCTTGACAAGTTTGTCGTCATTTACATCGATGACATCCTTTTATTCCAAAACCGATGAAGAGCATGGAACATCTTCGTTTGGTTCTGACACGACTTCGAGAACACCGCCTCTATGCCAAGTTCTCCAAGTGTGAGTTTTGGTTGGATAATCTCATCTTCCTTGGTCATGTGATATCCGCTAATGGTGTGGCTGTCATTCCTGACAAGATTCAGTCCATTCTGGATTGGAAAACTCCAATGTCAGTCAAGGACATCCGTAGCTTTCTCGGATTGGCGGGTTACTACCGCCGATTCATCGAAGGTTTCTCCAAGATAGCCAAGGCCCTGACTGACCTTCTCAAGAAGGATAAAAAGTTGTATGGTCGGCCGAAGCTGAAGAGAGCTTCAAAACACTGAAAGCCAAACTCACTCCGCTCCTGTGCTTGTCCTGCCGGACACAGCAAGGATTTCGTCGTCTTCTGTGACGCCTCTCTTCAAGGCTTGGGTTGTGTATTAATGCAAGATGGCCATGTGGTGGCATATGCTTCTCGCCAACTTAAGCCGCATGAGCTCAATTACCCAACTCATGATCTAGAGCTTGCCGCTGTGGTCTATGCTTTGAAGCAATGGAGACCATACCTGTTTGGTAACCGTTGCGAGATCTTCTCGGATCACAAGAGTCTGAAGTACCTCTTCACCCAGCCGGATTTAAATCTCAGGCAAAGGCGTTGGTTGGAGTTAATCACGGACTATAATGTGAGTCTGAACTATCAACCCGGCAAAGCAAACGTCGTGGCTGACGCGCTAAGTCGGAAGTCCTATTGCAACAATCTGATGATTGAGAAGGCCAACCCGCTCTTCATGAAGAGTTTGCCGTTTGAACTGGAAATTGTTCCCTCCGGCTACCTTGCAAATCTGGAGATCAAAGCTACTCTTGTAGACCAGATTAAGGATGCTCAGAAGCTGGATGAGGGTATCCTGAATATCAAAAGAACATTGCTAGTGGCAAGGCCAAATGTTTCACGGAAGATGAATCCGGAGTTGTTTATTTTGGTGACCGCTTGGTAGTGCCAAAGAACCGGAATTTGAGGGAGCTCATCCTACAAGAAGCTCATGAATCACCTCTCTCTATTCATCCCGGTAGTACCAAAATGTACCAAGACCTTCGACCACAATTCTGGTGGACTCGTATGAAACGGAAATTGCCAAGTATGTTGCTGAATGCGACACCTGTCGACGGGTAAAGGCTGAACATCAAAGCCTGCCGGCACTCTCCGCCCTATTGCAGTCCCGAGTGGAAATGGGATGAAATTGGTATGGACTTCATCACCGGGTTTCCGATCTCAAAAGGGCAACAATGCAATTTGGGTAATCATTGATCGTCTTTCCAAGGTTGCTCACTTCCTACCAGTCCGTGATGATATACGGGCAAGTCAACTTGCTGATTGTATTTGGCTCGTATTGTTCCATTGCATGGGGTCCCTCTGAGGATCATATCGGACCGTGGAAGTATCTTTGTATCCAAGTTTGGCAGAGTTTCCAAACTGCTATGGGGTCCCGTCTCAACTTCAGTACCGCCTACCATCCTCAAACTGATGGTCAGACCGAAAGAGTGAACCAAGTGTTGGAAGACATGCTTCGGGCATGTGTAATCTCTTTTGGCAAGGTTGGGAAAAGTACTCCCTTTCGCGGAATTCTCCTACAACAATAGCTATCAAGCTAGTCTGGGCATGGCTCCATTGAGGTTCTCTATGGAAGAAAATGCCGCACTCCTCTAAATTGGTCGAAACCGGAGAGAGGGCACTCTTTGGTCCAGATATTATCAATGAAGCTGAGGAGAAGGTCAGAATCATAAGGAGAATCTGAAGATTGCTCAGTCTAGGCAGAAGAGCTACTATGATAAGCATCACCAGGAGATTCACTATGAAATTGGTGATAAAGCTTATCTCCGTGTCTCTCCCCTTCGTGGCGTTCGCCGCTTCGGAATCAAAGGGAAATTGGCCCTCGCTATGTTGGCCCTTTCACCGTTCTGGACAAGCGAGGAGAACTTTCTTATCAATTGGAGTTACCGGTCAAATTCCCAAATGTACATGATGTGTTTCATGTCTCCCAACTTCGCCGTTGTTTCAAGGATCTATCCATGGGGTCAATCATGAGGAGCTAGATCTACAAGAAGACCTCACTTATCGCGAGCATCCTATCCGTGTCCTAGATGAAGCTGAAAGAAAGACTCGTAACAAGACCACCAAGTTTCTCAAAATTCAGTGGTCTCATCATTCCGAGGAAGAAGCAACGTGTGAAAGAGAGTCTAGTCTACGGGAGGAGTATCATCCCGACTTCTTTTCGCAATATTAGAATCTCGGGGCGAGATTCCTGTAACGAGGGTAGATTTGTAACAGCCCCAATGTGTGAAACCTAAAAACCTGGGTAAAATTTTTGCTTTTGCATTTTCCTCCATGCATCATGGCATAACTTGTTCAATTGCTCATGTTGAAACCAAGTTTTGGACAACAAATTAAAACAAGAGGGAAATAAAAGCAATATCCGATTTCGAACCACCTCACTCAACTGAGTTGTTGGTGACAAAAACCAACTCAACTAAACTCCCATTTTGTCAAGGAGGTTCCAAGGGTTGGGAACAATGTTTTGCAATTGCTAAATATTACAAAAGGGGCAACATTCTGGAAATTAGCAAAATTGCCACAATGAACCACTATGAACAAAAGTTGGTCAAAACAATTTAGTTTTAAACCCCAATTTTTGTGGAGCAACTAAATGACCAGGGGAGCCTCCCCAAATTTTCTCACAATTTTTGGAAGTGTTCAAATGCCTCAAATAATTCAAATACAGCTGCTGTAATTTTTTTTCAGAACAGAAAAGGACTCGTTTGTAATTAGGGAAGTTGCTTCATGGGTTTTTTTTAGAAAAGTGTCTCCTTCCTCCCTGTAGCGACCCTGAGCAGAGCTCAGGCTGCACCATGTCGCCACGCCTCGCTCGAGCTCGCCGTGCGCCTGCCCCCCTCTCTGCCCTCACTGCAGGGAGAGCAAGCCGCGCACCTGCCCACTCCCTCCCCGACGATTTCTCTCGTTCTCCTCTCCCCTTTTCTTCTACCCATGGCGGAACCGTAGCCGCCGCCGTCGCCGACGCATCGCCGCCGTGTCCGGCTGCCCCAACCTGCATGAAGGCCACCATCCGCTCCGCCGTGCCGTGCTCTACCCCCACGCCAAAGGAATTGACGCGGGATGCCGTGAATCGCCGCCGCCGTTTGATACTCCCCCGACCACCGCCGCGGCATCGCCGAGCTCTGCACCGCCGTGTTCGTCGCACCTCCGCCGTCCCCGCTGCCCCGTACTTGCGCATGGTGAGCTGCTGGCCTCACTGGCCCTCTCCTCCCTCCCTTCCCGTGCTCTGTGTCGCCGACGCCGTTGTTGCGCGAGCGCGCCCGCACCGTCACCTCGCGTCGTGCCCATGCGTGGGCTGCTCCGTTTTTTTGTTTTTTTCCTCTCCTCTTGAGTTTTTCCAACCGGAGACTCCATCCCAACTCCGGGGTCGCTCCGGACTCGATCCAGCAGCTGCTGTCGCTGGCCCAAAAATGGCTGGACCGGAAACTCCGGCCCGTGAGCCCTTTGGACCAGAAATTCCGGCCTGGCCAGAAAGTTTGCAATATTTCTTTTTCCTTTCACCCTTGTATCCCAAATGTATAATTTAGATATTGTTGCTAATTAAATCATCAATGGTCACTTTAAAAAGAAAAGTTAGAAAATTAATAACTCTTATCGGTGTATCCGAAAAATGCGGGTAATACACCAAAATGTCCAAAAAAATTTGATTAAACCTTTAAAATAAATATTAAGCATTTCTGATCACATTTGAATTACGGTGCTTCTAGTAATATTAAAATCATAAGTTTAAAAAAGAGGAAATTAGAAAAGTAATAACTTTTTATCGGGACCTCCGAAAAATGTGTTCCTTATATCAAAATGCTCAGAAAAACATGAATGATCCAAAATCATTATCATCATGCATCATCGATCACAATTACAATAATGTGCTCTAGTAGTAATGATAATCATTAAGTTTTAATATGGGGTTTCTTCCAAATTATGCAATAAATATAACGGGGACCCCATTTAACTTGTTGCTCATGTTCAAAGCTTCTAGGGTGCATTTAAAATGTCATATCATCATCTTTGTATGCATTGCACAATTGCCATGTGTTGATTGTTCTTCCGGTGTTGTTTGTGCATCGGTAGATCAAGGAGGTGAAGTGCCACCCCCGTCTCGTGACGATCCGTACTACCAGCCGTATCAACAAGGCAAGCGTAATCCCCCCTCTGAGCATATCTTATCCTATGTTTTCCGCAAATATTTTCTCCACTATATTATTGCATGCAGTTCCAAATGTCACTTTTGTCGGATTAGAGCATCCTATAGTTGCATTAAGATTCCGATGCCAATTACCTGTTTGCCCTCCTATTATCCATAGGACTGTATTGTGGGCCTGAAATACTTATCTACGCAATGTTGATGCTTAGTTAAATGCTTAGCCGTCCGATGGATACTTCATGTCGGAAACAGGTTGCTGAAGTGTTCAGATGATGGTGGAGGATTTGTGGTGACAGGTAATAAGATGCTTAAAGGTGGGGATGAGAGGCCACTCGGTACGGTGGTGTTTTGTCTCACTCTCGCCGCCTAGGTGCGAGTTCTTTACCTCTTAAACCAAGAATGAGCGCGCTTCCTTTCGGTGGGGTATATGGAGCCCTCGTCGACTGACTAACTTGTGGCGGACTAGCCGAGGGTCCTCTAGTTTGGCTTTTCATTTGCACGTGCGTTGAAGATGGTGGCCAAGACTGAGATGAGGATGGTGGTGTCAGGAAAATAAGTGGCCGCTGGACAGGGTGCTGGAGGTACCCCTTGTCCTACCGCCACTGATGATCCTGGGTTAGTCTCAAGCAAGGTAAAGGTTGTAACCATTCCTACTCAGCCAGCTTTCCCCGGAAGAGAGCTATGTGTAGGCAATGGGCCGGGCGGTACCGAAGGTAAACACAGTGCACCCCTGCAGGGTTAAATCTTTTCGAAAAGCCGTGTCCACAGTTAAGGACAACTTGGGAAAGGACGATAAGACCATAGAATAACGTTAATGGAATGATTAAAAGCTGGGTACTAGAGGTACCACTCAAGATTGTAAGGTGAGCTTCCTCGAGGGTGATTCGGCGAGGCGCCTTTGATGAACAGGTACAGTGGTTGATGTTGGTTGACGTTGAGAAAAGTGATCAAAAGAAAAGAGTTACTTCTTACCCCTCTTTGAAAATACTCTGAATAGTCGATGCCTTTGAGTTATGCTTTCATAAATAAAATCAGCTTTATGCAAAACAGCCATATAACCTTTGAAAGCCTCTTCGAGCTAAAGCTCTATATATAATCTTGCGAGTTCGTCGAACTCAACGTCATTTGTTTTGTTTCAGAGGAGGACTTCACCGACCTCGAAGGTGGGTTCTTTGTGGACGTCGACGAGTAGTCTGGGGTTCCCAGGTGGCAGCTTGGGACATCCCGGATCAGCTGGCGCTGTGATGTTTATTTGTAGGCCTCTTAGGCCATAATCTGGATCTTGTTGTTTAGAACAACTTAATTTGCTTCCGCTTGTTGTAATGTTGGGTCTATGACCTCTGGTTGTCATTTGCTATCTTTCTCTATTATAAGAGTTGAACTATATGATTTGTGTCATAGAGTCTGTGATGTGCCAGTTGTTCCACAAGTCTTGATCTCTCTATTATACATTGAGGGTTGTGCCTATGTTAAGGCATCAATCGGGGTGTTGCGTTGCCGATGATCCATTCCGAGCAACGCCTGCCAAAGGTTTTGGCCGGGGATTGGTAAACCCGTAACCTCCAGTTCTATCGCTTAACCGGTGACACACAGCATCACTATATAACAGTCGGGTCGGGGCGCCACAGTGATACCCCATTGTTTGTGTATGCCGTGTTTTGCTTGTCAATGCCATGCTACTTTTATGCCATGTATCTAGAGTACACCTTGCTATGCGTAGTGTTTATTTCCAATATATGCATTGCTGCATGATTGTTGGATTGTTTGTAGTGAGTGGCGATTCTTGCTGAGTGCATAAGAATGTACTCACGGGCCTTGTGATTGTGACCAGATTTTGGCGAGGACTCAACTTCCACCTTAGCAAGGACAAGGAGCAGAAGCGTGCTAGGATCAGTAGCCCAGCCAGATACCTGTGGAGTGGAGCCGCTCCAAGCCATTGCCTCATTTAGGTCTTCCGTTGCCAGATAAAACTCTGAGTTGGGCCATGCTTGGCTTGATATTTTGTAAAGCCTCGATGGCCTTGTAAACCCTTTTGTAGCACTTTGTGCCTGATTGTGTAATGATTTCCGCTATGTTGCATTGTCGTAACGTGCGGTCAGATATCTTGGGCTGGCGCATGGGGCGACCGCCCTTCTAACAAGCTGTGCCAGAAGGGGGTGCCACACGCTGGCGCAGATCCAGATCCAGCAGTGGTCGCCGAGGTCGCAACCAGCGTCGCCACCACCGCCGAATCTTGCTGAGTGCTCGCCATTTGCCGTGGAGGCTATGCTCGTGCTCGCCGGAGTTGAGTACGGGGAGGAGGAGAGTATGGGAAGATGAGGAGGCCGCGGTGGGTGTGAATGGGGAAGAAGACCAGCCTCGGCGTGCCCTTTGGGTATTTAACTCCACGCGCCAAGATGCGTGCGCGAGATTGGGGGACGCGCGATTTCCGCCACGTGCGCACGATTTGCACGTCGTGGCAACGGTGTCTGCGGCCCTCGCCCCGATTCTTGTGCATAGTGGAGAAATAATCATGACACATGCCCAAGTTCAAACTGTCATGGACTGCATGACGTCATCCATCGACATTTGACAGGACCAGTCAAATGGCAAGACTGGTGCTGGGAAGATTCCTGATAATGGTCAGGTCGTCTTTCCCATGATGGCGGCAAATCATCCGACTACCTTAGGCAGATCGCCGCTTACTTCAACTTTGGAATGCTTCAAGCTCTTCAGCCGCCTACAAGACAAGACGGACGTTGCTGACAAAAGAAGACGGCGTCTGAAGAACTCGAACCCTTCCAGGGGCTAATGTTGGGGATATACTTACTAGGGGTATCACCAGCATGGATCAATCCAGCTAGTCCCGGGTGGCCCGCAGTGGTGGTAAAGGCTTTGCCTGCCGGGTGGCCCAGATAGCTGATGACCAAGGAAGGCGGATGCCGGCAAGGAGGAGCCCCAAGACTGAAGCCCACGAAGCCACCAAGACCAAGACGGAAGGCGGCAGACTTGCCGGCTAGGTTTAGGACTCTGTATACTTGCTGGATACGTAACCTCCCAGTAACCCTAGGTCCGGCCGCCTATATAAGTCGGACCTCGGGACGCCTTTAGGGCAACCAATACTCTCATACTTTCATACAATCCACCTCATTGTAACCCGATCAAGGCTATTGCCATTATAGTGAGTTATAGCAGCACGTAGGATCTCGCCACCGCCGTGAGATCTGAAGCTGGGTAAACTGCCTTGTTCGATCCCGACCTCGACGACGTCCACCTTCTTGCCCTACATTCACCCTCGGCTAGCAGGACCCCGTCTCCTATCCAAGATGCCGATACGACGACAGTGATAAAGGTTAAGTGAAGAAGTCGATTTCTAAGAGACAAGATCAAGTGTCTTTTGAAAAACAAGATTTGCCTGCTACTTTTATTGCGTTTATGATCTAGGGAATTCTACATGTCCGTGTTACAAAGGTTCAACCACACCTCTCTGTTTTAGTTATTTTCTCTCAATCGGAGTTTCCTTGCAAAAGTTATCTAAATTCTTGACCGGGGTGGTCATATCTGGGAAAACGCGAAAGTTAGGTATAACGGTCTTCAAAACGATAAAAAATCGATCAAGGCATACAAAAGGTACTTATTGATGACTTTATGTGCAAAATTTGTGTTAAAATGAGTATTCTTGGGTTTGGGCGTCCATGAAAGTAAGTTTGTGTCACTGCGTAGAGAAAATGGTAGAGAAAATGGCAAATAAGAGAATCATGCGTAATGATCTACGGAGAAAACTTTTTTTACATCATAGCATAAAAATCGAAGTTAACGGTGAGTTATGTGCACTGTTTGCATCGAATTGTTAATTCTCGGTTCTACGCAAATTCTCTATGACCAATAAGGTATTGGACTGTTTTGAGAAATTTCAAACACGAAATTTGTTTAATTTTTGTATTATAAGGTTTCAACCCAAATAATCTATTGTAGGTCATAGATTCCGATGCTTCGGCGCGCCATTTTTGGCCCAAAGCTCGACCCGTGGGCCCCACGTCGTCTACCCCTTTGACCGACATCGAAAGAGGGTTGACCAATGGACCTGAAGGAGAAGATTGTGTGAGCGTAGAGATCATAGGCTTCAAGGTTGCCATCCGTTGGTGATAAAGGTCAAGTGAAGAAGTCGATTTCTAAGAGACGCTTCCTCATATTGGTTCACGAGACAAGATCAAGTGTCTTTTGAAAAACGAGATTTGCCTGCTACTTTTAATGCGTTTACGATGTAGGGAATTCTACATGTCCGTGTTACAAAGGTTCAACCACACCTCTCCGTTTTAGTTATTTTCTCTACTGCTCTTTTTCTAGAATTCCACTTTCTACTGGTTAGTTCTCAGGGTTACCTTTCCAACAAAATTAGTTTCATCTCAATCGGAGTTTCTTTTCAAAAGTTATCTAAATTCTTGACCGGGGTGGTCATATCTGGGAAAACATGAAAGTTAGGTATACTGTCTTCAAAACGATAAAAAATCGATCAAGGCATACAAAATGTACTTATTGATGACTTTATGTGCAAAATTTGTGTTAAAATGAGTATTCTTGGGTTTGGGCGTGCATGAAAGTAAGTTTGTGTCACTGCGTAGAGAAAATGGCAAATAAGAGAATCATGCGTAATAATCTACGGAGAAAACTTCTTTTTTACATCATAGCATAAAAATCGAAGTTAACGGTGAGTTATGTGCAGTGTTTGCATCGAATTGTTAATTCTCGGTTCTACGCAAATTCTCTATAACCAATAAGGTATTGGACTGTTTTGGGAAATTTCACACTCGAAATTTGTTTAATTTTTGTATTATAGGGTTTCAACCCAAATAATCTATTGTAGGTCATAGATTCCGATGCTTCGGCGCGCCGTTTTTGGCCCAAAGCTCGACCCGTGGGCCCCACGTCGTCTACCCCTTTGACCGACATCGAAAGAGGGTTGACCAATGGACCTGAAGGAGAAGATTGTGTGAGCGTAGAGATCATAGGCTTCAAGGTTGCCATCCGTTGGTGATAAAGGTCAAGTGAAGAAGTCGATTTCTAAGAGACGCTTCCTCATATTGGTTCACGAGACAAGATCAAGTGTCTTTTGAAAAACGAGATTTGCCTGCTACTTTTATTGCGTTTACGATGTAGGGAATTCTACATGTCCGTGTTTCAAAGGTTCAACCACACCTCTCCGTTTTAGTTATTTTCTCTACTGCTCTTTTTTCTAGAATTCCACTTTCTGCTGGTTAGTTCTCAGGGTTACCTTTCCAACAAAATTAGTTTCATCTCAATCGGAGTTTCTTTTCAAAAGTTATCTAAATTCTTGACCGGGGTGGTCATATCTAGGAAAACACGAAAGTTAGGTATAACGGTCTTCAAAACGATAAAAAATCGATCAAGGCATACAAAAGGTACTTATTGATGACTTTATGTGCAAAATTTGTGTTAAAATGAGTATTCTTGGGTTTGGGCGTCCATGAAAGTAAGTTTGTGTCACTGCGTAGAGAAAATGGTAGAGAAAATGGCAAATAAGAGAATCATGCGTAATGATCTACGGAGAAAACTTTTTTTACATCATAGCATAAAAATCGAAGTTAACGGTGAGTTATGTGCACTGTTTGCATCGAATTGTTAATTCTCGGTTCTACGCAAATTCTCTATGACCAATAAGGTATTGGACTGTTTTGAGAAATTTCAAACACGAAATTTGTTTAATTTTTGTATTATAAGGTTTCAACCCAAATAATCTATTGTAGGTCATAGATTCCGATGCTTCGGCGCGCCATTTTTGGCCCAAAGCTCGACCCGTGGGCCCCACGTCGTCTACCCCTTTGACCGACATCGAAAGAGGGTTGACCAATGGACCTGAAGGAGAAGATTGTGTGAGCGTAGAGATCATAGGCTTCAAGGTTGCCATCCGTTGGTGATAAAGGTCAAGTGAAGAAGTCGATTTCTAAGAGACGCTTCCTCATATTGGTTCACGAGACAAGATCAAGTGTCTTTTGAAAAACGAGATTTGCCTGCTACTTTTAATGCGTTTACGATGTAGGGAATTCTACATGTCCGTGTTACAAAGGTTCAACCACACCTCTCCGTTTTAGTTATTTTCTCTACTGCTCTTTTTCTAGAATTCCACTTTCTACTGGTTAGTTCTCAGGGTTACCTTTCCAACAAAATTAGTTTCATCTCAATCGGAGTTTCTTTTCAAAAGTTATCTAAATTCTTGACCGGGGTGGTCATATCTGGGAAAACATGAAAGTTAGGTATACTGTCTTCAAAACGATAAAAAATCGATCAAGGCATACAAAATGTACTTATTGATGACTTTATGTGCAAAATTTGTGTTAAAATGAGTATTCTTGGGTTTGGGCGTGCATGAAAGTAAGTTTGTGTCACTGCGTAGAGAAAATGGCAAATAAGAGAATCATGCGTAATAATCTACGGAGAAAACTTCTTTTTTACATCATAGCATAAAAATCGAAGTTAACAGTGAGTTATGTGCAGTGTTTGCATCGAATTGTTAATTCTCGGTTCTACGCAAATTCTCTATAACCAATAAGGTATTGGACTGTTTTGGGAAATTTCACACTCGAAATTTGTTTAATTTTTGTATTATAGGGTTTCAACCCAAATAATCTATTGTAGGTCATAGATTCCGATGCTTCGGCGCGCCGTTTTTGGCCCAAAGCTCGACCCGTGGGCCCCACGTCGTCTACCCCTTTGACCGACATCGAAAGAGGGTTGACCAATGGACCTGAAGGAGAAGATTGTGTGAGCGTAGAGATCATAGGCTTCAAGGTTGCCATCCGTTGGTGATAAAGGTCAAGTGAAGAAGTCGATTTCTAAGAGACGCTTCCTCATATTGGTTCACGAGACAAGATCAAGTGTCTTTTGAAAAACGAGATTTGCCTGCTACTTTTATTGCGTTTACGATGTAGGGAATTCTACATGTCCGTGTTTCAAAGGTTCAACCACACCTCTCCGTTTTAGTTATTTTCTCTACTGCTCTTTTTTCTAGAATTCCACTTTCTGCTGGTTAGTTCTCAGGGTTACCTTTCCAACAAAATTAGTTTCATCTCAATCGGAGTTTCTTTTCAAAAGTTATCTAAATTCTTGACCGGGGTGGTCATATCTAGGAAAACACGAAAGTTAGGTATAACGGTCTTCAAAACGATAAAAAATCGATCAAGGCATACAAAAGGTACTTATTGATGACTTTATGTGCAAAATTTGTGTTAAAATGAGTATTCTTGGGTTTGGGCGTGCATGAAAGTAAGTTTGTGTCACTGCGTAGAGAAAATGGCATATAAGAGAATCATGCGTAATGATCTACGGAGAAAACTTCTTTTTTACATCATAGCATAAAAATCGAAGTTAACGGTGAGTTATGTGCAGTGTTTGCATCGAATTGTTAATTCTCGGTTCTACGCAAATTCTCTATGACCAATAAGGTATTGGACTGTTTTGGGAAATTTCACACTCGAAATTTGTTTAATTTTTGTATTATAGGGTTTCAACCCAAATAATCTATTGTAGGTCATAGATTCCGATGCTTCGGCGCGCCGTTTTTGGCCCAAAGCTCGACCCGTGGGCCCCACGTCGTCTACCCCTTTGACCGACATCGAAAGAGGGTTGACCAATGGACCTGAAGGAGAAGATTGTGTGAGCGTAGAGATCATAGGCTTCAAGGTTGCCATCCGTTGGTGATAAAGGTCAAGTGAAGAAGTCGATTTCTAAGAGACGCTTCCTCATATTGGTTCACGAGACAAGATCAAGTGTCTTTTGAAAAACGAGATTTGCCTGCTACTTTTATTGCGTTTACGATGTAGGGAATTCTACATGTCCGTGTTTCAAAGGTTCAACCACACCTCTCCGTTTTAGTTATTTTCTCTACTGCTCTTTTTTCTAGAATTCCACTTTCTGCTGGTTAGTTCTCAGGGTTACCTTTCCAACAAAATTAGTTTCATCTCAATCGGAGTTTCTTTTCAAAAGTTATCTAAATTCTTGACCGGGGTGGTCATATCTAGGAAAACACGAAAGTTAGGTATAACGGTCTTCAAAACGATAAAAACTCGATCAAGGCATACAAAAGGTACTTATTGATGACTTTATGTGCAAAATTTGTGTTAAAATGAGTATTCTTGGGTTTGGGCGTGCATGAAAGTAAGTTTGTGTCACTGCGTAGAGAAAATGGTAAATAAGAGAATCATGCGTAATGATCTACGGAGAAAACTTATTTTTTACATCATAGCATAAAAATCGAAGTTAACGGTGAGTTATGTGCAGTGTTTGCATCGAATTGTTAATTCTCGGTTCTACGCAAATTCTCTATGACCAATAAGGTATTGGACTGTTTTGAGAAATTTCAAACACGAAATTTGTT
Source organism: Poa pratensis (assembly GCA_947311845.1). Taxonomy (NCBI): domain Eukaryota; kingdom Viridiplantae; phylum Streptophyta; class Magnoliopsida; order Poales; family Poaceae; genus Poa; species Poa pratensis. Next base: position 233,702 of record CAMZMU010000027.1, read on the forward strand.
TAATTTTTGTATTATAGGGTTTCAACCCAAATAATCTATTGTAGGTCATAGATTCCGATGCTTCGGCGCGCCTTTTTGGCCCAAAGCTCGACCCGTCGACCCCACGTCGTCTACCCCTTTGACCGTCATCGAAAGAGGGCTGACCAATGGACCTGAAGGAGAAGTTTGTGTGAGCGTTGAGATCATAGGCTTCAAGGTTGCCATCCGTTGGTGATAAAGGTCAAGTGAAGAAGCCGATTTGTAAGAGACGCTTCCCCATATTGGTTCACGAGACAAGATCAAGTGTCTTTTGAAAAACGAGATTTGCCTGCTACTTTTATTGCGGTTACGATGTAGGGAATTCTATATGTCCGTGTTACAAAGGTTCAGCCACACCTCTCCGTTTTAGTTATTTTATGTATTGCTCATTTCCAAGAATTCCACTTTCTGCTGGTTAGTTCTCAGGGTTATCTTTCCAACAAAATTAGTTTCATCTCAATCGGAGTTTCCTTGCAAAAGTTATCTAAATTCTTGACCGGGGTGGTCATATCTGCGAAAACACGAAAGTTAGGTATAACGGTCTTCAAAACGATAAAAAATCGATCAAGGCATACAAAAGGTACTTATTGATGACTTTATGTGCAAAATTTGTGTTAAAATGAGTATTCTTGGGTTTGGGCGTGCATGAAAGTAAGTTTGTGTCACTGCATAGAGAAAATGGCATTTAAGAGAATCGTGCGTAATGATCTACGGAGAAAACTTCTTTTTTACGTCATAGCATAAAAATCGAAATTAACGGTGAGTTATGTGCAGTGTTTGCATCGAATTGTTAATTCTCGATTCTCCGCAAATTCTCTATGACCAATAAGGTATTGGACTGTTTTGAGAAATTTCAAACACAAAATTTGTTTAATTTTTGTATTATAGGGTTTCAACCCAAATAATCTATTGTAGGTCATAGATTCCGATGCTTCGGCGCGCCGTTTTTGGCCCAAAGCTCGACCCGTGGGCCCCACGTCGTCTACCCCTTTGACCGACATCGAAAGAGGGTTGACCAATGGACCGGAAGGAGAAGATTGTGTGAGCGTAGAGATCATAGGCTTCAAGGTTGCCATCCGTTGGTGATAAAGGTCAAGTGAAGAAGTCGATTTCTAAGAGACGCTTCCCCATATTGGTTCACGAGACAAGATCAAGTGTCTTTTGAAAAACGAGATTTGCCTGCTACTTTTATTGCGGTTACGATGTAGGGAATTCTACATGTCTGTGTTACAAAGGTTCAGCCACACCTCTCTGTTTTAGTTATTTTCTCTATTGCTCTTTTCCAAGAATTCCACTTTCTGCTGGTTAGTTCTCAGGGTTATCTTTCCAACAAAATTAGTTTCATCTCAATCGGAGTTTCCTTGCAAAAGTTATCTAAATTCTTGACCGGGGTGGTCATATCTGGGAAAATATGAAAGTTAGGTATAACGATCTACGAAACTATAAAAAATCGATGAAGGCATACAAAAAGTACTTATTGATGACTTTATGTGCAAAATTTGAGTTAAAATGAGTTTTCTTGGGTTTGGACGTGCATGAAATTAAGTTTGTGTCACTACGTAGAGAAAATGGCAATTAAGAGAATCGTGCGTAATGATCTACAGAGAAAATATCTTTTATACATCATAGCATAAAAATCAAAGTTAACGGTGAGTTATGTGCAGTGTTTGCATCGAATTGTGTATTCTCTCGGTTCTACGCAAATTCTCTATGAACAATAAGGTATTGGACTGTTTTGAGAAATTTCAAACACGAAATTAGTTTAATTTTTGTATTATAGGGTTTCAACCCAAATAATCTATTGTAGGTCATAGATTCTGATGCTTCGGCGCGCCGTTTTTGGCCCAAAGCTCGACCCGTGGGCCCCACGTCGTCTACCCCTTTCACCGGCATCGACAGAGGGTTGACCAATGGACCTGAAGGAGAAGATTGTGTGAGCATAGAGATCATAGGCTTCAAGGTTGCCATCCATTGGTGATAAAGGTCAAGTGAAGAAGTCGATTTCTAAGAGACGCTTCCCCATATTGGTTCACGAGACAAGATCAAGTGTCTTTTGAAAAACGAGATTTGCCTGCTACTTTTATTGCGTTTACGATGTAGAGAATTCTACATGTCCATGTTACAAAGGTTCAGCCACACCTCTCCGTTTTAGTTATTTTCTCTATTGCTCTTTTCCAAGAATTCCACTTTCTGCTGGTTAGTTCTCAGGGTTATCTTTCCAACAAAATTAATTTCATCTCAATCGGAGTTTCCTTGCAGAAGTTTTCTAAATTCTTGACCGGGGTGGTCATATCTGGGAAAACACGAAAGTTAGGTATAACGGTCTTCAAAACGATAAAAAATCGATCAAGGCATACAAAAGGTACTTATTGATGACTTTATGTGCAAAATTTGTGTTAAAATGAGTATTCTTGGGTTTGGGCGTGCATGAAAGTAAGTTTGTGTCACTGCGTAGAGAAAATGGCAAATAAGAGAATCGTGCGTAATGATCTACGGAGAAAACTTCTTTTTTACATCATAGCATAAAAATCGAAATTAACGGTGAGTTATGTGCAGTGTTTGCATCGAATTGTTAATTCTCGGTTCTCCGCAAATTCTCTATGACCAATAAGGTATTGGACTGTTTTGAGAAATTTCAAACAAAAAATTTGTTTAATTTTTGTATTATAGGGTTTCAACCCAAATAATCTATTGTAGGTCATAGATTCCGATGCTTCGGCGCGCCGTTTTTGGCCCAAAGCTCGACCCGTGGGCCCCACATCGTCTACCCCTTTGACCGACATCGAAAGAGGGTTGACCAATGGACCTGAAGGAGAAGATTGTGTGAGCGTAGAGATCATAGGCTTCAAGGTTGCCGTCCGTTGGTGATAAAGGTCAAGTGAAGAAGTCGATTTCTAAGAGACGCTTCCCCATATTGGTTCACGAGACAAGATCAAGTGTCTTTTGAAAAACGAGATTTGCCTGCTACTTTTATTGCGGTTACGATGTAGGGAATTCTACATGTCCGTGTTACAAAGGTTCAGCCACACCTCTCCGTTTTAGTTATTTTCTCTATTGCTCTTTTCCAAGAATTCCACTTTCTGCTGGTTAGTTCTCAGGGTTATCTTTCCAACAAAATTAGTTTCATCTCAATCGGAGTTTCCTTGCAAAAGTTATCTAAATTCTAGACCGGGGTGGTCATATCTGGAAAAATACGAAAGATAGGTATAACGGTCTACGAAACGATAAAAAATCGATGAAGGCATACAAAAAGTACTTATTGATGACTTTATGTGCAAAATTTGAGTTAAAATGAGTTTTCTTGGGTTTGGACGTGCATGAAATTAAGTTTGTGTCACTACGTAGAGAAAATGGCAATTAAGAGAATCGTGCGTAATGATCTACAGAGAAAATATCTTTTAGACATCATAGCATAAAAATCAAAGTTAACGGTGAGTTATGTGCAGTGTTTGCATCGAATTGTGTATTCTCTCGGTTCTACGCAAATTCTCTATGAACAATAAGGTATTGGACTGTTTTGAGAAATTTCAAACACGAAATTAGTTTAATTTTTGTATTATAGGGTTTCAACCCAAATAATCTATTGTAGGTCATAGATTCCGATACTTCGGCGCGCCGTTTTTGGCCCAAAGCTCGACCCGTGGGCCCCACGTCGTCTACCCCTTTCACCGGCATCGACAGAGGGTTGACCAATGGACCTGAAGGAGAAGATTGTGTGAGCATAGAGATCATAGGCTTCAAGGTTGCCATCCGTTGGTGATAAAGGTCAAGTGAAGAAGTCGATTTCTAAGAGACGCTTCCCCATATTGGTTCACGAGACAAGATCAAGTGTCTTTTGAAAAACGAGATTTGCCTGCTACTTTTATTGCGTTTACGATGTAGAGAATTCTACATATCCATGTTACAAAGGTTCAGCCACACCTCTCTGTTTTAGTTATTTTCTCTATTGCTCTTTTCCAAGAATTCCACTTTCTGCTGGTTAGTTCTCAGGGTTATCTTTCCAACAAAATTAATTTCATCTCAATCGGAGTTTCCTTGCAAAAGTTTTCTAAATTCTTGACCGGGGTGGTCATATCTGGGAAAACACGAAAGTTAGGTATAACGGTCTTCAAAACGATAAAAAATCGATCAAGGCATACAAAAGGTACTTATTGATGACTTTATGTGCAAAATTTGTGTTAAAATGAGTATTCTTGGTTTTGGGCGTGCATGAAAGTAAGTTTGTGTCACTGCGTAGAGAAAATGGCAAATAAGAGAATCGTGCGTAATGATCTACGGAGAAAACTTCTTTTTTACATCATAGCATAACAATCGAAGTTAACGGTGAGTTATGTGCAGTGTTTGCATCGAATTGGTAATTCTCGGTTCTACGCAAATTCTCTATGACCAATAAGGTATTGGACTGTTTTGAGAAATTTTGAACACGAAATTAGTTTAATTTTTGTATTATAGGGTTTCAACCCAAATAATCTATTGTAGGTCATAGATTCCGATGCTTCGGCGCGCCGTTTTTGGCCCAAAGCTCGACCCATCGGCCCCACGTCGTCTACTTCTTTGACCGACATCGAAAGAGGGTTGACCAATGGACCTGAAGGAGAAGATTGTGTGAGCGTAGAGATCATAGGCTTCAAGGTTGCCATCCGTTGGTGATAAAGGTCAAGTGAAGAAGTCGATTTCTAAGAGACGCTTCCCCATATTGGTTCACGAGATAAGATCAAGTGTCTTTTGAAAAATGAGATTTGCTTGCAACTTTTATTGCGTTTACGATGTAGGGAATTCTACATGTCCGTGTTACAAAGGTTCGGCCACACCTCTCCGTTTTAGTTATTTTCTCTATTGCTCTTTTCCAAGAATTCCACTTTCTGCTGGTTAGTTCTCTAGGTTATCTTTCCAACAAAATTAGTTTCATCTCAATCGGAGTTTCCTTGCAAAAGTTATCTAAATTCTTGACCGGGGAGGTCATATCTGGGAAAACACGAAAGTTAGGTACAACGGTCTACGAAACGATAAAAAAATCGATCAAGGCATACAAAAGGTACTTGTTGATAACTTTATGTGCAAAATTTGAGTTAAAATGAGTATTCTTGGGTTTGGGCGTGCATCAAAATAAGTTTGTGTCACTGCGTAGAGAAAATGGCAAATAAGAGAATCGTGCGTAATGATCTATGGAGAAAACATCTTTTTGACATCATAGCATAAAAATCAAAGTTTACGGTGAGTTATGTGCAGTGTTTGCATCGAATTGTTTATTCTCTCGGTTCTACGCAAATTCTGTATGACCAATAAGGTTTTGGACTATTTTGAGAAATTTTGAACACGAAATTTGTTTAATTTTTGTATTATAAGGTTTCAACCCAAATAATCTATTTTAGGTCATAGATTCTAATGCTTCGGCGCGCTGTTTTTGGCCCAAAGCTCGACCCCACTACAGGAATTCAGGTATATTGCAACAAAATTTATTGCTACAGCTATCTTTCGTTGTAATAAAATGTGATTTTACCACAAAATTCCTTTTCATGGTAATAAGAGCAACATATTGCCACAGTTTTGTTTCGTCGCGGTAAGTATTCCTTTTGTTGCAATAAAAGTCACGTGTTGCCACAAATTATATCAGTGTTGTAATATGGTAGTGATATTGCGACAGTTGCGTTGCATTGCCTAAATTAGTCATTTTGTTGCAATAGAGGAATAGATATTGCAATGAACTAAATCTTTGTGGTAATATTCGGACATATATTGCAACGATTCTAGCATGTGGCGATATTCATAGATATTGTTGCAAAAAAATAGCTTCTTATTGCAACAAAATATGTATTGGTTGTAATATGGCGACTTTTTGACTCACGTTCATTATGTTGCAATAACTAGTAGATATTGCGACAAATTGTCCATCTATGGTAATTTGTAGAACATATTGCAACAATCCCGTAGTGTTGGGAAAAAGGACCAACAAAACATCTATGTATTGATCTGATAATTATAGACATATAATTTATATTATTCGGATTTATAGATATTAAGTTATGAATTTTCCAGGTTTTAAGGAGTAATTAAAGTATTTGTTAATTGCACCAATTTTAATTAACCAAAACCGAAAAAGAGTAGAGCCTTCGCCTGCGATGGGATTCGAACTCACGAGTCTCCGTGTTTACGACAACGTGCAGACCAATCAGTTGTGCGCGTCTTGGTGAACAATTGGTGTTCTCAGGGTAGATATTGTATGACCACTAGGTTAACTAGTCAAAAAATGTGTAGGGCTTCAGCCGGGGTTCGAAATCGCGAGTCTCCGTGGTTCCGACCACTAGGCTGTGCGTGTATTGGTGAAAATTTGGGGGTCGGACCTTACATAGTGTATACCCGCTAGGTTAGCTTGTAAAGTTACAAAAAGGGTGGAGCCTTTAGCGTCCGCGGGAATTCGAACTAGCGCGCCTCCGTAATGTAAACTAAGGTTCAGACCACTTGGCTGTCCGAGTGTTGCTGAATATATAGGGATCTTTCGGTAGATATCATGTGCTTGCAAGGTTAACTGTACCTGAACAAAACTTCAGAGTTGCAGATAACCAACAGTACCTGAAGATTGAGCAGCATAACGGCTGTATCCCAGCCTAATTTCCAGAATTAATTCAGCCGCAGATCAACAACAGTACATGAAGATATATATAAGGACATACAACACAAGATTTTAGTAGGATATAACAAACCATCTCAGCGAGATATATAACACATGGTTCAACATTTTTTCGATAAAATAAATGGTGCTATCATAAAAAACGTAGAACGGCATGCTTGTTGCAAAGATAAATGTGTGCCAACAAGATACAGTTCTGGACAGTAAACTAGACTGGTCGCTGCGAGCAAATCCTGCGACCAAATTGCCCAAATAAATATTCTACGAAAAGCCTGGAACATGCTCTACAATTTTCGTACAGATTATAACTCGAAATTATGGGCAGGTTAACCCAGAATTCAACTGAAAGATTAGAGTACATGAGAAAAACTACAGTACTTCCTCTAACTGAATCTACTGACACGGGGAACAGCAACGTACAGCTATTCTGTGACTGTTACATGAAAACAGCCAGCCTATCTCGTGAACTGAAACCGCAGAAAACACAAGATTTGACTTTGAAATTCAAAGGGGCATCCGAAATTCTTACTGAAGTGTAATGGATAATGGCCTGGTAGCTCGCCTCCGTCTCCGTCGGGCGAGACGGGCAGGCGGGGATGGAGGGGCGGCGGCGGCTGGTGCCTGGTAACTCGTCTCCGTCGGGCGGCAACTGTGAGGTCATGAGGATGGTGCGGCGGCGGAGAGGACACGGGAGATCGATTAGCTGAGTTAGCGCAAAACACGGTTTAGACAGGCCCAGCACCAAAACAAGTTCTTCATTGCTACCAAAACGTTTTAGTCCAAAAAACACGGTTTATACAGGGCCAGTAACAAAACAAGTTCATCATTGCTACCAAATCGTTTTATAGTACAAAAAAAAGGTTTGAGGACTAGGACTCGAACAAATACCTCTAGTTGGAATGTTCAGTGTCGAACAAATACCTCTGGTTGGAATGTTCAGTGTCTTGCCGTTGGGATAGAGAGGTGAACTTGTTAGACAGATGCCTATGACCTTTTATATACAATTGTTTTGTGTGTCTTATTCAAAGAAGAATAAGAGAAAAGCTACTATAGGTTAACGGATTACAAAAAAAAATAGCGGATAGATGAAATTGTGATTTGTATGCATTTCCAATCTCTCTAGCTATTTCCGGTCATATAAACGGCTTTCAGTAGGTCGCCCGAAAACGACGGTGCCAACACTAGATCGTCCGTAAATACTACTATCACACTAGATCCTCCGGAAACGACAGTGTCACACTAGATCGTTCATAAACGCTAGTGTTACACTAGATCGTCCATAAACGCCACTGACACACTAGATCATCCAGAAACAGTAGTGTCACACTAGATCGCCTGGGAACGACAATGTCACATTAGATCGTCCGGAAACACTAGTGTCACAGTAGATCGCCTGGAAACGACAGTGTCACACTAGATCATCCGGAAACACTAGTGTCACAGTAGATCGCCGGAAATGACAGTGTCACACTACATCATCCGAAAACACTAGTGTCACACTGGATCGCCCAGAAACACTAGTGTGAAACTAGATCACCCGGAAACACTAGTGTCACACTGGATCGCCCGGAAACGACAGTGTCACACTAGATTGCCCGGAAACAACAGTGTCACACTAGATCATCGAGAAACACTAGTATCAGACTAAATCACCTAGAAACGATAGTGTCACACTAGATCGCCCAGAAACACTAGTGTCAGACTAGATCACCCGGAAACACTAGTGTCACAGTAGATCGCGCGGAAATGATAGTGTCACACTGGATCGCATGGAAACGACAGTGTCACACTGGATCGTCGAGAAACACTAGTATCAGACTAGATCGCCTGGAAACGACAATGTCACACTAGATCGCCGGGAAACGACAGTGTCACACTGGATCGCCCGGAAACGACAGTCTCACACTAGATCTCCCAGAAACACTAGTGTCAGACTAGATCACTCGGAAACACAAGTGTCACACATGATCGCGCGGAAATGATAGTGTCACACTGGATCGCACGGAAACGACAGTGTCACACTGGATCGCGTGGAAATGACAGTGTTACATTGGATCATCGAGAAACACTAGTATCAGACTAGATCGCCTGGAAACGACAATGTCACATTAGATCGCCGGAAACGACAATCTCACACTAGATCCCCCGGAAACGACAGTGTCACATTCGATCATCCGGAAACACTAGTGTCACACTAGATCGCCAGGAAACGACAGTGTCACACTAGATCGCCGGGAAACACTAGTGTCAGACTAGATCGGCTGGAAACGACAGTGTGACACTGGATCACGCGGAAACGATAGTGTCACACTCGATCATCCCGAAACGGCCGTGTCAAACTAAATCATCCGGAAACAGTAGTGTCACAATACATAGTCTGAAACCATAGTGTCGGGTCGCACGGAAACAATAGTGTCAGACTAGATCACCTGAAAAGGATTATTTCATTATTCTTCCAATTTATTTCATTATTCTAAACATTTCCATCCAAAAAGAATTATTTCCCACCATCTAATTTAATAAGTTACTCTAATTTGCGCCAATATTTTTCAACCTCCCGCTAAAAGGCCCTTAATTAGCATCCGTTCGAAAAAAATTGTTCCCACCAAAAAATTTAGCGTCTATTTAACCTCCCCGCTAAAAACCCTTCCTAACTTACCGCTAGACCAAATCACGGCGCCTTCACGGGCGATTGGATCTGAGCTCTCTCTCGTTCCTCCGTCCTCACGGCGTCATGACAGCGTCGACACCGCGGACCACACCGGAGTCCATAGAACATACGTGATACGACATCTCAGGTTATTCTTTCTCCCAAATCTCCTCTCTCCATGCGCATAGATGTCCCTTTCTATAAAATTACCACGCCGCCACGCCGCAATCAGGATAGCGGCGCCACGCCGCCGGCCGCCTTCACGGGCTCGCGGTCTTTGCATCACAGCCAAGCCGCTTGCTCGCCGCAAGAGAGCCGCCGCTGCTACACGTCCCCTGCATCGGCCGGCCCGGCGGTGGGCCGCCCTAGAAGCCGCAGCGACGATGGGTCGCCCCATCCTTTTTCTCCCTATTCCCACGCGACGCCGCCCTGTCCGCCATCTTGCTCCCTCGGGCGCCTCCTTGACGACCGATGCACAGCCATTTGGATGAGATCAGAATCCCTGCCGCCGTACTGACCACCTTAATGGACGAGCTGATGGTCATTGATTTGATCTTCAAAATTCCTGAAGGTCATACCAGTACGTGTTGCACTACGGTTTATAATCCTATTACTTATTGCAGAGCCTAGATCAGGAAATTTAGTCTCTCAAACATATAGGGATGCTAGAGTGCTACAGCTAGCTAAAATAAAATTTGATTTATTTGTGTCTTTACTAATCTATACAAACGAACCATCAGTAAATATTAGCACAAATTAGAATGCGATGCAAATGTTGCTACATCAAAACGATCAGACCTCTCACTTATGCACTTTCCTGTAAATTTCTGGATTCCTGTATCTTTTAATGAAAGTTAAGACAGGGGACTGATCACCTCCCGCTGTAATTGTGGATAATATAAGAATTGCTGTTTTTCATACAGTAGACTCAGCAAGCAAGACGGTAAATAACAACTGAACACTAAAGTTTTTCTCTAGTAGATCAACGCTGAAAGACTTGCTTCAGAGTTCAGTCCGAGTTGCTAGCTTTGTTTCTTTTGTATGCGTGTCTTATGTGTGTAGATCACAAGGTCACTGCGCTAATTGGTTCTGACTTTAGTCCAACTTCAGTCACTGCACACCAAATTCCACTACATATAAGAAGACATTAGATTTATTATTTGCATGTGCTGGTCCAAGTTTTTCCAGTATTTTTACTAGCAGCTCTTAGCCTGAACATGCCCTGTTCTAAACTGTATCAGTAGGATCATGTGTGTGGTGCTTTATTGCATGCTGCCATTTTTGGACTTCCAAACATGCTTGTACTGCTGTTGAATTTTGGATTATCTATGATTACATCATTACAAATAATGCAACTGAAATAACATCCATTCTACCTTTCTGTGCACTTGCTTAATTAGTGAACTTGCAAATTTCAGTCTGTTTGTGCCTCTCCGTACCATATGTTCTTTTACAAAATTACCATGAGTGGCCCAAAAAGCAAATGGCAAATGATCGATATCTCTCGTCAGTTATGAATGCAACCATTGCAGATGCACTTTACCACAACTAAACTATGATTTATATCTCTCGTCAGTGATGATTTCTTATTCTGTTATTCTGGAGTAATCTGTTTGTGCACGGGTACATATATGCAGTGAACTTCTTGCTAGATTCAGTCTGTTTGTGCAAGTACATACTACTGCTTGTTAAATAATGGCTTATAACTTATAAGCTGTATTTTTGCTTAACTAAAAACTTAGAAAAACATAGCTGTACTTGACAAGTGAATATTAGCATGATCAGCTTACCGATGTAGGGAGTAGTGCAAACTTCATGGTTGATCCTCATTACTGAACATGGAGATGTATCTTCTTTTGCATATCAGTTGCATAGCAGTATTATATGTCATTGGCTGGACTGGACTAATTGTTTTTATTGATTTCTTGATTGCAGGAACAAAACAAGTAGCTGGACTGGTTGCAGGAACAGAACGTGTAGCTGCACTGGACTTTAGATCACGCACAACAAAACAAGTAGCTGGACTGGTTGCACGAACAGAACGAGTAGCTGCACTGGACTTTAGATCACGCACAATTTAGACTAGACGCTTAATTAGGATGGCTAAATTATATTTGAGTTTCATTTGATGGATATTTGGTATGAGAATTATGATTTGTATGAATCTACATATTTATACGTATGGTTTTAAATATTGTAATTGAATGCCTATTTTTTTTAAGGTTGCAATAGTCTATTACCACAACCCACTTTCGTTGCCACATGTTAGCACCACCAAAAATATATTGTTGTGTCAAATCTCAGTCGCCACGCTTATCTGTTTTGTCGCAATAGCTTCTCGCTACAATCATTTTGCCTGTTGCGATAACTATTTGGCACCACAAAACTAAATTTTGTTGAAATAGAGTATCGCCACGAAATGTTCAAATTGTCGCAATAGTTTCTCGCTACAAATATTTTGATAGAGTATCGCCACAAAAAGTTTAAGTTGTCGCAATTTCCCGTTACAACGATTGTAATGTTTGTTGCCATAGTTTCTTGCCACGATTGACTATTGCCACGGAAGACTATGCGCCACGAAACCACCATTGTTGGCATAGGTTGTTGCCACGAATGTCTATCGCCACGAGCTATTAGTTGCCACGATTCTTTCCTTGTTGCATTAAAGCTATCTCCACAAACCAAATTGTGGCATTAGGTGAGTTCTGCTACGGGAAAAAATGTGGCAACTTTCCACATGGCTGTTGCAATAGCGCACTTTTATTGCCACAATTGCTTTTTTCTGGAGATAACCTATTACCATGCGTCCAATTGCAACGGCTGCCAACGAAAGTCGTTTCGTGGCAATAGGTACCTATTGCCACAAATCGGCATGTATTGCGACAAACGATTTTGTTGCAATAGACCAGAATCCTTGTAGTGCCCGTGGGCCCCACGTCGTCTACCCCTTTGATCGGCATCGAAATTAGGTTGACCAATAGATCTGAAGGAGAATATTGTGTGAGCGTAGAGATCATAGCCTTCAAGGTTGCCATCCGTTGGTGATAAAGGTCAAGCGAAGAAGTCGATTTCTAAGAGACGCTTCCCCATATTGGTTCACGAGACAAGATCAAGTGTCTTTTGAAAACGAGATTTGCCTGCTACTTTTATTGCGTTTACGATGTAGGGAATTCTACATGTCCGTGTTACAAAGGTTCAGCCACACCTCTCCGTTTTAGTTATTTTCTCTACTGCTCTTTTCCTAGAATTCCACTTTCTGCTGGTTAGTTCTCAGGGTTATCTTTCCAACAAAATTAGTTTCATCTTAATCGGAGTTTTCTTGCAAAAGTTATCTAAATTCTTGACCATAGAGGTCATATCTGGGAAAACACGAAAGTTAGGTCGGTCTACGAAACGATAAAAAACCGATCAAGCCATTGAAAAGGTACTTATTGATGACTTTATGCGCAAAATTTGAGTTAAAATGAGTATTCTTGGGTTTGGGCGTGCATGAAAGTAAGTTTGTTCACTGCGTAGAGAAAATGGCAAATAAGAGAATTGTGCGTAATGATCTACGGAGAAAACATCTTTTTGACATCATAGCATAAAAATCGAAGTTAACGGTGAGTTATGTGCAGTGTTTGCATCGAATTGTGTATTCTCTCGGTTCTACGCAAATTCTTTATGACCAATAAGGTATTGGACTGTTTTGAGAAATTTTGAACACGAAATTAGTTTAATTTTTGTATTATAGGGTTTAAACCCAAATAATCTATTGTAGGTCATAGATTCCGATGCTTCGGCGCGACTTTTTTGGCCCAAAGCACGACCCGTGCGGCCCACGTCGTCTACCCCTTTGACCGGCATCGAAAGAGGGTTGACCAATGGACCTAAAGGAGAAGATTGTGTGAGCGTAGAGATCATAGGCTTCAAGGTTGCCATCCGTTGGTGATAAAGGTCAAGTGAAGAAGTCGATTTCTAAGAGACGCTTCCCCATATTGGTTCACGAGACAAGATCAAGTATCTTTTGAAAAACGAGATTTGCCTGCTACTTTTATTGCGTTTATGATCTAGGGAATTCTACATGTCCGTGTTACAAAGGTTCAGCCACACCTCTCCGTTTTAGTTATTTTCTCTACTGCTCTTTTCCTGGAATTCCACTTTCTGCTAGTTAGTTCTCAGGGTTATCTTTCCAACAAAATTAGTTTCATCTCAATTGGAGTTTCCTTGCAAAAGTTATCTAAATTCTTGATCGGGGAGGTCATATCTGGGAAAACATGAAAGTTAGGAATAACGGTCTACGAAATGATAAAAAATCGATCAAGGCATAGAAAAGGTACTTATTGATGACTTTATGCGCAAAATTTGAGTTAAAATGAGTATTCCTGGGTTTGGGCGTGCATGAAAGCAAGTTTGTTCACTACGTAGAGAAAATGGCAAGTAAGAGAATCGTGCGTAATGATCTACGGAGAAAACATCTTTTGGACATCATAGCATAAAAATCGAAGTTAACGGTGAGTTATGTGCAGTGTTTACATCAAATTGTGTATTCTCTCGGTTCTACGCAAATTCTCTATGACCAATAAGGTATTGGACTGTTTTGAGAAGTTTTGAACACGAAATTAGTTTATTTTTTGTATTATAGGGTTTCAACCAAAATAATCTATTGTAGGTCATAGATTACGATGCTTCGGCGCGCCGTTTTTGGCCCACCGCACGACTCGTGGGGCCCACGTCGTCTACCCCTTTGACCGGCATCGAAAAAGGGTTGACCAATGGACCTAAAGGAGAAGATTGTGTGAGCGTAGAGATCATAGGCTTCAAGGTTGCCATCCGTTGGTGATAAAGGTCAAGTGAAGAAGTCGATTTCTAAGAGACGCTTCCCCATATTGGTTCACGAGACAAGATCAAGTGTCTTTTGAAAAACGAGATTTGCCTACTACTTTTATTGCGTTTACGATGTAGGGAATTCTACATGTCCGTGTTACAAAGGTTCAGCCACACCTCTCCATTTTAGTTATTTTCTCTACTGCTCTTTTCCTGGAATTCCACTTTCTGCTGGTTAGTTCTTAGGGTTATCTTTCCAACAAAATTAGTTTCATCTCAATCGGAGTTTCCTTGCAAAAGTTATCTAAATTCTTGACCGGGGAGGTCATATCTGGGAAAACACGAAAGTTAGGTATAATGGTCTACGAAACGATAAAAAATCGATCAAGGCATAGAAAAGGTAATTATTGATGACTTTATGTGCAAAATTTGAATTAAAATGAGTATTCTTGGGTTTGGGCGTGCATGAAAGTAAGTTTGTGTCACTGCGTAGAGAAAATGGCAAATAAGAGAATCGTGCGTAATGATCTACGGAGAAAACATGTTCTTGACATCATAGCATAAAAATCAAAGTTAACGGTGAGTTATGTGTAGTGTTTGCATTGAATTGTGTATTCTCTCGGTTCTACGCAAATTCTCTATGACCAATAGGGTATTGGACTGTTTTGAGAAATTTTGAACACGAAATTAGTTTAATTTTTGTATTATAGGGTTTCAACCCAAATAATCTATTGTAGGTCATAGATTCCGATGCTTCGGCGCACCGTTTTTGGCCCCACGTCGTCTACCCCTTTGACCGGCATCGAAAGAGGGTTGACCAATGGACCTGATCGAGAAGATTGTGTGAGCGTAGAGATCATAGGCTTCAAGATTGCCATCCGTTGGTGATAAAGGTCAAGTGAAGAAGTCGATTTCTAAGAGACGCTTCCACATATTGGTTCACGAGACAAGATCAAGTGTCTTTTGAAAAACGAGATTTGCCTGCTGCTTTTATTGCGTTTACGATGTAGGGAATTCTACATGTCCGTGTTACAAAGGTTCAGCCACACCTCTCCGTTTTAGTTATTTTCTCTATTGCTCTTTTCCAAGAATTCCACTTTCTGATGGTTAGTTCTCAGGGTTATCTTTCCAACAAAATTAGTTTCATCTCAATCGGGGTTTCTTTGCAAAAGTTATCTAAATTCTTGACTGGGGAGGTCATATCTAGTAAAACACGAAAGTTAGGTGTAACAGTCTACGAAATGATAACAAATCGAACAAGGCATGCATGAAAGTAAGTTTGTGTCACTGCGTAGAGAAAATGGTAAATAAGAGAATCATGCGTAATGATCTACGGAGAAAACATCTTTTTGACACCATAGCATAATAATCGAAGTTAACGGTGAGTTATGTGCAGTGTTTGCATCGAATTGTGTATTCTCTCGGTTCTACGCAAATTCTCTATGACCAATAAGGTATTGGACTGTTTTGAGAAATTTTGAACACGAAATTAGTTTAATTTTTGTATTATAGGGTTTCAACCCAAATAATCTATTGTAGGTCATAGATTCCGATGCTTCGGCGCGCCGTTTTTGGCCCAAAGCTCGACCCGTGGGGCCCACGTCGTCTACCCCTTTCACCAGCATCGAAAGAGGGTTGACCAATGGACCTAAAGAAGAAGATTGTGTGAGCGTATAGATCATAGGCTTCAAGGTTGCCATCCGTTGGTGATAAAGGTCAAGTGAAGAAGTCGATTTCTAAGAGACGCTTCCCCATATTGGTTCAGTGTCTTTTGAAAAACGAGATTTGCCTGCTACTTTTATTGCGTTTACGATGTAGGGAATTCTACATGTCCGTGTTACAAAGGTTCAGCCACACCTCTCTGTTTTAGTTATTTTCTCTATTGCTCTTTTCCAAGAATTCCACTTTCTGCTGGTTAGTTCTCAGGGTTATCTTTCCAACAAAATTAGTTTCATCTCAATCGGAGTTTCCTTGCAAAAGTTATCTAAATTCTTGACCGGGGAGGTCATATGTGGGAAAACACGAAAGTTAGGTATAACGGTCTACGAAACGATAAAAAATCGATCAAGGCATACAAAAGGTACTTATTGATGACTTTATGTGCAAAATTTGAGTTAAAAGGAGTATTATTGGGTTTGGGCGTGCATGAAATAAGTTTGTGTCACTACATAGAGAAAATGGCAAATAAGAGAATCATGCGTAATGATCTACGGAGAAAACATCCTTTTGACATCATAGCGTAAAAATCGAAGTTAACGGTGAGTTATGTGCAGTGTTTGCATCGAATTGTGTATTCTCTCGTTTCTACGCAAATTCTCTATGACCAATAAGGTATTGGACTCTTTTGAGAAATTTTGAACACGAAATTTGATTAATTTTTGTATTATAGGGTTTCAACCCAAATAATCTATTGTAGGTCATAGATTCCGATGCTTCGGCGCACCTTTTTGGCCCAAAGCTCGACCCGTGGGCCCCACGTCGTCTACCCCTTTGGCCAGCATCGAAAGAGTGTTGACTAATAGACCTGAAGGAGAAGATTGTGTGAGCGTAGAGATCATAGGCTTCAAGGTTGTCATCCATTGGTTATAAAGGTCAAGTGAAGAAGTCGATTTCTAAGAGACGCTTCCCCATATTGGTTCACGAGACAAGATCAAGTGTCTTTTGAAAAATGAGATTTGCTTGCTACTTTTATTGCGTTTACGATGTAGGGAATTCTACATGTCCGTGTTACAATGGTTCAACCACACCTCTCCGTTTTAGTTATTTTCTCTATTGCTCTTTTCCAAGAATTCCACTTTCTACTGGTTAGTTCTTAGGGTTATCTTTCCAACAAAATTAGTTTCATCTCAATCTGAGTTTCCTTGCAAAAGTTATCTAAATTCTTGACCGGGGAGGTCATATCTAGGAAAACACAAATGTTAGGTATAACGGTCTACGAAATGATAAAAAATCGATCAAGGCATTGAAAAGGTACTTATTGATGACTTTATGCGCAAAATTTGAGTTAAAATGAGTATTCCTGGGTTTGGGCGTGCATGAAAGTAAGTTTGTTCACTACGTAGAGAAAATGGCAAATAAGAGAATCGTGCGTAATGATCTACGGAGAAAACATCTTTTTGACATCATAGCAGAAAAATCGAAGTTAACGGTAGTTATGTGCAGTGTTTGCATCGAATTGTGTATTCTCTCGGTTCTACGCAAATTCTCTATGACCAATAAGGTATTCGACTCTTTTGAGAATTTCAAACATGAAAATTGTTTATTTTTTGTATTATAGGGTTTAAACCCAAATAATCTATTGTAGGTCATAGATTCCGATGCTTCGGCGCGCCGTTTTTGGCCCAAAGCTCGACCCGTGGGCCCCACGTCATCTACCCCTTTGACCGGCATCGAAAGAGGGTTGACCAATAGACCTGAAGGAGAAGATTGTGTGAGCGTAGAGATCATATGCTTCAAGGTTTCCATCCGTTGGTGATAAAGGTCAAGTGAAGAAGTCGATTTCTAAGAGACGCTTCCCCATATTGGTTCACGAGACAAGATCAAGTGTCTTTTGAAAAATGAGATTTGCTTGCTACTTTTATTGCGTTTACGATGTAGGGAATTCTACATGTCCGTGTTACAAAGGTTCAACCACACCTCTCCGTTTTAGTTATTTTCTCTATTGCTCTTTTCCAAGAATTCCACTTTCTGCTGGTTAGTTCTCAGGGTTATCTTTCCAACAAAATTAGTTTCATCTCAATCTGAGTTTCCTTGCAAAAGTTATCTAAATTCTTGACCGGGGAGGTCACACTAGTACAGAACGACACATAGGATACCCCTCTATGGAAACGGCGGAACAAAAACAACAGCCTTTCTACAGTATCCGTCACAATGGACACGGTTAATAGAAATTGCATGTCTCCGCGCACGACACAAAGGCAACGGACCAAACAAACTAACCGTAGCTGATATATCTGTGATGGATAAAAAATGCATCCGTGTGCAATTAAATCACGCTCCAATAAATAGTCCCGAGCGAGCCGAACCCTAAGTCCACGCACAAGTCCAAGTCCTCTACCTTATCGTCTCCCACCGCCACACACCTCCTTTGTTCCCCTCTCCACCCAACACCTTCTCTCAGATATCTCGCCGGTATCCTCTGGCCGTCGCCGGCGACGACGTAACACTTTTGACGGGATCGACTCAAAGAAGAAAGGTGGGGCTGTTGCTGGAGCGGCGGTGCTGGAGGTTCTCGCAGATCCGAGCGTGTCGGCAGAATGGATCTGGAGCAGCGGCGGTACTGGCTGGAGAGCACACCCGCGTAGGAGGCGGGCATGGATCCAGCCAGCCAGCTGTGCGATGGCCTTTGTTTCCTCCGTGGTTGGCGCTCCTCCTCACGGTCGCCGTCGTCCTCGCCGCACGCCGCAGCACTGCGCCGCCTGGCGCACAGGTGACGTGCGTCCTCGGCTTCAACGGTGCACTCCCGTCCAAGCACTACGTCGGGTACATGACGGTGGACGAGCGACATGGGCGGAACCTGTCCTACTACCTGGTGGAATTGGAGCGGGGCCCGAGCAAGGACCCCGTCGTGCTCTGGGTCAACGGCGGGCCTGGGTGCTCAAGCTTCTAGATGCATTCTCCGTCATAATCGGATGCAGCATCTGGTAAGCTCCCGCATCTGGATTCCATCTGGTATGCGCCTGCTGTCATTCGTCTCTAGCGCGTATGGATCCCGCTTATGGATCTACCTCTGGTTTTCCGGTCGGACGATGTTACGTATTTTGATACGTTCTTGAGACAGTATCTGGTTTTCCCTCCCAGTACCAAACGTGTATGCTAGATGCTCTACGATCACACTTTGATTTACTGTCTATATTTGACCTGGGCTAGTCTTTCTAATGTATGATTATTGTTCGTGAAACAGACCCTATTTTCTCCCTCAAATAAGATTAATCATTGGGCATCGTGCCCTCTCCTTTATATTGAAGTTGAAGATCATGCACCTCTACTAAGTAATATGGCAGAGATTTTGTGTGTTCTGCAGATGATTAGAAAGAAAAGCAATTGTTCCCATCTTATAGCACCTATTCCTTTTCCATATATATGCATTTTACCATTTATAGAAGACGTGTTCTGCGGTCAGATGGAACCAACAATTCCGGTTACTTGGCATGGACATGTGATTTACTGAGTAGGATGCTAGGATCAGCAAGGCTTTTCTCTTTGTAAATCTAGGATAGAATTTCCAGCCTAACACTTTCATGGGTCTTATTAAATCTTAATGTTAGAGTGGAATGAGTTGGGTATTATCAGGATAAATTGCAAAACTCATTAGGGAAGGAGCAGGTTTAGAACAAACTGTAATTACTGTGTGTATCCTGGGTTTGAATACTTGTAATACTCTGAAGTTTAAAGATGGTGTGCATGCTTAAATATTTCTCCTAGATACCATCTACAGTCCATCCCAGATGCCCTGGATAAGCCCTAAACATCAATAGAAAAGATCTTTGACTCAACATGATATAAGCTTGTCCCATGTGACATTTGTTTCTTTTCATGTGTTTAATTTTGGAACTTCCGAGGAAAACTAGTATACTGATGAAAAACTGGCGGTAATTGGTCTCTGAATTTTTCTTTGGAAGCATAGCTGGTATTTTAATTGTGTACTACTTTTGTAGAGCATGTAGTCAGCTACAACTAATTCCTTGTACTGAAGTGTCGCTGCTACTCTGAAGTTTTGATGTCTTTTTACGCTATCAGTGCTATATTTTGTATAGCACGTACGAGTTTGAGCTACTCTATCTGTATCTAACTAATCTTTTCTCCTGTAGGTGTCATCCACAGCCACAGTTAAAATAGTCACTGGTTTGAAGACTTCATTAAGCTTCAGGGTTCCTGATAAAAACTCCGGAAAGGTTTGTTTATTTTGGTATGGAGTAACGCCAGTTTTCCTGAAACATGGAAATTAGTAGTTTAGAACTACATTTCACTCTTCTGTGGTGTACGCACTTTGCAGTCAAATTCTGTCAAATTGCACTTTACGGTCAAATTTATTGTTAACCATGCTCAGTTCATGCCATACACATTATGCAGTTACACAAAAACAGTGAGAACCCTTGAGAGATAGAGAGACTCCATGGTTATGGTCGCAGCTTGTTCAATCATGTTGTGTCGTCGCTCTCGGATGCAAGAAGTTTGGCGTTTTCTGGTGCAGTTTGTACTGCTGCTAGACGGTAGCTGTTTTGCATATTCAATTTTTAGATTAGTCATTTACTGTTGCACAGAACGTGTATATATACCTTTTGTGTATTCTACTTCTTCCTCTGTGTAATTGGATATTCGGTGTTATATTGTGAAGTGAACAACCAGTCAGATTACTGTTGCGAGCCGGCTGTATTGATTGTTGTTGTAGTGTTGCTGGAAGCCGGCTCTGTTGTGAGCCGACAAAATTGATTAATTGCTGCTGCGAGCCGGCTGTGAGCCGGCTATTTATTTTAATATTTAATATCCACATCGGAAACGGTTATCCACAACAACCGTTTGCAATTTGCATTTCACATTGGAAACGGTCATTTGACCTCCGTTGCCAATGAGCTCGTTCACATCAGTATCGGGGACGGGGAAACGGACCGTTTCTCCGTTTCCGATGGGCTTTTTGGTCCGTTTTCGATGTGTCGTTCTGTACTAGTGTCATATCTGGGAAAACACGAAAGTTAGGTATAACAGTCTATGAAACGATAAAAAATCGATCAAGGCATACAAAAGGTACTTATTGATGACTTTATGTGCTAAATTTGAGTTAAAATGAGTATTCTTGGGTTTGGGCGTGCATCAAAGTAAGTTTGTGTCACTGCGTAGAGAAAATGGCAAATAAGAGAATCATGCGTAATGATCTACGGAGAAAACGTCTTTTTGACATCATAGCATAAAAATCGAAGTTAACGTTGAGTTATGTGCGGTGTTTGCATCGAATTGTGTATTCTCTCGGTTCTACGCAAATTCTCTTTGACCAATAAGGTATTGGACTGTTTTGAGAAATTTCGAACATGAAATTTGTTTTATTTTTGTATTATAGGGTTTCAACCCAAATAATCTATTGTAGGTCATAGATTCCGATGCATCGGGGCGCCGTTTTTGGCCCAAAGCTCGACCCGTGGGCCCCACGTCGTCTCCCTTTGACGGGCATCGAAAGAGGGTTGACCAATAGACCTGAAGGAGAAGATTGTGTGAGCGTAGAGATCATAGGCTTCAAGGTTGCCATCCGTTGGTGATAAAGGTCAAGTGAAGAAGTCGATTTCTAAGAGACGCTTCCCCATATTGGTTCACGAGACAAGATCAAGTGTCTTTTGAAAAATGAGATTTGCTTGCTACTTTTATTGCGTTTACGATGTCGGGAATTCTACATGTCCGTGTTACAAAGGTTCAGCCACACCTCTCCATTTTAGTTATTTTCTCTATTGCTCTTTTCCAAGAATTCCACTTTCTGCTGGTTAGTTCTCAGGGTTATCTTTCCAACAAAATTAGTTTCATCTCAATCGGAGTTTCCTTGTAAAAGATATCTAAATTCTTGACCGGGGAGGTCGTATCTGGGAAAACACGAAAGTTAGGTATAACGGTCTACGAAACGATAAAAAATCGATCAAGGCATACAAAAGGTACTTATTGATGACTTTATGTGCAAAATTTGAGTTAAAATGAGTATTCTTGGGTTTGGGCGTGCATCAAAGTAAGTTAGTGTCACTGCATAGAGAAAATGGCAAATAAGAAAATCGTGCATAATGATCTACGGAGAAAACATCTTTTTGGCATCATAGCATAAAAATCGAAGTTAACGTTGAGTTATGTGCAGTGTTTGCATCGAATTATGTATTCTCTCAGTTCTACGCAAATTCTCTATGACCAATAAGGTATTGGACTGTTTTGAGAAATTTCGAACACGAAATTTGTTTAATTTTTGTATTATAGGGTTTCAACCCAAATAATCAATTGTAGGTCATAGATTCCGATGCTTCAACGCGTCGTTTTTGGTCCAAAGCGCCCCACGTCGTCTACCCCTTTGACCGGCATCGAAAGAGGGTTGACCAATAGACCTGAAGGAGAAGATTGTGTGAGCGTAGTGATCATAGGCTAAAAGGTTGCCATCCGTTGGTGATAAAGTCAAGTGAAGAAGTCGATTTCTAAGAGACGCTTCCCCATATTGGTTCACGAGACAAGATCAAGTGTCTTTTGAAAAATTAGATTTGCTTGCTACTTTTATTGCGTTTACGATGTAGGGAATTCTACATGTCCATGTTACAAAGGTTCAGCCACATATCTCTGTTTTAGTTATTTTCTCTATTGCTCTTTTCCAAGAATTCCACTTTTGCTGGTTAGTTCTCAGGGTTATCTTTCCAACAAAATTAGTTCCATCTCAATCGGAGTTTCCTTACTAAATTTATCTAAATTCTTGACCGGGGAGGTCATATCTGGTAAAACACGAAAGTTAGGTATAACGGTCTACGAAATGATAAAAAATCGATCAAGGCATACAAAAGGTACTTATTGATGACTTTATGTGCAAAATTTGAGTTAAAATGAGTATTCTTGGGTTTGGGCGTGCATCAAAGTAAGTTTGTGTCACTGCGTAGAGAAAATGGCAAATAAGAGAATCGTGCGTAATGATCTACGGAGAAAACATCTTTTCGACATCATAGCATAAAAATCGAAGTTAACGGTGTGTTATGTGCAGTGTTTAAATCGAATTGTGTATTCTCTCGGTTCTACGCAAATTCTCTATGACCAATAAGGTATTGGGCTGTTTTGAGAAATTTCGAACACGAAATTTGTTTAATTTTTGTATTATAGGGTTTCAACCCAAATAATCTATTGTAGGTCATAGATTCCGATGCTTCGGCGCGCCGTTTTTGGCCCAAAGCTCGACCCGTGGCCCCACGTCGTCTACCCCTTTGACTGGCATCGAAAGAGGGTTAACCAATGGAACTGAAGGAAAAGATTGTGTGAGCGTAGAGATCATAGGCTTCAAGGTTGCCATCCATTGGTGATAAAGGTCTAGTGAAGAAGTCGATTTCTAAGAGACACTTCCCCATATTGGTTCATGAGACAAGATCAAGTGTCTTTTGAAAAATGAAATTTGCTTGCTACTTTTATTGCGTTTACGATGTAGGGAATTCTACATGTCCGTGTTACAAAGGTTCAGCCACACCTCTCCATTTTAGTTATTTTCTCTATTGCTCTTTTCTAAGAATTCCACTTTCCGCTGGTTAGTTCTCAGGGTAATCTTTCCAACAAAATTAGTTTCATCTCAATCGGAGTTTCCTTACAAAAGTTATCTAAATTCTTGACCGGGAGGTGATATCTGGGAAAACACGAAAGTTAGGTATAACGATCTATGAAACTATAAAAAATCGATCAAGGCATACAAAAGGTACTTATTGATGACTTTATGCGCAAAATTTGAGTTAAAATGAGTATTCTTGGGTTTGGGCGTGCATCAAAGTAAGTTTGTGTCACTGCGTAGAGAAAATGGCAAATAAGGAAATCATGCATAATGATCTACGGAGAAAACATCTTTTTGGCATCATAGCATAAAAATCGAAGTTAACGTGAGTTATGTGCAGTGTTTGCATCGAATTATGTATTCTCTCAGTTCTACGCAAATTCTCTATGACCAATAAGGTATTGGACTGTTTTGAGAAATTTCGAACACGAAATTTGTTTAATTTTTGTATTATAGGGTTTCAACCCAAATAATCTATTGTAGGTCATAGATTCCAATGCTTCAACGCGTCGTTTTTGGCCCAAGGCGCCCCACGTCGTCTACCCCTTTGACCGACATCGAAAGAGGGTTGACCAATAGACCTGAAGGAGAAGATTGTGTGAGCGTAGTGATCATAGGCTTCAAGGTTGCCATCCGTTGGTGATAAAGTCAAGTGAAGAAGTCGATTTCTAAGAGACGCTTCCCCATATTGGTTCACGAGACAAGATCAAGTGTCTTTTGAAAAATGAGATTTGCTTGCTACTTTTATTGCGTTTACGATGTAGGGAATTCTACATGTCCATGTTACAAAGGTTCAGCCACATATCTCTATTTTAGTTATTTTCTCTATTGCTCTTTTCCAAGAATTCCACTTTTGCTGGTTAGTTCTCAAGGTTATCTTTAAAACAAAATTAGTTCCATCTCAATCGGAGTTTCCTTACTAAATTTATCTAAATTCTTGACCGGGGAGGTCATATCTGGTAAAACACGAAAGGTAGGTATAACGGTCTACGAAACGATAAAAAATCGATCAAGGCATACAAAAGGTACTTATTGATGACTTTATGTGCAAAATTTGAGTTAAAATGAGTATTCTTGGGTTTGGGCGTGCATCAAAGTAAGTTTGTGTCACTGCGTAGAGAAAATAGCCTATAAGAGAATCGTGCGTAATGATCTATGGAGAAAACATCTTTTCGACATCATAGCATAAAAATCGAAGTTAACGGTGTGTTATGTGCAGTGTTTAAATCGAATTGTGTATTCTCTCGGTTCTACGCAAATTCTCTATGACCAATAAGGTATTGGCTGTTTTGAGAAATTTCGAACACGAAATTTGTTTAATTTTTGTATTATAGGGTTTCAACCCAAATAATCTATTGTAGGTCATAGATTCCGATGCTTCGGCGCGCCATTTTTGGCCCAAAGCTCGACCCGTGGCCCCACGTCGTCTACCCCTTTGACTGGCATCGAAAGAGGGTTAACCAATGGACCTGAAGGAAAAGATTGTGTGAGCGTAGAGATCATAGGCTTCAAGGTTGCAATCCGTTGGTGCTAAAGGTCTAGTGAAGAAGTCGATTTCTAAGAGACGCTTCCCCATATTGGTTCATGAGACAAGATCAAGTGTCTTTTGAAAAATGAGATTTGCTTGCTACTTTTATTGCGTTTACGATGTAGGGAATTCTACATGTCCGTGTTACAAAGGTTTAGCCACACCTCTCCATTTTAGTTATTTTCTCTATTGCTCTTTTCTAAGAATTCCACTTTCCGCTGGTTAGTTCTCAGGGTATCTTTCCAACAAAATTAGTTTCATCTCAATCGGAGTTTCCTTACAAAAGTTATCTAAATTCTTGACCGGGAGGTGATATCTGGGAAAACACGAAAGTTAGGTATAACGATCTATGAAACTATAAAAAATCGATCAAGGCATACAAAAGGTACTTATTGATGACTTTATGTGCAAAATTTGAGTTAAAATGAGTATTCTTGGGTTTGGGCGTGCATCAAAGTAAGTTTGTGTCACTACGTAGAGAAAATGGCAAATAAGAGAATCGTGCGTAATGATCTACGGAGAAAACATCTTTTAGACATCATAGCATAAAAATCGAAGTTAACGGTGATTTATGTGTAGTCTTTGCATCGAATTGTGTATTCTCTCGGTTCTACGCAAATTCTCTATGACCAATAAGGTATTGGACTGTTTTGAGAAATTTCAAACACGAAATTTGTTTAATTTTTGTATTATAGGGTTTCAACCCAAATAATCAATTGTAGGCCATAGATTCCGATGCTTCGGCGCGCCATTTTTGGCCCAAAGCTCGACCCGTGGGCCCCACGTCATCTACCCCTTTGACCGGCATCGAAAGAGGGTTGACCAATAGACCTGAAGGAGAAGATTGTGTGAGCGTAGAGATCATAGGCTTCAAGGTTGCCATCCGTTGGTGATAAAGGTCAAGTGAAGAAGTCGATTTCTAAGAGACGATTCCCCATATTGGTTCACGAGACAAGATCAAGTGTCTTTTGAAAAACGAGATTTGCTTGCTACTTTTACTGCGTTTACGATGTAGGGAATTCTACATGTCCGTGTTACAAACGTTCAGCCACACCTCTCCATTTTAGTTATTTTCTCTATTGCTCTTTTCCAAGAATTCCACTTTCTGCTGGTTAGTTCTCAGGGTTATCTTTCCAACAAAATTAGTTTCATCTCAATCAGAGTTTCCTTGCAAAAGATATCTAAATTCTTGACTGGGGAGGTCATATCTGGGAAAACACGAAAGTTAGGTATAACGGTCTACGAAACGATAAAAAATCGATCAAGGCATACAAAAGGTACTTATTGATGACTTTATGTGCAAAATTTGAGTTAAAATGAGTATTCTTGGGTTTGGGCGTGCATCAAAGTAAGTTTGTGTCACTGCGTAGAGAAAATGGCAAATAAGAGAATCGTGTAATGATCTACGGAGAAAACATCTTTTTACATCATAGCATAAAAATCGAAGTTAACGGTGAGTTATGCGCAGTGTTTGCATCGAATTGTGTATTCTCTCGGTTCTACGCAAATTCTCTATGACCAATAAGGTATTGGACTGTTTTGAGAAATTTTGAATCACGAAATTTGTTTAATTTTTGTATTATAGGGTTTCAACACAAATAATCTATTGTAGGTCATAGATTCCGATGCTTCGGCGCGCCGTTTTTGGCCCAAAGCTCGACCCGTGGGCCCCACGTCATCTACCCCTTTGACCGGCATCGAAAGAGGGTTGACCAATAGACCTGAAGGAGAAGATTGTGTGAGCGTAGAGATCAAAGGCTTCAAGGTTGCCATCCGTTGGTGATAAAGGTCAAGTGAAGTCGATTTCTAAGAGACGCTTCCCCATATTGGTTCACGAGACAAGATCAAGTGTCTTTTGAAAACGAGATTTGGCTGCTACTTTTATTGCGTTTACGATGTGGGGAATTCCACATGTTCGTGTTACAAAGGTTCAGCCACCCTCTCCGTTTTAGTTATTTTCTCTATTGATCTTTTCCAAGAATTCCACTTTCTACTGGTTAGTTCTCAGGGTTATCTTTCGAACAAAATTAGTTTCATCTCAATCAGAGTTTCCTTGCAAAAGTTATCTAAATTCTTAACCGGGGAGGTCATATCTGGGAAGACACGAAAGTTAGGTATAATGGTCTACAAAACGATAAAAAATCGATCAAGGCATACAAAAGGTACTTATTGATGACTTTATGTGCAAAATTTGAGTTAAAATGTGTATTGTTGGGTTTGGGCGTGCATGAAATTAAGTTTGTGTCACTGCGAAGATAAAATGGCAATTAAGAGAATCGTGCATAATGATCTATGGAGAAAACATCTTTTTGACATCATAGCATAAAAATCGAAGTTACCGGTGAGTTATGTGCAGCGTTTGCATCGAATTGTGTATTCTCTCGGTTCTATGCTTGGACATGCATTTAGATTTCCAAATCCACTGAGATGGAGCATGATTAGCTAGCTGGGAGAAATGCATCTTATAAAAAGAGCTCGGAGTATAAACTCCTTTATTTAGATTGCAGACTCATCTGTCATCAGTAAATTGTAGGTCGATATTAACCATCATGTCTTGCAAATTATTATATTCCTGGAAAGTCTCCACAGACAGAGGTAGATGGAAAGCATCTGACAATTGATCCAGGCTAACAATGTCCTTGAAAGAGGCATTTGTATCTTTAGCAAAAGAAAAGAGCCGAGGGAATTTTGCAGCTAGAGGAGCTTGTTGCCAAACGTCTTCCCAGAAAAGAGCAGAAAAACCATTTCCAATCACACAATGCGAGATGGATCTCCAACTATCAGCAAGATTAAAGACTGCTCACCACCAAAAGGAGCCACTTAACACCACAGAATGAGGAACAGATTCATGGTAGTAAGAATCCCAGATCAGCTTTACCCAAGGTAAATCAGCATGGTTATAAAACTTGTCCAAATGCTTGAGCAGCAGTGCTCTGTTCTGAACATGGAGATTAATAATGCCCAAACCTCCTTTTTCCATTGGCTTGCAAACCATGTCCCATGCAGCTAGAGAATTTACCCTTTCTTTATTCTTGTCCTTCCTCCATAGACATCTTCTCCTTGCTCTATCAATCACCTCAATAACCCCCTTTGGAATTACTAGCGTCAACATAAAATATGTCGGCAATGAGGAGAGGACAGAATTAACTAGCACCAGACTGTCCCCATATGAAAGAAAAGAGACTGTGGCTGAGAGTCTCCTTTCAATTCTATCAATAAAAGGTGCAAAATCCTTGATAGAGGGCCTAGAGGTGCCCATTGGCAGACCCAAATAAGTAAAAGGCATAGCAGCCACTTGACATGACATTATCTGTGTTAAACAGCAACTTCTTCCTCACCCAGATTAATTGGTATCATGGAAGATTTGTGATAATTCACCTTCAAGCCAGTGAACCCTGCATATTGCTCCAAAAGTTCCTTGAAGACAATAAGCTGATCTGGATCAGGAGGAAGCACTATCAAAGTGTCATCTGCATACTGCACAATAGGGTACACTACAACAAAACTGGCCCATAGAGGCACTATTTTGGTCCTGTAGAGACACTTATACTGCCTCTACATAGTTGTAGAGACATTTTACACATTGTCTCAAAAGTGTCACTACGGGCAGTGTCTCTTAGACTTTAGAGTCATTTTGTGAAATGTCTATATATGACATAAGGTCACCTTGTAAAGACACAAGGTTGTGTATCTACACACCTAGATGCACCTCAAAGATACACTTGGAATTTGTATGTATAGGTATAGAGGCACTTCAAAGAAGCATTTTACCTTGTCTCTAAGATCAACATGAAGATTTTGGTGTGGCAAAATGTATCCATCTCTAGAAATGTGTAAGCGGGGCATTTTATTCAGTCCCTAATATAGACAATGCATAGAGCCATACATTGTCCATTCTGCATAATTAATGTTTGCACGGAATGGGTAATAGCAGCGGTAGATGTGAGCAAGGCAAATCCATCTTTAAAGGATTAGGTTGTGATGCTAATTTGTATTTAGACTCAATTACATACAACATATGATTATGTTACATAAACTATCTGGTAGATTGTAGATTCTGCTTGATCCTTAGAAATACATTTCTGACGACTAAAACTTAATAGAGAAAGTGAAGTTGCATAGTAGGACATGTGGTTTCTTTGTCGCCTTGTCTTGGCTATCCGTGGGTGCTGTTCTCTTTGTCTCAGA
Organism: Poa pratensis; assembly: GCA_947311845.1. NCBI lineage: Eukaryota > Viridiplantae > Streptophyta > Magnoliopsida > Poales > Poaceae > Poa > Poa pratensis. Next base: position 262,776 of record CAMZMU010000027.1, read on the forward strand.
GTTCTTCGTTGGGCGAGAGAATGATGAGCTCTTTGGCTGCCAGAGAGAAGCCGAGAGCTGGAGCGAACTCTGCAAGAAACACAACAGTGCGCAGGGTGTCAAAATCAAACATAAAAGTAAACAAACAGCAGGAGGCATACCATTTTTCCTGTGGTAACCTTGATCTCATATAAGCATTTGGATTTTCAACACTAAACTGAAACATCAAAGCGGTAATGGGAGATGAACTTATATAGGTATATCAATAGCATGGAGCCTCATTCAAGCCTATATATTTTAACTTTTCGATTCTGAAGGACCAACATTGCAATAAAAAATAGGCAGAGTAGAAGTAGGTACAGAAGTCTACCATCTTTTTGGTGAATCCATTCATGAAAATCTGAAAAGATTACAAATATACCATTGTTAACATAAAGAAGAGGGGAGCAAATAGTGAAACAATCAATCGATGAGCAAAAGAAAACAGAGAGGAATGTTGAGCTGAAAATGATTTGTGTTTTGTGATCTAAACTACAGTAAAATGCTAACTGATAATAGACATGAAATTCTGCATCTGGATCATCTATTATGTCCTTTATAAAGTCACATGTACATGGATTTGAGAAGAAAAAAGTTGCATTCACACGGTGCAGACACTAATAACTGTCATTGGGACTGTATCTATGAAGCACCTCCTATTCTAGGATAAGCATAGAACAAGAAATTCTTACGCTATACACAAAACAAATATGGGATTTAACACAGGTTCACTAATCTTCAATGTTAGTATAACTTGGGGAATTTATGCCACCAGATGTACGTGCACGCTAACAACTGATCTTTGGTATCGAATATGTAAAATCTGAGCTTAAAGCCATATGTCTCCTTAGAATTTTATTCTAGGGACTTTATTAGCAGCGAAGAGTGAGAGGGAGAGCACCCACCTGTAGTCGAAGCCGGAGCAGCTTCTGCGTGGCCGGCGAACTGATCCTATCGTTGGCGTCGTCCTGGATGAGGGAGACCTGGACAAGAAGAAGCAAGAAATTGAGTGGTTAAGGAAGTGTGCGTATGCGACTTGTGGACTAGGAGCGCAATATGGTGTTTGCTCCGCCACAGAAGCCACCGCCGCCACCACGCTAGATGAGGAGGAGGTGAGGTCTGGACGGTGGCGCATCCCGGCCGTCGCGGCGGTGTGCCACCTACCCGACGTTGGCTAGGCGGGAGGTGCTGACGCCGGCACTGACAGAGGTCTGCGACGGAGGTGCCATCCTGGACTTTGGTTGCGCCGCCGACTCCAGATTGTTTGATGAAGAAGAGGTCATGTGTAGGTGCTAGGGGGGACGGACTAGGGTAGCCAATAAGTCTAAGTTTTCTCGGAGTGCATCCAATTGGAGTTGAGGCAATCTCTTACCGTGCCTTTACTCGCAGATTAAGAGACATTTGGAAGAATGTCTTTAGACAAATATCTCTACTGCTAAGAGATTGTCTAAAATGTCTCTTTTAATGCCTATATGGCAAATTGGATTAGGATTTAAGTGACATAGTAGAGAGTGCCTCTGGAAAAATGTCTCTACCACACGTTTTTGTTGTAGTGGTAGTCTCCATCGGAAAAGATTGGCAACTTCAGCTTTCCCTCTTGCAGGGCCAGGTTAACAATGCTCTGCAGCAAATCTCCTCCAGACACATACAACAAGGGAGACATGGGGTCCCCTTGCCGAACCCCTCTCTTACAATGAAAAGTTTTCCCCGGAATTCCATTCAAAAGAATAGATGAAGAGCCAGAGGATAAAATTTCTTTCACCCAAGCAATAACAATTGGTGGGAAACCCTTGCATTCAAGGATCTTTAAAATTGCATCATGTTAAATTGTGCCAAAAGCTTTTTGAAAATCAATTTTAAAAAGAACCAGTTTCCTCTTGGACTGTTTACACTGGAACAGATACTCAAAACACCAGAACAAACAATCTTGTATTGTCCTGCTTTTGATGAAACCATATTGATTTGCATGGATGCATCTAGTGATCTCCTTCTGAAATCTGTTTGCAATTATCTTGGTGAGAAATTTGAGGCAAGTGTTGGTGAGCGAAATGGGCCGAAAATCATTAACTGTTTCAGGGGAATTCTTTTTGGGGACAAGAGTAATGAAGGATCCATTTATATTCTCCAGAGAAACGCCCCCAACTAAGAAATCTGCACACAGCTTGAGAAAATCCTCCTTAATGATGCCCCTGTCGGGGGAATACTTTCTGGATTAACCCGCGGCCCAGTGCGACTTACTTTACTCGCACGGACAAAGGCCCACTTGGGAGCAAGCCCAATATTGAACCGCCATAAGGGGAAAGTTCTAGAAGACATATCCCGGAGGACGTGAAGACCAAGTAGTCTCCGAGTAGGCCTCTGTGGACATATTCCTTGTGGGGAAAGTTTCCTTTGTAACCTAGTGAGCCTCTGTGTATATAAAGAGGACTCGCAGGACTTAGAACGGGTCAAGCTATCAAGCCCTAAACCCTAGTTCATACGGCGAGTACCAGATCGGATCGCCTCCATTGTAACACCTCTATTATCATATCAACTAGCTGGGTGGCCCGCGCATTTGCGCGGCTAGATTTAGTATTGTGTGTGTTTTGCATTAGCGTTCAAATATTGCTAAATCATTATGTACATGTTTAATAAGATTTAAAGATATCGCAAAGATTACCTGTGCATAAAAATGGTAATTTTATTTAATTCATCATGTATTTAAATGTTATATCATTTGTAATATAGAAAATGATTTTAGCCCAGATGTAGGTTAATCTTGAGGTTATTCTAGTGGACTTTGTGGATAATCTTTTGGGCATATGTACTACCTCGTTGGTAAGGATATTACTATGTGTCAACAGTACAAAAAATATATTTTGTAGTTCTGCCATGCAATACTATACTACATCCATCCCTAAAAGAAGTCGTGCACGTTTCCTAAAAAAAAACTCTCCAATACAAAAATGACACCGTTAGATTGATAATCAAAGAACTTTCAAATGGTATAATTTTGGCTGCACATAACCCACCTTTAATGATCAGATGTTTAGCCAAGGTATATTTTTGAAAAACGTGCACCCAATCTATTTGTGAATGACGGATCCAGCAAAGCTTTGTAATAATTTATTAACTCCATCATGTTATCCCTTCTAAATTGTCCACCAAGGATTAAATCTAACTCTTGTTGTGTTTTCTTGTTTTTGCACTGACATGCATATGTTGTCTACGTTCACGTGTGGTTCTCCTTACAACATATGCATGGTTAATTGGTCATGTGATGCAAAACGTATCAGGTTACCAAATCCTTTTGCAGCCTTGTTTGCTGTTGTGGGATCGCCGTCCTCACCTTCGCATTACAATTCTACCGTTGGCTCGTCTAGAAACACTTCAGGCAGACTGGGCGCGTCGGCGAGCGACAGCTAGAGCCGCTACTCTTCGTCCTTCACCTAGCCCGTCTCCTTGAGGACATTAGGGTCTTCCACGCTGCAACCAATATATCGATATACCAGCGTTTTCCCATGGTATCAGAAAAGAGATATGCCAGAGGCCATGACCTGCCCCCGGCTGATTGGAAGACATAATAGGGGCGCAAATTGAAAGCCATAAAGTATCTCCACGCTATTTGTATCTTAATTAATAGCAAATATATATGTGAGTGTTCCAACGGTAGAGAGTAAACCTTTGTCCTGGCGGCACACAACCGGGCATGTCGCATAAACAGCATGCTCCGTGGTTAGCCGCACCGCCACTTGCTCCTCTTCCCACCACTTAATCCAGGTCATCTGGATCACGTGCGCCAGTTCTCGGAGAGTCATGCGCCACCATCGCTGACTATATGAATAAAGAATTTCTTGTAGGATACCAGTCACGGCTCTTATCTCCTTCCTAATCCCACAAAGAGCAGCCGACGAATAAATAGCTGAAACAACATCGGTAACAATTAGACTTCGATGTTACTCTGGATGAAGATACCTGAAAAGAGTGTGATGTTATTCTTCCGAAAGTTGTCCTATGGTGTTGAAATAATATTGTTCGAACTTGTCAATGAAATCAGAAGTAAATAATTAGTTGTTCTGGACTAACCAAACTATGCTCATAGCAGGGAGTATGGAGATTACCAATATAAAGCACCTCATATAAGGGAGATTTGTTGATCTAAGCATATAACAGTATAACACCAACAATGCTTACCCTCAAGTGTAAAAAAAATCTCAAAGTCACAACTGATTTACTTATGTGCATAAGCCGTACACTGAGTGAGCTCTGAAACTGTACATTTGTACTCTAATGTATATTTTGCACCTGCCTGTTACATTTGTACTCTAATGTATATTTTACACCTGCCTGTCCAACAGAAAGAAAATCCATGTCAAAGCAGGTTCTGAAATCTCAAAGTACATACTAACAAAGTTATTGTCAAGTATTATTCTAATTATTTCCATAAAATTATTTACTTTATCAAATATGGATGGTCAAGATACTTTACCGGTGCATGCACAGAACTATATCAGTACTCTTGTCATCCGTCAAATTGGTGCTCAGATATTACTTCTGAGTGCACAAAGTTCCGTTCCTCAAATCAAGACATCTTCTGAATTATTGGGCTTACATAATTTGTTCAACGTCATGGATGCAAGGCAAGGTGCATAAATTTCTCATATGAATCCACCCTGCATCTCTGGTAAAACATAAAAGAAATCCATTTGGAGAATTTGAGAACCGAAAACCATGCAATCAACCTTTTCCACGTCAAGGGAAGCACACGAATCTGAAACATGGGCATAAATTACATGCCTAAGATTAGTATACTGGCTCCAGAATCCAGAGCCGAGTGCGAACTTTAATTCCGATCGGTGCTGGATAGCTGTACGAACTCACAAACTTCTGCCAATCGGTGCATAGATTATGAAGAGAGGCGACGGCCAGGAAGATTCTTTTTCGTTCTCTTGGCGAGGTGGCTCAGCTTGAAGCCGACGGAGCAGACTGGATCGTGTCGGGGAAGGTGAAGAAGACCTCCGGCCGGCGTCGATGAAGATGAGCACGTTCACGTCGCGGTAGTTGTTCCGAAGTCCGGCTCCTGGTGGTCGAAGACGGAGAGCTTGGTGGGGCCTGGGCCTCGTCGACGTGCATCTGCCGTTGTTACCGCTGCTACGCCAGCAGCCCGCTCGGACCGTGCTGCACCTCAAGAGACCCACAAAGACCTAACAGACTTTAATTTGCAACTCTTCAAGATCGATTTTGACAACTTGCGCATGTTGATGCATATGCAATTGGGCAGTCCATGAATTTCATCCATGCACGGATAAATGTTGTGCCTATAAAATCAGCCGTGGATGGTCCTGTAAAAACTATCAGGGTTGGAGTACGTCCTTTTTCTATCCCTCCGGCTGGCAAAAAAGTTCGCACTGTCTGCAGCCTGCTGCTTGCAGCTGGCCCAGCTCTCCTTCTACCTCTAGGTTTGCCTGCAACACGTCGGCGGACATGCAAACTTCACGTTTCATGCTTGGCATCGACCGGCGGCACGACGCGTCTTCTCTTATCTCATCTACGCTGTTGGCCGCCTGGGATCGCTTGACGATCCTTCGCCTCCTGCTTGCCGCGGCGCTTCATGCTTGGCATCGATCGGCGGCACGATGTCGTATTCCCTTATCTCATCTATGCTATTGGCCGCCTGGGATCTCGCTCCTTGGCCTCATGGTTGCCGCCGCCGTTATTGCAGTTTCCGGCACTGCGTGTTCTTGCCCTACACTTTTCTAGTCGTGGATCAAAACAAATTCATGGTTGCCTTTCTTCTACAGGTACTCCGACAACCAAGAAGATTCTGCCCCGTCCCTGCAACTAATTTCAATGGAGAAAACGACCTTGAAAAATATCCGATTACCTGATGGATTGAGCGACGGAAAATAATCCTAGCCCAACTTCTGCTGCCTTCGTCTTATGTCTGCTGCTTGGAGTCGCCAACTCGCCATCCATCGTAGCCACCGTATGGCTTCCGGCGCTTTGGCTATAGACAGATCAATACCGCCTCGTTCGGCTCGTCGTAGATTACCGATCGAAATCGCCTTGTTCGGCTCGTCGTAGATTGCCCGCTGAATCAATTAAATAGTAAAGGCAGATAAGTGAACCAATTGGATTCAAGTCAAGAGATCAAAACTGCACCTGATTTCGCCAAGACGGTGGTGTATCAGTCGTGGATTTAATAATCTCCACGGTCTTCAGCTGGAATATGAATATGTGTTACGTTCAGGACTTTGCGTTGCATACTCCATCTAGACAGACGTGATCGATCATGGATTGATCTGGCTGCTAGCTTCTGCATCTCACTGCGGTCTCGTTTGTGCTGTTCGTCGTGGACGTTCGCCTTGCACCTAGGCCCGCTGCCACTGGAGGCTCCAGCCCCTGCCGGCACCTGCTCGTCTAGCGTGATCACCGGCGACCTGCAAGTCCATGGCATGTCAATCGCCTCCAGTCGTTGATATCCCGCAAAAAGAACTGATTTATGCGTGGTCTCGTGGCGCAGCGAGAATACATCGGACATCTGAGCGTCGCGACGACTTCAATCTACCGGCCGTGATCGGATCAGCTTTATGCTGGCCCGGGGATGCTACTACTTGTCCGTCACGGCATGTATGAATCGACCTGGTGTAGCTGCGTACGGGATAGTTATTTCCTTCCGAAGATATTTTCATGTTGTTAAATCTCGACCTTTAATTTTCTCTAGCATAAAACGGATGCATCCTAGCCGTAGATTGTCTTGTGTTTTAATTATATAATAGATACCAATCTAGGGTAGGCAGGAAGTAGGTCTTTTACCTCACATTGAGGGGGCCGAACCTGGGTAAATCTGTGTTGATCTTTGTTCCTGCGATCCCAAGCTCGGAGATGCTTGACTCGCATAATCCCACACCTACGAAGTCATCTATGACACCTGACGTGACAAACCCACGACAGTTGGCGCCCACCGTGGGGCCTGCGGTCAAGAGCGTCACGTTCCGCGCAGGATCCATGAAGGGAGCTGAAGATCTTGTTGTTGGCCGTATCATCACGGTCAATGGCACACCCCTCATCGACGATTCAAGCTGGGGGCCGGAAGCAGATTATTTGGAGACCGGCCACGTCATCCCGTTCGGATCCATCAACGTCTTCGTCGGCTTCATCGGTGGCAGGTCCGTTAGATCGGTCCAAGAAGGCGATTCATAGAAGAAGTCGCCGATGATGGGGAAGAATCCGTGGAAAGCATGGACTCGCAAGAGTTTGGGTCCATCATACCTGCCTTTGAAGAAAGTTGCTGGGGTTACCCACCAGAAATCACATCATCACCAGATCAAGAGATGGCACAAGTCGCGGTTTACATGGCCGGAGGAGCAGTGCATCAGGAACTGCTGGAGAAACCGAGGCATCGGCACCCCCAAGCAACCCACTTCTTGTACCTGTGTCAGCCACGAACGCCGCCCTCCGTGCAACAGAAATTGAGGCCGCCAGGGCCGAGCTCCTGTATGAGGTTCGAAGGATGGAAGAAGAGCGCCGCAGGCTCGATCAGATAAACCAAGGAATCCAACAGGAACGGCAGAGAGTAGCCGCGCTGGCTGCGACTCAACAACAGGTTGACCCGCAAACACAGCTGCGCGCGACTCAACCAACAGTGGAAATCCCGCTCACTCCAGCCGCAGACGGGAATCCAGACGACTGCGGAAGGAAGGGTACCAACAAATCAAGAGACCCAGCAACAACCAAGGATTTCACACCCCACAGGGCCATTACCAGAACCCTGTCGATAATATGTATGCTGCGGCTAATATCTTGACTCAGATGGTACCAACAGGCGATGACCCGGTCAATGCTGAGGCGCGGCGCGCGATTCAGATGTTAAGTACGGCAGTCCTGCAACAAGCCAATAGGGCGGAAGCCGAAGCACAGCTGCCCCTCGTACCAGCCAATCACAGGATTAGCAGAAAGAAGCGTCCAGAGCAGGCCACCAGAGGACGTGTCAGGAGTCGCACAGAGAGCAGGAGCAAGTCGCAGAAGCGCAGGCGAATGCCATTGATGCAAAGCGGCCCGCAGATAACCCCGCAGGCGCGACCACAGCCCTGTCCTCGCGACTCAAGGGACCGGCGTGTTTCACTGAGAGGATCAGATCGGAACCTTTTCCTGAAGATTTCAAAGGGCCACGCAAGGTGGCAAACTATAACGCCAGCATGGATCCAACCACTTGGCTCAACAATTACGAGATGGGCATGAGCATCCTAAACGCATCTGAAGAGATCTGCGCACGCTACCTAAACATGATGCTAGAAGGAGCAGCGCACATATGGCTGCAAAATTTGCCTCCCAACTCTATAAATACTTGGGAGGAACTGAAGGATGCCTTCATTAAAACTTCCAAGGAACTTGCAAGCGACTCTGCAATATAGAAGATTTAGAGCGTTGTGTCCAGAAGGAAGGCGAGTCAAGTCGCCATTGGATGAAAAGGGTGGCAGAAATAATACACTCCTCAGATAATATACCACCAAGCTCAGCCGTCCTGGTGATGGAGAAAAACTGCAAGTTTGAGCCGCTGATTCATAAGCTGGGTCGCATGAAGGATAAAGTCAAGAGCCTCAGCGAGGTGATGGCTGCGGCTAACAAATATGCCAGCTCAGACAAAACCAGAGACGCGTCAGACGGAGAAGAAGAGGAGGTTGCTGCAAAAGGAAAGAAAAACTCCAACAAGCCCCAGCAGCAGCAAACGAGCCACAACAACACGAGTCAAAACAAACGCAAAAGCGAAGATGGTCACTCAGGGCTCGTCGCCAATACGCGTGGAGGATTCAGAGGCCAGCGTGGAAGGGGTCGAGGATACGGCTCCCGTCCAATCAATATGCAAGAAGTTTTCAACCGGCCATGCGACCTTCATGCGACAGGTGATGGACGGCCAGCGGACCATACCAAGGCGCAATGCCTATTACAAAAGTGGAAAGAAGAGAGCCAACACAACGGGGGGAATTCCCATGAAGGAAACCCTAGTGCGGCTCATAACACAAACATTGGGCAGCACGGCGCGAGTAACCCCAGGCAACGGGGCAGTATCACACAATAGTTATCGATACCTCCAAAAGGAAGAGAAATTGAGCCGCAGAAGTCAGCAGGTGAACGCCGTGATACCAGCAACACCCAATTGGTTAAGGTGGTCAGAATACGCGTAACCTGGAGTCGCGACGATCACCCGCCACAAGTACGGGAACCTGGCAAGTTGGCACTGGTTGTGGCACCGTACGTTGCAGGATACAAGCTGACCAAAGTGCTTATGGATGGAGGAAGCAGCATTAATATCTTGTACTACGATACTTTCCAGCGTCTAGGACTCAAGGATTCCAGCCTGCAGCCCACGTCAACAGTATTTCACGGCATTGTCCCAGGAAGGTCCGCACGCCAGTGGGGAAAATAACCCTAGGGGTAACTTTTGGAACAGAAGAGAACTTTAGAAGTGAATTCCTAAGCTTCGAAGTGGTAAAATTCCAAAGCCCATATCACGCCTTGTTTGGAAGAACGGCCTTTGCTAAGTTTATGGCCAGGCCATGCTACGTGTACCTACAGTTGAAGATACCAGGACCAAAAGGGGTCATCACAGTGTACGGAGATAGAGAAAAAGCAATAGAATGTGAGAAAGGAGATGCGGCTTTCGCAGAATCCGCCTGTGCCGCGGAAGAACTAAAAGGTTATAAGTCGCAGGTGGACCCAAACGATATGAGTGTGGTTACCACGCCATCTGCCGAGCCACCAATGAAATTCAAAGCGGCCCAGGACACTAAGCAGATAAATCTTGTTCCTGGCGACTCATCCAAGCAAACTAGCATTGGAGCACACATGGAAGAAGAGCAGGAGAAGGCCCTCGTCGCTTTTCTCCAGGAAAATAAAGACATCTTCGCATGGAAGCCGTCAGATATGCCAGGGGTACCAAGAGAATTAGCAGAACATAGCCTCAAAGTGAACCCTGCGGCTAAACCAGTGAAGCAGCCACTACGGCGTTTTCATGATGACAGGAGAAAGGCAATAGGAGAGGAAATAGCTCGCTTGCTGGCTGCAGGATTCATCACAGAGGTATACCATCCGGAGTGGGTGGCAAACCCAGTATTGGTTATGAAAAAGAACGGTACGTGGCGAATGTGCGTTGATTACACCAGTCTTAACAAAGCTTGTCCAAAGGATCCATTTGCTTTGCGAATCGACCAAGTGATTGATTCAACTGCTGGGTGCGAGCTGTTATGCTTTTGGACGCCTATTCAGGCTACCATCAAATCAAGATGAAGAGGAGGACCAAGAAAAGACGTCCTTCATCACACCCTTTGGAGCTTTTTGTTATGTCAGCATGCCCTTTGGGTTGAAGAACGCAGGTGCGACTTACCAAAGATGCATTCAGAATTGTCTACATGAGCAAATAGGTCGCAACGTTCACGCCTACGTGGATGATATTGTGGTTAAATCGCAAGTTAGCCAGGATCTTATTAGTGATCTGGCAGAGACATTCACAAATCTCAGAAAATACAACATGAAGCTCAACCCCACAAAGTGCGTCTTTGGGTACCAGCAGGAAAGCTATTGGGATTCATAGTATCAGAGAGGCATTGAGGCCAACCCTGACAAGATAAAGGCCGTGATGGATCTCCAAAAGCCAGAAAAGATAAAAGATGTGCAGCGACTTACCGGTGCGTAGCAGCTTTGAGTCGCTTTATATCAAGATTGGGAGAGAAAGCACTACCTTTGTACAGACTGTTGAAAAAATCAGACACCTTCGTTTGGGACGCAGAGGCCGACGAAGCTCTGACAGCCTTGAAACATCAATTGACAAATGCTCCAGTTCTGGCGGCTCCAAAGGATAAAGAGCCAATGCTACTATATATAGCGGCAAATTCCCGTGCTGTGAGCGCTGTCATGGTTGTGGAGAGACAAGAAACAGGAAAGGAATACCCTGTCCAGAGACCAGTATATTACGTGAGTGAAGTCCTCACAGCTTCCAAACAGCGTTACCCACAGTGGCAGAAGTTGGTGTTTGGAGTGTTCATGGCGAGTCGCAAGCTGAAGCACTACTTCCAAGAGCATCCAATAACTGTGGTTAGTTCAGCACCATTGGCAGATATCATTCGTAATCGAGAAGCTACTGGAAGAGTCGCTAAGTGGGCGATCGAGTTGGGACCACATCACATCAGCTACGAGCCGCGAACATCAATTAAGTCGCAAGCCCTTGCAGATTTTATTAACGATTGGACAGAAATCCAAGTCGCTCCTAGCATGGCAGAAACCAAATACTGGACCATGCATTTTGATGGGTCAAGACAGTTGCAAGGCTCGGGGGCTGGAGTTGTTCTAACATCTCCCAAGGGAGACAAGCTGCGGTATGTGCTACAGATACACTTCAACTGCACAAATAACGTGGCGGAGTACGAGGCACTGCTTCATGGTCTACGTATAGCAAAGGAGATGAACATCAGTCGCATACGCTGTTTTGGCGATTCAGACTTGGTGGCACAGCAGGTCTCTGGAACGTGGGATAGCAAGGATGCGAACATGGCTGCATATAGAAGAGAGGTGGAAGAACTGCCAGCAGTACTATGGAGCTTAAGAACAACCCCTAACAGATCCACAGGATTTACGCCATATTTCATGGTCTATGGAGCAGAAGCAGTCATGCCTAGCGACATCATACATGATTCACCAAGAGTTGCGGCTTACATCGAGACAGAAAATGAGATAGCTCGGCAAGACTCGGTGGACACATTAGAAGAGGTTAGAGACTTGGCAGCATCAAGGTTAGCGGTATATCAACAAGACTTGCGATGCTATCATGCCAGACGCATAAAAACCCGCACCTTTCAAGAAGGCGACCTAGTACTGCGACTTAAACAAGATCACAAGGGAATGCATAAGCTGTCCTCTCCATGGGAAGGACCCTACATCATCAGTAAGAAGCTAAACAATGGGTCATATTACATGTTGGATGTAAGGGAGGAAAGCAGCGAACGCCATGATTTTGAGGATCGTCTTGAGGCACCTCGCCCTTGGAACGTCACACACCTGCGACCGTACTATACATGAGAAAAGGCTAATTAGAGCCAAGCATCATCCTTTCCAGCTTTATAGCTGAGTATCATCACAGCCACTCAGGGCTAGAACTTCAACTTTGGTCGCCACCTAGGCACGACCTATGCAACATCTGATCGCCACCCAAGCGCGATCAACCCTTGTATCAGAAACCGGCCGCCACCTAGGCGCGGCCATAAACTTTATATCATCTCTGGTCGCCACCTAGGCGCAACCGACCCCATGTATCACCATGGATCGCCACTTACGCGCGATCCAACCCTATGAATAACTCGGTTGCCACCTAGGCGCGACCTTATGTGTCATCATAATCAAAGCTTATCATAGCTTAGCCTATCATGGCAATATCATCATGTTTCTTGGGGTCTTTGTTACCCTGAAACAACCAATTTATTGGCAATTATCAATTTTGCCTTCAGTTCGATTGCTACTCGCATTATGTGGCCAAAGTACTGGGGTGTGGCGTCAATCGAGCTTGATTGCCTATCATGGCTGCTCTTGACCCTGAACACACATGTTCCTAGGAAATACTGAGTCGCGCGAGTGCCCACTTAAGGATTCAGATGGCCTAACTAGAGGTCGATGTACTGCTTATAGTACGGTAACACCAATTACAATTAGTTGTATCTTAACAATTGTTTTATTCATGATATCAAGTTACAGGTGATGACCTTCAGAGTTCTCTGAGAAGAATTGAGGTGATTACCACATTACATCCTCTCAATCCTTGGGGGATACATTATATTATCATCAAAAATTTGAAGATGGGTCGTCATCAAGTTCTGAAGCTATCAGGCTGCTCTAACAAAGAAGCTCACGAAGGCAGATGACCTTCCAGGTGCGAGTCAATGCCAAACTTGCACAATTATAAGCCGCGAAACAAGGAAAAGCGCGGCCTAAGCATTCAAGATCAAGAAATACTATGAAGTTCGGGCCACGCTTGGGGGCTAATGTCGGGCGAATACTTTCTGGATTAACCCGCGGCCCAGTGCGACTTACTTTACTCGCATGGACAAAGGCCCACTTGGGAGCAAGCCCAATATTGAACCGCCATAAGGGGAAAGTTTTAGAAGACATATCCCGGAGGACGTGAAGACCAAGTAGTCTCCGAGTAGGCCTCTGTGGAATATTCATTGTGGGGAAAGTTTCCTTTGTAACCTAGCGAGCCTTTGTGTATATAAAGAGGACTCACAGGACTTAGAACGGGTCAAGCTATCAAGCTCTAAACCCTAGTTCATACGGCGAGTACCAGATCGGATCGCCTCCATTGTAACACCTCTATTATCATATCAATACCAATCTAGGGTAGACAGGAAGTAGGTCTTTTACCTCACATTGAGGGGGCCGAACCTGGGTAAATCTGTGTTGATCTTTGTTCCTGCGATCCCAAGCTCGGAGATGCTTGACTCGCATAATCCAACACCTACGAAGTCATCTATGACACCTGACGTGACAAACCCACGACAGCCCCAACACTGCCCTGCTACTTTTATTGCGTTTACGAAGTAGGGAATTCTGGATGTCCGTGTTACAAAGGTTCGGCCACACCTCTCTATTTTAGTTGTTTTCTCTATTGCTCTTTTCCAAGAATTCCACTTTCTGCTGGGTAGTTCTCAGGGTTATCTTTCCAACAAAATTAGTTTCGTCTCAATCAGAGTTTCCTTGCAAAAGTCATCTAAATTCTTGACGGGGGAGGTCATATCTGGGAAAACACGAAAGTTAGGTATAACGGTCTACGAAAGGATAAAAATCGATCAAGGCATGCAAAAGGTACTTATTGATGTCTTTATGTGCAAAATTTGAGTTAAAATGAGTATTCTTGGGTTTGGGCGTGCATGAAAGTAAGTTTGTGTCACGACGTCGAGAAAATGGCGAATATGAGAATCGTGCATAATGATCTACGGAGAAAACATCTTTTTGATATCATATCATAAAAATCGTAGTTATCGGTGAGTTATGTGTAGTGTTTGCGTCGAATTGTGTATTTTCTGGGTTCAACGCAAATTCTCTATGACCAATAAGGTATTGGACTGTTTTGAGAAATTTTGAACGCGGAATTTGTTTAATTTTTGTATTATAGGGTTTCAACCTGAATAATCTATTGTAGGTCATTGATTCCGATGCTTCGGCGCGCCATTTTTGGCCTAAAGCTCGACCCGTGGGCCCCACGTCGTCTACCTCTTTGACCGGCATCGAAAGAGGGTTGACCAATGGACCTGAAGGAGAAGATTGTGTGAGCGTAGAGATCATAGGCTTGAAGGTTGCCATCCGTTGGTGATAAAGGTCAAGTGAAGTCGATTCCTAAGAGACGCTTCCCCATATTGGTTCACGAGACAAGATCGAGTATCTTTTGAAAATGAGATTTGCCTGCTAGTTTTATTGCGTTTACGATGTAGGGAATTCTACATGTCTGTGTTACAAAGGTTCAGCCACACCTCTCTGTTTTAGTTATTTTCTCTATTGCTCTTTTCCAAGAATTCCACTTTCTGCTGGTTAGTTCTCAGGGTTATCTTTCCAACAAAATTAGTTTCGTCTCAATCAGAGTTTCTTTGCAAAAGTCATCTAAATTCTTGACGGGGGAGGTCATATCTGGGAAAACACGAAAGTTAGGTATAACGGTCTACGAAAGGTTAAAAATCGATCAAGGCATATAAAAGGTACTTATTGATGACTTTATGTGCAAAATTTGAGTTAAAATTAATATTCTTGGGTTTGGGCGTGCATGAAAGTAAGTTTGTGTCACGGCGTAGAGAAAATGGCGAATATGAGAATCGTGCATAATGATCTACGGAGAAAACATCTTTTTGACATCATATCATAAAAATCATAGTTATCGGTGAGTTATGTGCAGTGTTTGCATCGAATTGTGTATTCTCTGGGTTCTACGCAAATTCTCTATGACCAATAAGGTATTGGATTGTTTTGATAAATTTCGAACGTGAAATTTGTTTAATTTTTGTATTATAGGGTTTCAACCCGAATAATCTATTGTAGGTCATAGATTCCGATGCTTCGGCGCGCCATTTTTGGCCTAAAGCTCGACCCGTGGACCCCACATCGTCTATCCCTTTGACTGGCATCGAAAGAGGGTTGACCAATGGACCTGAAGGAGAAGATTGTGTGAGCGTAGAGATCATAGGCTTCAAGGTTGCCATCCGTTGGTGACAAAGGTCAAATGAAGTCGATTCCTAAGAGACACTTCCCCATATTGGTTCATCAGACAAGATCGAGTGTCTTTTGAAAACGAGATTTGCCTGCTACTTTTATTGCGTTTCCAATGTAGGGAATTCTGCATGTCCGTGTTACAAAGGTTCGGCCACACCTCTCCGTTTTAGTTGTTTTCTCTATTGCTATTTTCCAAGAATTCCACTTTCTGCTGGGTAGTTCTTAGGGTTATCTTTCCAACAAAATTAGTTTCGTCTCAATCAGAGTTTCCTTGCAAAAGTCATCTAAATTCTTGATGGGGGAGGTCATATCTGGGAAAACATCAAAGTTAGGTATAACGGTCTACGAAACGATAAAAATCAATCAAGGTGTACAAAAGGTACTTATTGATGACTTTATGTGCAAAATTTGAGTTAAAATGAGTATTGTTGGGTTTGGGCATGCATGAAAGTAAGTTTGTGTCACTGCGTAGAGAAAATGGCGAATATGAGAATCGTACGTAATGATCTACGGGGAAAACATCTTTTTGACATCGTAGTTATCGGTGAGTTATGTGGAGTGTTTGTATCGAATTGTGTATTCTCTGGGTTCAACGCAAATTCTCTATGACCAATAAGGTATTGAACTATTTTGATAAATTTCGAACGCGGAATTTGTTTAATTTTTGTATTATAGGGTTTCAACCCGAATAATCTATTGTAGGTCATAGATTCCGATGCTTCGGCGCGCCGTTTTTGGCCCAAAGCTTGACCCGTGGGCCCCACATCGTCTACCCCTTTGACCGGCATCGAAAGAGGGTTGACCAATGGACCTGAAGGAGAAGATTGTGTGAGCGTAGAGATCATAGGCTTGAAGGTTGCCATCCGTTGGTGATAAAGGTCAAGTTAAGTCGATTCCTAAGAGAGGCTTCCCCATATTGGTTCACGAGACAAGATCGAGTGTCTTTTGAAAACGAGATTTGCCTGCTACTTTTATTTTTTTGAAACTAACTACAGCAGGGGAGACCCCACAGCCTTTTATTGAACGCAAAAAATATTTACAGAGTTTACAGAATGTACAACATGTACAGAGTCTACTAACACTAGGTTACTTAGCCATATAATAAGGGAAGGAACCACAGATTATTTAAACCTATGCTTAAGCAAGGTCATATGAAAAACAAAACCAGCCTTCCACCCTCGGAAAGAGGGCCTTATTGCCTTGAAAATCCAAGCATTCCTCTGCTTCCATATTTTCCAACAAGCGAGGATGAGTATCTCAGTAAATCAAGGTCCCAAGAAGTGTTTCCTTGCATGAGCCAAACTGGTCCCAATTGAACCATCAATCCACTCTATTTGCAAATAGTTCCAAATTCTGATACTGAAATTACAGCTGAAGAATAGATGGTTCCAATCTTCTCTTACATGAGCACTACGAATAACACAATCATTATTATCTGTGACTTTCCAACTCCTCCTCAACATCATGTCCTTTGTGTTCAATCTGTCATGAAGTAACAGCCACGCAAAAAACTTATGCTTGGACATGCATTTAGATTTCCAAATCCATTGAGATGGAGCGTGATTAGCTAGCTGGGAGAAATGCATCTTATAAAAAGAGATCGGAGTATAAACTCCTTTATTTAGATTGTAGACCCATCTGTCATCAGTAAATTGTAGGTCGATAATAGCCAGCATGTCTTGCAAATTATTATATTCCTGGAAAGCCTCCACAGACAGAGGTAGATGGAAAGCATCTGACAATTGATCCAGGCTAACAATGTCCTTGACAGAGGCCTTTGTATCTTTAGCAAAAGAAAAGAGCCGAGGGAATTTTGCAGCTAGAGGAGCTTGTTGCCAAACGTCTTCCCAGAAAAGAGCAGAAAAACCATTTCCAATCACACAATGCGAGATGGATCTCCAACTATCAGCAAGATTAAAGATTACTCTCCACCAAAAGGAGCCACTTAACACCACAGAATGAGGAACAGATTCATGGTAGTAAGAATCCCACATCAGCTTTACCCAAGGTAAATCAGTATGGTTACAAAACTTGTCCAAATGCTTGAGCAGCAGTGCTCTGTTCTAAACATGGAGATGAATAATGCCCAAACCTCCTTTTTCCTTTGGCTTGCAAACCATGTCCCATGCAGCTAGAGAATTTTCGCTTTCTTTATTCTTGTCCTTCCTCCATAGACATCTTCTCCTTGCTCTATCAATCACCTCAATAAGCCCCTTTGGAATTACTAGCGTCAACATAAAATATGTCGGCAATGAGGAGAGGACAGAATTAACTAGCACCAGACTGTCCCCATATGAAAGAAAAGAGACTGTGGCTGAGAGTCTCCTTTCAATTCTATCAATAAAAGGTGCAAAATCCTTGATAGAGGGCCTAGAGGTGCCCATTGGCAGAGCTAAATAAGTAAAAGGCATAGCAGCCACTTGACATGACATTATCTGTGCTAAAACAACAGCTTCTTCCTCACCCAGATTAATTGGTATCATGGAAGATTTGTGATAATAGGGTAGTCTCCATCGGAAAGGATTGGCAACTTCAGCTTTCCCTCTTGCAGGGCCAGGTTAACAATGCTCTGCAGCAAATCTCCTCCAAGCACATACAACAATAGAGACATGGGGTCCCCTTGCCGAACCCCTCTCTTACAATGAAAAGTTTTCCCCAGAATTCCATTCAAAAGAACAGATGAAGAGCCAGAGGATAAAATTTCTTTCACCCAAGCAATAACAATTGGTGGGAAACCCTTGCATTCAAGGATCTTTAAAATTGCATCATGTTCAATTGTGTCAAAAGCTTTTTCAAAATCAATTTAAAAAAGAACCACTTTCCTCCTAGACTGTTTACACTGGAACAGATACTCAAAACACCAGGACAAACAATCTTGTATTGTCCTGCTTTTGATGAAACCATATTGATTTGCATGGATGCATCTAGTGATCTCCTTCTGAAATCTATTTGCAATTATCTTGGTGAGAAATTTGAGGCAAGTGCTGGTGAGAGAAATGGGCCTAAAATCATTAACTGTTTCAGGGGAATTCTTTTTCGGGACAAGAGTAATCAAGGGTCCATTTATATTCTCCAGAGAAACTCCCCCAACTGAGAAATCTGCACACAGCTTGAGTAAATCCTCCTTAATGATGCCCCAACACTGCCCTGGTACTTTTATTGGGTTTACGAAGTAGGGTATTCTACATGTCCGTGTTACAAAGGTTCGGCCACACCTCTCCGTTTTAGTTGTTTTCTCTATTGCTCTTTTCCAAGAATTCCACTTTCTGCTGGGTAGTTCTCAGGGTTATCTTTCCAAAAAAAATATTTCATCTCAATCGGAGTTTCCTTGCAAAAGTCATCTAAATTCTTGACAGGGGAGGTGTGGCGCCCCGACCCGACTGCTATACACTGATGTTGTGTGTCACCGGTTAAGTGATACAACCGGAGGTTATGGGTTTACCAATCCCTGGCCCAAACCTTTGGCCGGCGTTGCTCGGAATGGATCATCGGCAACGCAACACCCCGATTGATGCCTTAACACAGGCACAACCCTCAATGCATAATAGAGAGATCAAGACTTGTGGAACAACTGGCACATCACAGACTCTACGACACAAATCATTATAGTTCAACTCTTATAGTAGAGAAAGATAGCAAATTACAACCAGAGGTCACAGACCCAACAGTACAACATGCAGAAGCGAAATAGGTTGTTCTAAACAACAAGATCCAAATTATGGCCTAAGATGCCTACAAATAAACATTCAAGCGCCAGCTGTTCTAGGATGTCCCAAGCTGCCACCTGGGAACCCCAGACTACTCGTCGACGTCCACAAAGAACCCACCTTCGAGGTTGGTGAAGTCCTCCTCTGAAACAAAACAAACGATGTTGAGTTCGATGAACTCGCAAGATTAAATATAGAGCTTTAGCTCGATGAGGCTTTCAAAGTTTTAATGCTGTTTTGCATAAAGCTGATTTTATTTACAAAGCACAACTCCATGGCATCGACTAATCAGAATATTTTCGAAAGAGGGATAAGAAGTAACTCTTTCCTTCTGATCACCTTTCTCAACATCAACCACCATTTACCACTGTACTTGTTTTACAAAGGCACCTCCCCGAATCACCCTCGAGGAAGTCAACCTTACATTCTTGAGTAGTACCTCTAGTACTCAGTTTTTAATCATTCCGTTCAAGTTATTCTATGATCTTATCGTCCTTTCCCAATTCGTCCGTAACCGTGGACACGGCTTTTCGAAAAGATTTACCCTGCAGGGGAGTACAATGTTTGCCATGCGTACCGTCCGGCCCATTACCTGTACATTAGCTCTCTTCCATGGAAAGCTGGCTGGGTGGGAGCGGCGTCGACTTCTCCCTCGTTAAGAACTTTCCAGGATCATCAGTGGCGGTAGGACAGGTTCAGTGCCTCCAACACCCTGCCCCACGACCACTTATTTTCCTAACACCACAATCCTCATCCTAGTTCAACCACCATCATCACGCATGCGCAAATGGATGATCAAACTAGAGTACCCTGGCTAGTCCCACCCGAGTTATTTAGTCTATGAGGGTTCCTGCACTGCGAATGCATAGGCCTCACGCATGGTTGCACGCTCAGTCTTGGTTCAAGAGGTAATGAACTCGCACCTAGGCGGCGAGAACGAGACAAAGCACCACAACCACAGTGGCCTCTCATCCCCACCTTTAAGCATTTTATTACCTATCACCACAATTTCTCCACCATCATCCGAACATTTAAGCACATGTTCCCAACATGATACATCCATCGGACGAATAACATTTAACTAAGCATGGCTAAGCATCAACATTGCATAGTTAAGTATCTCAGGCCAACAGTACAATCCTATGCATAATAGGAGGGAAACAGGTAATGGCATCGGAAACTTAATGCAACTATAGGATACTCTAATCCAATAAAATTGACATTTGGAACCGCATGCAATATTATAGTGGAGAAAATACTTGCGGAAAATAGGGTAAGACATGCTCAGGCGGGATTACGCTTGCCTTGTTGATACGGCTGGTAATCGGGATCGTCACGGTACGGGGGTGGCACTTCAACTCCTTGATCTACCGATGCACAAACAACACCAGAAGAACAAATAAATACCATGAACACAACAGGTGCAATGCACAAACATGATGACATGACATTTTAAATGCACCCTAAAAGCATGGAACATGATCAACAAGTTAAATGGGGTCCCCGTTATATTTATTGCATTATTTGGAATAAACCCCATATTAGAACTTAATGATTCTACTAACTTGTAACAAGTGTAGTCCTTTAATGGTGCTCAAACATGCATGATATTTATTTTAAAGGTTAACTCACAATTTTCCGGACATTTTGGTATATCGAACACATTTTTCTGATGTCCCGATAAAAAGTTATTACATTTTTAATTCCCTCTTTTAAATATGTGCTTTTAATAAGTTATCTTTAACGACAATAAAAATTAATTACTCGGACTCGAGGGAGAGGGCTAGAACAGGAGATTGATCGGAGTTCGATGTCCCTAAGGGCGCGGGGGAGTAGCGGGAGGCATGCGCTATAGGGAGGAAAAGGAAAAAAGAACAGTGAGGAAAAAACAGTGAAACCGGCCTCTAGCCCGGTTGGGTCGGTTTCCAGGCCGGCCTGGTAACAGAGGGGTCCGGCCCTCAGCCCGGTTGGGCTGGCTCCAAGGCTGGCTATGGCCAGAGGAGAACGGTCCTCAGCCCGGTTAGATCGGTTCCTCGACCGTTCGCGCGAGCTGGGCGTGCTATGGCGATAGGAGCACGCGGGCAGTACGTCGACGATGGCTACAGCATGGTGAGAGCAAGGGGGAGGGCATGGGGAGGTCCAATCGGATGGCGAGCTCACCCTCAAGGCGATGGAGAGGTCGGGACGGCGGAGGGAGGTCGACGGCGATGAAATCGTGCACGGCGGCACTCGGACAGCAGCGAGGAAGAAGAGGATGGCGGCGTCGATTCTCGGCCTCCCGCCTCGATTCCTCGAGCGGAGAAGGAGCTGGGTACGCGGCGGAGGTGCTGGTGTTCCTCGATTTACCCGGCGAAGCTCCAATCAACGGCGATGCGACGGCGACGACCTAGCTAGGTCACGGCCATGGCAGAGGAGAACCAGAGAGAGGGAGCTGGGGAAAAACGGGGAAGAGAGCAGCGTGGACTCGGGGTGCTTGTCCTCCTGCAGGTGGAGGCAGAGAGGAGGCCCGGCGCGTGCGGTGCGAGCGTGGCACGGCGAGCTCGCAGGTGCGGTTGAGCTCTGCTCGGTCGCTACAGGAAGGAGACGGCGAATTTGCAATTAGCTCCCTGGCAATTTCTTTTCCATCACCGATTGGTCCATTTCTAATTCTTTCAAAATTCCAGCAGCACTTCCGCGATTTTCTGGAGGCACTTAAACATTTTATTAAAATCTGAGAAAAATCAAGTAGCCTCCTAACAGCATGTGGAAACACCACAAAAATTGGGGTTGCCAAATAAAAAGTTTTGGACAATGTTTGTTCATAGAGTTAAAATTAGGGCATTTGCTAAATTCCCAGGTTATAATCGTTAGAATTTTTAGAACAAGTTCCAAATATTATTTTGGAACTCTTGGAACTTCCTTGACAAATATAAGAAGTCAAAGTGTTTTTGTTTTGCCAGATTGAGCACTTCCATTTATTTGAAATTTTGGTGAGACAAGGGTGGCATTTTGTTTTAAATGGTGCCACACCAATTTAGGTGTTGTTTAGCAAATTGGTATGGAATGCCATGATGCAATGCAACACAAAAGTGACAATTTTACTCAGGTTTTTAGGTTCTCAAGCTTTGGGCTGTTAATCTCGTCCCGAGATTCTAAGATTGCGGAAAGAAGTCGGGATACTCCTCACGTAGACTAGCCTCTCTTTCCCAAGTTGCTTCTTCCTCGGAATGGTGAGACCATTGAATTTTGAGGAACTTGGTAGTCTTGTTACGGGTCTTTCTTTCGGCTTCATCCAGAACATGGATAGGATGCTCGCGATAAGTGAGATCTTCCTGGAGATCTAGTTCTTCATGATTGACCCATGGATAGGATCCTTGAAACACCGGCGAAGTTGAGAGACATGAAACACATCATGTACATTTGGGAAGATGACCGGTAACTCCAACTTATAAGAAAGATCTCCTCGCTTGGCCAGAACGGTGAAAGGGCCAACATAGCGAGGGGCCAATTTCCCTTTGATACCGAAGCGGCGAACGCCACGAAGGGGAGAGACGCGGAGATAAGCTTTATCACCAATTTCATAGTGAATTTCCTGATGGTGCTTATCATAGTAGCTCTTCTGCCTAGACTGAGCAATCTTCAGATTCTCTCGTATGATTCTGACCTTCTCCTCAGCTTCATTGATCACATCCGGACCAAAGAGTGCCCTCTCTCCGGTCTCGGACCAATTTAGAGGAGTGCGGCATTTTCTTCCATAGAGAACCTCGAATGGAGCCATGCCCAGACTAGCTTGATAGCTATTGTTGTAGGAGAACTCCGCGAAAGGGAGATACTTTTCCCAACCCTTGCCAAAAGAGATTACACATGCCCGAAGCATGTCTTCCAAAACTTGGTTCACTCTTTCGGTCTGACCATCAGTTTGAGGATGGTAGGCGGTACTGAAGTTGAGACGGGACCCCATAGCAGTTTGGAAACTCTGCCAAACTTGGATACAAAGATACTTCCACGGTCGATATGATCCTCAGAGGGACCCCATGCAATGGAACAATACGAGCCAAATATAAGTCAGCAAGTTGACTCGCCCGTATATCATCACGGACTGGTAGGAAGTGAGCAACCTTGGACAGTCGATCAATGATTACCCAGATTGCATTGTTGCCCTTTTGAGATCGGGGAAACCCGGTGATGAAGTCCATACCAATTTCATCCCATTTCCACTCGGGATGCAATAGGGCGAAGAGTGCCGGCAGGCCTTTGATGTTCAGCCTTTACCCGTCGACAGGTGTCGCATTCAGCAACATACTTGGCAATTTCCCGTTTCATCCGAGTCCACCAGAATTGTGGTCGAAGGTCTTGGTACATTTGGTACTACCGGGATGAATAGAGAGAGGAGATTCATGAGCTTCTTGGAGGATCAACTCCCTCAATTTTCGTTTCTTTGGCACTACCAAGCGGTCACCAAAATAAACAACTCCGGATTCATTGACAGAAAAACATTTGGCCTTCCCGCTAGCAATGTTCTCCTTGATTTTTAGAATACCCTTGTCACGGTTTGAGCATCCTTAATCTGGTCTACCAGAGTAGATTTGATCTCCAGATTTGCAAGATAGCCAGAGGGAACAATTTCTAAGTTCAAACGAGAGAACTCTTCATGAAGGGCAGGTTGGGCCTTTTCAATCATCAGATTGTTGCAATAGACTTCCGACTTAGCGCGTCAGCCACGACGTTTGCTTTGCCGGGTTGATAGTTCAGACTCACATCATAGTCCTTGATTAACTCCAACCAACGCCTTTGCCTGAGATTTAAATCCGGCTGGGTGAAGAGGTACTTCAGACTCTTGTGATCCGAAAAATCTCGCAACGGTTACCAAACAGGTATGGTCTCCATTGCTTCAAAGCATAGACTACCGCAAGTTCTAGATCATGAGTAGGGTAGTTGTGCTCATGCGGCTTCAATTGGCGAGAAGCATAGCCACCACATGGCCATCTTGCATTAGTACACATCCCAAGCCTTGCAGAGAGGCGTCACAGAAGACGACGAAATCCTTGCTTGTGTCCGGCAGGACAAGCACAGGAGCGGTCGTGAGTTTGGCTTTCAGTGTTTTGAAGCTCTCTTCAGCTTCGCCGTCCATATGAACTTTTGTCCTTCTTGAGAAGGTCAGTCAGAGCCTTGGCTATCTTGGAGAAACCTTCGATGAATCGGCGGTAGTAATAACCCGCCAATCCGAGAAAGCTACGGATGTCCTTGACTGACATTGGAGTTTTCCAATCCAGAATGGACTGAATCTTGTCGGAATGACAGCCACACCATTAGCGGATATCACATGACCAAGGAAGACAAGATTATCCAACCAGAACTCACACTTGGAGAACTTGGCATAGAGGCGGTGTTCTCGAAGTCGTGTCAGAACCAACCGAAGATGTTCGGCATGCTCTTCATCGGTTTTGGAATAAACGAGGATGTCATCGATGTAAATGACGACAAACTTGTCAAGATAATCCATGAAGATGGAGTTCATGAGCCTCATGAAAGTAGCTGGAGCATTGTGAGACCAAAGGACATGACGGTATACTCATATGAGCCATAGCGAGTAACAAATGCCGT
Source organism: Poa pratensis (assembly GCA_947311845.1). NCBI lineage: Eukaryota > Viridiplantae > Streptophyta > Magnoliopsida > Poales > Poaceae > Poa > Poa pratensis. Next base: position 287,306 of record CAMZMU010000027.1, read on the forward strand.
CTTTGGATATCCTCCTTTCTGATCTTGATCTGATGGTATCCTGACCTCAGATCCATCTTGGAGAATACCGTTGCACCAGCTAACTGATCCAACAGATCATTGATGCGAGGAATAGGATACTTGTTCTTGATTGTCACCGCATTCAACGGTCGATAGTCAGAGACTAGACGAGGCACGGTAGAATCCCTCTTCTTGACAAAGAGTACCGAACAACCCCAAGGTGAACTGCTAGGCTGAATGAATTCCTTCGCTAACAGTTGATCAATTTGCTCTTTCAACAGAGCCAACTCTTCCACCGGCATACGGTAGGGCTTCTTGGAAATCGGAGCGGTACCGGGAAGTAGATCTATGACAAACTCCACACTTCGGTCACGAGGCATGCCAGGCAATTCTTCCGGGAACACATCCGGGAAGTCACACACCACGTGTATGTCCTGGATTTCAGGAGGAGATTCGCCTTCCATAAAGTAAAGGAGGATCTCGGGTGAGTTGGGTATGACTGAAGATGGAGGTCTTGATAGTGCAGACCAATACTCAATAGTGTCGCCAGAAGAGTTGGTCACGGTGATGGTCTTGGCAGCACAGTCGAGATTAGCCTGGTATTTGGCTAGCCAGTTCATGCCCAGTATGACATCAATGCTAGTTGACCTTAGCGCTACCAACGTAAAAGGAAAGGAGTAGTAACCTATGGTAATCTGAACCTCAGGAGTAACCCCATCGGTTTGCCATTTGGAGCCAGGAGTGGCAATCACCAAGGGATGGCTCATTTTCTCGAACGGTATTTTGTGGTCTTTTGCAAACGCTATAGATATCAATGAATGCGATGCTCCAGAGTCAAACAAAACGGTAGCAAGATTGTTGTTGATTCGTAGCTCACCCATAAGGACGCCGGGGTCCTCTTCAGCTTGATCAGCAGAGACGTAGTTCAGGCGACCACGCACAATAGGTCCAGCCTTGCCAGCTGGAGTGGCAGGGGCTCGTGCAGGTGTCCCCGAAATAGGTGCCTTTTGGGGGCACTCCCTGGAGTAGTGGCCAGCCTAGCCACGGCTGTAGCAAGTGAGTCCAGGTGGAGCAGGTAGCTGAGGACTGTATCCACCTCCGCTCGACCCAAAGGTCGAAGTAGTGGGGCGCGGCGGTGGTGGCCTGTATCCCGCGGCTCTCGGCATGAATGGAGCACGCGGCACGGCACTGTACGGAACAAACATCCTGCGCTTCATGCTCTCAGAACCCGAGGAACTCTGGTGGTCCCCGTGTGCGGGCCTCTTGGAAGCCTCAAGTTCCTTCCTTCCCTGCTCAAGAGTAAGAGCCTGGTTGAACAGCTCCTGGTAGGTCCGGAACTTGAAGGGCAATAACTCATAGCAGAGCTGCAGTGCAAGACCCTTGCGGAACAGCTCTTGCTTGTCAGCATTAGTGGTCACGTCCCTTGGGGCGTAACGAGAGAGATGGTTGAATTCACAACCATAAGTGCGGAGGTCCATACGTCCCTGTTGCAAATCCAGGAACTCCCTCCTCTTCAATTCCATTATCGGCGGAGGGATGTAAGCCGCACGGAAGGCAGTGCGGAAATCCGCCCAATTGAAGACATGGTGGGCCGGGAACAATGCCACATGGCTTTCCCACCAACAGCCAGCTGCACCAACCAAGAGAGAGGTGGCGAAGTTGACTTGCTCAGCCACTGGGACATCCAGCGCGGAGAACTTGCGCTCCAAAGCGCGAAGCCAATCATTAGCTTCCAGTGGCTCCTTAGCATCAGTAAAGGTGGGTGGCTGCGAGCGCAGGAACTCAGTGAGTGTTGCAGCCATTTCTCTGTGCATTCTGCTGCACCAACTGCTCTAGCAGTTGCTCATTGCGCCCACGATTCTCCTCAATGCCATCAAGACCTGAGCCATCGAGGGTGGTGGCGGCGGTGGTTCCTCATCATTGTGGTTACCACGGCCTCCTCGAGCCATTCTGGAGAATTTACAATGACACAGTTAGTATCTTCCTCCGAATGGTTGAAACAATAACATTAGCATCTACTCAAGTACACAGACTAGGGACGATAATACTTTGTGCAACAATGAACAAGGGATCAACAAGATAGAACTTGGGTCAAAGATCAGCATCATGTGCTACTAGCGTGGGATTCAAATAGTAAAAACCACGTGAGTCAACACACTCTAGTTGGCACAATCCGGGACCTTATGTTCAAGTCCTTGGGTTAAAACCCGACAAGACGGAGGATGATCTTAGTTTGCAACGCAGCGGGAGCAACTGGACACATAACACTAAAGGTAGAACCCACCCACGTGATACTAATAATTTTGAAGTAACAGGTGAGAAGTAAAACATTTAACTCAAATCGAGGTAAGATTGCTCCGAGATTAGAGTGTAACCAGATGAGGAGTAAAAAGAATCCTAAGATGGTTTTCACAACTTATTTTTAGGTTAAAAATATTTTCGCAAACACTAGACTCGACTTCGACCAGTAGAAGGGTTTCCTACAGGCAGTATTGCTCTGATACCAACTTGTGGCGCCCCGACCCGACTGCTATACACTGATACTGTGTGTCACCGGTTAAGTGATACAACCGGAGGTTATGGGTTTACCAATCCCCGGCCAAAACCTTTGGCAGGCGTTGCTCGGAATGGATCATCGGCAACGCAACACCCCGATTGATGCCTTAACACAGGCACAACCCTCAATGCATAATAGAGAGATCAAGACTTGTGGAACAACTGGCACATCACAGACTCTACGACACAAATCATTATAGTTGAACTCTTATAATAGAGAAAGATAGCAAATTACAACCAGAGGTCATGTGGGGACCCCGGACTAGCTGTCCGAAATACCCGATTATGCTTAACACAATGATCCCACGATCAGTCTGTCGTTGCACATAATCCGAATTGGATAGCAAAGTTCACATCCATTACAATACCGAATAAAAAGTCTTACATAAATGGTCATTTAGACCAAGTCTTACATAGGTGCCTTCATGGCCAAACCAAAATATCAGCGGAAGCTACGGCGTAGTAGACATCATTTTCTAACGACGATAACCCGACAGGCAGCTGACTTCTGGAGATCCTTAGTTGGCGTAGAAGTCGCCATACTCCTGCTCGGCGTAGTGCTCCTCCTCGTAGTCTGGCTAGGACAATAGCCAGGGACGAAACCAATATGAGTACATTTGAATGTACTCGCAAACTGCCCCAACATGAGTATGCACTAGTTCTATTTAGTTAACAACTTTTATTTATTTAAATCATCTCTATATCTTTACTGAAAAAGGTAAGAAGAGTTTTATAATTATCTTTAAAGAAGTCACCATTTTCATCTGTTTCTCCAAAACTTCTCCTTTTTCTGACCATAGCCCGTCATGGTCCACTTTCATCCAACCACCTCATACCGATCCGTTGGTATAGGTGTAGGAAACATTCTCCACTTCATTTTCTTTTTAAAACTCAAAGTCTTTCAAGAACTTGCACAAGGTCTTAGGATAGTCTCCCAATTGTCCATATCCGAGGACTCGGCTATTCGAATAGTTTAACACTCTGCAGAGGTAGCACGCTTTTAGCCCACATCCATCCGGCAACTCATCGTGTCTGCCATGTCTCGCCATACCAGGTGTATGCGAAGTAAGCCGCCGGCCATAGCCTCTTATTTGCTCATGCTAGTATAGGATCCTTCCCATATGACACTTTCCATCAACACCCAGTCCAGTTTCCCGTCAGAAACCCTAAGTGTGAGGACTCATAGTTTTGTCCGGCGGTTTATGGTGGAACCTTCTATCCTCCCCACCAACTTGTGTGAGGACCCGGGTCAGGGGGTAGGTCCTCGGACCATCCCCTCATGCATAACGGAGTCATCTCCGTCGATGAGGTATCCCATACTAATAAGAGCAAACTACATGACTAAGCCTTTTCCCATATATGGTAAATGTGGTCGCACATGGTAAGATTGGTCGTCATAGTACTAGGACACTGTGCATTTTTCATAACATCACCATTTTCCCACTTCTCCATTTCCAACACCGACATCTCGCATTTCATAAAATCACAAGTAATTGCAAAGGAGTTTTGAATAAACCACATTTGTTTTTCCCATCCTATAATTTGATATAACTATCTTATATTTCTACATAGGTGGCAAAATATGTTCCATATACTTTTGAAATGGGTTTTATAAATCTTGCTTTGAGAGTAAAACATGTTATGAAAGTAGATGCATATGTTTGTAGTGCAAGCTCAGAGAATAGCTTGCCTTGCTTGGCAAAGTGATCTTGCTCTTGTTCTTCAATTTCAGCAAACTCTCCTTCCTCGATATATCCGACAACGTTCTCGTCTAATTAATAAACAAACAATGCAAACAATCACTAAGCTATACAAGCAATCACCTCAACACAACAATCATGAACATCACACACAGCTACTGCACAAATCAAACCATACAATTTGGTTTCAAAATAATTGAATTAAACATCATTTATTTATGTTCAAAATTATGGCAGAAGCTTGTGGAACATGTTTAATTGCACAACTTGGGTTCTGTTGGTCAAAAAAATACAAACTAAAATTCTATGGAAAGCTACTGATGTGTAGAAGACAACACAATTTGATTTGGTTCAATTGGAGTTACTAAACTCCCTACACATTTGTTTGAATCCAGATGCTTAATGACCAAGTTTTGGCTACCATTTAAATTCTATTGCTTCAAAAATTAAATTCTTTTAGGGGTGACTAAACACGGCTAAATGTGATCTAACAAAATTGGTCCTAGTTCATTTGGGTTAACCACTTAACATATTTAAATGTTTGAGTGCAGAAGGGTGTTTAAATTTCAACTTAATACTAAACAAATCCTACTGCACAAATAATTCTACCAAAATTAGGGAAGCTAAAACTAGGCAGTACTAAACTAACAAAATTGGTTTGGAATTATTTGGACTAACAGAATATCAGAAACAAACAAGTTTAGAATTTAAACCTTCTAAAGTATTTTTAATAATACTTTTTATTTATTTCATTAAATGGAATGAATCTAATTGGGTTGGTTAAACCTTTTCATAAGCTTTCCAGAACAATTGAGTTTGATTTATTTGGATTCCTAAATCTCAAGATATTGAATTTACAAAATGGTTCCAGTACTGATTTAATCAGAGAAGTTTAAATTTGAAAAGTTTACTATTCTGGATAATGCTGAGAAATCTGACGGGTGGCGTCCACTCGTCAGCGACTCAGCGCACGCGGGAAATGATTAAAATGCTGACGGGTGGGGTCAGCCCGTCAACGCTGGCTACAGCAAAGCGTTACGCTGCCGTTGGATTCAGATCCAACGGCCCGTGTTCAAGGGCAACGGCGATGACCATTTCTGGGCGGCGCCGAGGCTCCGGCGATGGCGAGGTGGACGGAAACCTCACCTAGAGGCTCGGGAGGTCATGACGATGATGCAGATCGACGGCGAGGCTCGAGGAAGGTCGTGGCGCGAGTTTCACTTGCTGGGACGGCGTGCAGCGGCGACGGCGAGGCGTCGGACTTCCACGGCTACGACAACGAACTCCGGCGAGCTCCTGCGGTCGCGTCTGTGCACGAAAAAGAGGGAAAAAGGGCTCGGGTGAGTGCGGTGTTGCTAAGGAAGAGAGTACAGGCCAAAAAGGAGAGAATGGGAGAGTGTGGCATCGCGGCCGTGCTCGACCTAAACGGCGGCAGAGGCTGCAGCAGAGCATGCCCTCTTGGCGGTGCACGGCGAGTCGAGAGGGGGCAGTGAGGGAGTGGGGATGGTGTGGAGTGTCCAGAGGGGCTCGATGTGGCTTTATAGCGCGAGGGCGGTCCACGGTGGTCGCGGTTCACGGCGAGGTCCATGGCGCGCCCGCAGTAACCTTTCTCTCGATTCCGCGGCGGAGGTGCAGGGATCGTGGCGACGTGGTGTTTACCGAGGTTCGGGTTCGTTCTAGAAGGTCTCGGCTAAGCGCGGCGTGTCGAGGAGCAGAGAGGTGCTCAAATTTGGCCGGCTTCGCCGCGGCTGCCACGGCGATGCAGAGGGGGCAGAGCGGCGTTAAGGCGAGGGGGAGCGCTCGAGAGCTCTCCTCTGCGGCGCAGAGGCTGCAGAGGTTCGATGGCGTGGACGAGCGCAAGCAGGGGGGGCCTGGGTGGCCAGGAAAACGGCGAGGCATGCCACGGCGACACGGCGGTGCGCGTCAGGGCGAGGGAGAGAGGTGGACGATGGCATTTTGTTTTATTTCAATTGTTTTTATTTTTGAATTTTAAAATAGGTGTAAAATATTATTTGGAAGAGATAAGTGATAAGAATGTAAATGAGAGGTTTCATATACATTCCTCTGAATTTTGTTTGGAACAATTTTGAGTTTCTTATTTGTCACTTTTATTTTTCTTGTTTCACTTTTGCTTTTGCATTTCTTTCTATTAATTCAAGCAAACAAGCAACACAAGCAACAAGAATTAATTACCACAAGCAACAATTGACAAACAACACATAAAATCAACAAAAGTTTTTGTTGGCTCTCATTTTTGGAATATAAACTGATAATATTTTGGGATGTTACAATCCTTCCCCCTTAAAATAAATCTCGTCCCGAGATTTGCTAGGCTTAGGTACTAAAGAGGTCTGGAATTCGCTTCGAAGATAATCTTCGCGTTCCCAAGTTGCTTCTTCTTCAGAGTGGTTAGTCCACTGGACTTTGTAAAACTTGATCGCACGTCTTCGGGTAACACGAACATCTTCTTCGAGAATTTGAGAGGTCTCTCACGATAGGTCAGGTCTTGGTTCAGGTCGATGGAGAGGTGGTCGATGTTTTTGAAAACATCAGGCTGGTCAGGAACTTCAAGACACTTCCGGAGCAAGGAAATGTGGAAGACATCATGATAATCTCCTAACTCCTGGGGCAATTCCAGCTGATAGGATACTTCTCCTCGACGAGCAATGACCTTGAAGGGTCCAATATACCTTGGCGCTAACTTTCCTTTGACATGGAAACGCTGCATTCCTTTAAGGGGTGTCACTCGGAGATAAACATAATCTCCGACACTGAAAGTGAGATCACGGCGCTTGGTGTCAGCGTAACTCTTCTGACGGGATTGGGCAGTTTTGAGGCGTTCACGAATAAGCTGAACTTGCTCTTCAGCTTCACGGAGGGTATCTGGTCCGAACAATTTGCTTTCTCCGGTATCGGACCAATTCAGGGGTGTACGACACTTCTTGCCGTAAAGGGCTTCAAAAGGGGCCATTTGCAGACTAGACTGATAACTGTTGTTGTACGAGAACTCTGCAAACGGAAGACAATCTTCCCACTTGGAACCATAGGATAGAACACATGCGCGAAGCATGTCCTCCAATATCTGGTTCACTCGCTCAGTTTGGCCATCGGTCTGGGGATGATAAGCTGTGCTAAATGCTAACTTGGTTCCGAGGGCTTCATGAAGGGATTTCCAGAATCTTGAGGTGAATTGCGTGCCTCTATCAGATACAATCTTCTTAGGCACACCATGCAGGCTCACTATTCTGGAAATATACAGGTCTGCTAACTGAGCTCCGGTATGAGTGGTCTTGACAGGAACAAAGTGGGCAACCTTGGTCAGTCGATCAACGATGACCCAGATTGAATCATGGCCTCGGTTGGATCTTGGAAGTCCGGTAATAAAATCCATTCCAATCTCATCCCACTTCCACTCGGGAATTTTCAAAGGTTGAAGCAATCCAGCGGGTCGCTGATGTTCAGCCTTAACTCGCTGACAGATATCACACTTGGCTACGAAAGAACCAATCTCTCGCTTCATTCCATGCCACCAAAATCTTTCTCGAAGGTCTTGGTACATTTTGGTTCCGCCGGGGTGGATTGAATAAGGGGTCTCATGGGCCTCCTTCAGGATTAACTCCTTAAGTTCCGTGACATTGGGCACACAGATACGGTCATTGAATTTCAGCACTCCTTCAGCATCTTCGGTAAAACCGGGTGCTTTGCCGAGGGAAATCTTCTTCCTAATTCCTCTATGCTTTCATGACCTTTTGGGCTTCTTTGATTTGATCCATCAGGGTTGGGGTTAACTCTAAATTGGCGAGATAACCATGGCTAACAAGCTCTAGTCCAAAATCTTGGAACTCTTTGAACAAGGCTGGCTGTTCGGCTTGGATCAGGGCATTCAGGGTGCAAGGTTTGCGACTAAGGGCATCGGCAACTACATTAGCCTTTCCAGGGTGATAATGGATTCCAATATCATAATCCTTGATTAATTCCATCCATCTCCTCTGTCGCAGGTTCAGATCTTTCTGGGTGAAAATATACTTCAAGCTTTTGTGATCTGTATAGACCTCGCAGCGATGTCCCGCAAGATAGGGACGCCACGTTTTGAGAGCAAGAACAGCAGCTAACTCCAGTCATGGGTTGGGTAATTCTCTTCATGCGGTCGCAACTGCCGGGACAGATACGACACAACTTTGCCTTCTTGCATCAGAACGCAACCAAGTCCGAGGCGTGATGCATCGCAATACACGTCGAAACTCTGGGTGACGTCTGGCATGATCAGGATTGGGGCTGAGGTTAGTCTCTTCTTCAGTTCTTGGAAACTATCCTCACACTTCTGAGTCCATTCAAATTTCTTGTCCTTCTTCAACAGTTGGGTCATAGGTTTGGCTATACTGGAAAATCCTTCAACGAACTTGCGGTAATAACCGGCAAGTCCGAGAAAGCTTCGGATTTCAAACACATTGGTTGGGGATAACCAGTCAACAATGGCTTGATCTTCTCTGGGTCACAGAAATTCCTCCGGCAGATACAACATGTCCGAGAAATGCCACTTCACTGAGCCAAAACTCACACTTGCTAAGCTTGGCATACAGCTGGTGCTCTCGGAGGTCTCCAAAACTAGACGCAGGTGTTCAGCATGCTCTTCTTCGGTCTTGGAATAAATAAGGATGTCATCAAGGAAAACTACCACGAACTTGTCGAGGTACTCCATGAAAATCTTGTTCATGAGATTCATGAAATAGGCTGGGGCATTGGTCAGACCAAAAGACATCACGGTGTATTCAAACAAACCGTAACGAGTGGTGAAGGCGGTCTTGGGAATGTCTGTCTCTCGGATCTTCAACTGATGGTATCCTGTCCGAAGATCGATCTTGGAAAAGACTCGGGCTCCGTTCATTTGATCGAACAGATCCTCGATCTTGGGAAGAGGTACTTATTTTTAATGGTCACGTCATTCAGCTTGCGATAATCCACACACAGGCGTGTGGTACCGTCTCTCTTGTCCACAAAATAATGGGTGATCCCCAAGGTGAAGCGCTTGGGCGAACAAGTCCTTTGCTGAGCATATCTGCCAATTGCTTCTTCAACTCAACCAGCTCTTCCGGATTCATCCGATAAGGTCTTTGGGATATAGGGGCGGTTCCTGGGATAAGCTCAATTATGAACTCAATTTCCCGGTCTGGCGGCATACCAGGCAATTCTTCTGGGAAAACATCCTTGAACAGGTGAACAACACGGATCTCATCTAGGGCAGGTCGAGCTATGCTCTCATGGCAGCCTGGGTGAGATTGACTAGTTTCAGACACATACTCCACTTCTACTTCTTTGTCGGTGGTGATGGATACAGCTCTTCTAGCACAGTCAATTCGACCATGGTACTTGGCTAACCAATTCATACCGAGTATAACATCGATGCCTTGGGTTCCCAGAACAATTAAGTTAACTGGAAACTTTTCTCCTTTGATCTCAAGGGGTACATCGGAGCAAAACATCTTGGTCTCTACGGTGGATTCTGGGATTTGGATGACCATGGGTTTGGGTAAGAGGCTCTCGACTAAACCTCCCTTAGCAACAAATTCTTGGGTAACAAATGAATGGGTAGCACCAGAATCAAACAGAACAGTTGCAGGTACTGAGTTGACAAGGAACGTACCCAGCACAACATCCGGAGCATCCTGAGCTTCTTCAGCATTGATGTGGTGCAGACGACCCTTGGCAACAGCAGCATTTCCGCGGGTGCGGCATTCTTGCCATTTCCATTGCGGCCTTGACCATTGTTCTGTGCCGGCGCATTGGGGCGCTGGACATTCCTCTTGGGATTGGGACATTCTTTGGAGTAGTGACCCTTGTTGCCGCATTCAAAGCAGATCACATTGGGATTGCGGGTGAAGTTGTTGAAGTTTCCTCCGGGACGGTTATTGTCATTGGGGCGGTTGAAGTTGTTTGGGCGGTTAGGGTAATTGGGGCGTGGAGCTTGGGGTGGACGATAGGCAGGCCTGGTGTTCTGCTGAAAGATACGAGGTTTCTGGCTGCTCGAACCTTCCTGAGCATTCATCCTCCTCTTGCGACCTTCATACATAGACTTGCGCTTGGTCTCCAGCTGGATGGCTTTGTCCACAAGTGACTCCAGATCACGGAAGTCATGGATAACCAAGCACACTGCAGTTCATCATGAAGTCCACTCATGAAACGCTCCATCTTCTTCTCTTCTTTGTCGGTGTCATCAGGAGCATACCGAGATAAGTCGGTAAACTCATCCAGATAACCGACCACATCTCTACTTCCCTGCCTCAGCTTGCGGAACTCATCCTTCTTCCTCTCAATAAGTCCGCTGGGAATATGCTTCTTGCGGAACTTCTCCTGGAACTCAGCCCAGTTGATGACATGACCAGCTGCTGGAGAGCCTTGGTAGTTTCCCACCAAGCTCTTGCAGGTCCAGCGAGATAGTGGGTTGCATACAACACTTTCTCATTTTCTCCCACAGCAGCAACTTCAGATTGTTGTCGATGGTGCGAAGCCAATCATCGGCTTCTAGTGGGTGAAGTCCCTTGGAGTAGGTGGGTGGGTTGGTCTTCTGAAATCGCCTAAGGTGGATCGCTGGTTTCCATCGCCATTGCCATTACCACCATTGTTGTTGTTATTGTTGTTGTTATAAGCGGCTGCGAGTTGTTGTAGGGCAGCGAGATGAGCTGGCGCTCTTGCCGGGCATTTTCACGTTCCTCCATGATAAGCGAGAAGTTGGGGGGGGTTGGGTCCGGTGGTGGTGGTGCTGATCCTGATCCTCCCATTGCTGCGACGGGGCGGCATCCTGAAGCACACCGGGTATAAGAGGCAAGGCAAGAAAAGTTCGACTAAGGGAAAAGACGATTCGCAAGTGGTTGATTAATTTAAGGATTATATGAAAATATTTCACACAGATTTAAACAAGACAAACATACTTATATATTACCAACATCACATCAAGAGTTCACATCAACAACAAGCTTACAACATCAAGCTTACAACATCACCTTACATCTAGATACATAACATCTGGTTTCCAAAAGAACCACTACTGACTCGACTAGCGATAGGGGTCAACCTAATCCTGCGGTAGTGATCAAGTCACTCGCCTACTGAGGTGGAACCTCCAGCTCTAACACGTCAGCATCTGACTGGTAGGTGGCTCCTCGGGATCCTCCTCCTCGTCAACTAACTCCTCCTCATCATCCTCCTCCTCACAGTCCATCTCCTCCACGAAGTCATCATCGTCACTGAGGAAAGCGTTGTTCTCCTTGCGGAGATCCTCGCCCTCCTCCTCCATCTCGTCAGTATGGTGCTCTAGATCCTCAATCAGCCCGTCCTGCTCTGCCACCTTCGTGCGGAGCTTCACGATAGTCTCCTCAGCTGGGCCCTCTTCCTGAGAAGAGCGACCTTCTCCTCCATCAGCTTCACCTCGTTCTCGCGAAGCTCAACGAGCGACTCGCGGTCAAAGTGGAGCTGAATCCTAGTGCGCAACAGATCATCCTGAGTGCACTGAAGTAAGATCTCCATGTCCATGATGTAGCTCCCAAACATCGGGTGGTAAGGTGAAGGAGTAGGGTGTCCATCGCAGTTGCGCCTCCCGTAGAACCGGAAACGGGAGTCTACTAACTCCGCCTTGTGCTCCTCACAAAGTCGGGCTAGCATCCTCTGTGTAGCAGTACAGAGACCATCAACCCAGGTGGCCTCCTTGGTGGTGAAGATGAGCGTCCTGGAACTGGGAGACTTGATGTTCCTGCGAACTGACGACTGATGAGCCAGCTCAGCCTTCCGACACCGTGAACATCAATCTGAGCTCCCTCAAACTCTGGAGCGGGGCGACCTAACAGCTTGGTCAACTCGAACAAGTCCCTCTCAAACGTCAGCTTGCTGTCCTTCTCAGCTGAACGAACTCGGTCCAATGGAGTGCCATCTACAATTTTTAAGCAAAATTTTAAGTTAGTTAGGTGACAAGTGTATCAAAATTTTAATATAGTAGGGCAACAAGTGAGTCAAATTTTAAGCTTAATGAGAGGTGTGCAAAATTTTAGGATATAAGGAAAATGTAATATTTAATGAGAGTAAAATTTTGCATAAGTAAGAGGATTGGAGATAAGCAGTTTTCAAAAATACTTCATTCCTTTCTTTTTAGAAATTCATCTTTTTGTAACATTTGACAAACGACCATGCTAACTAAGGTTTCCTAAAGTCAGGATGGCTCTGATACCAAGTCTGTGGGGACCCCGGACTAGCTGTCCGAAATACCCGATTATGCTTAACACAACGATCCCGTGATCAGTCTGTCGTTGCACATAATCCGAATTGGATACCAAAGTTTACATCCATTACAATACCGAATAAAAGTCTTACATAAATGGTCATTTAGACCAAGTCTTACATAGGTGCCTTCATGGGCCAAACCAAAATATCAGCGGAAGCTACGGCGTAGTAGACATCATATTCTAACGATGACAACCCGACAGGCAGCTGACTTGTGGAGATCCTTAGTTGGCGTAGAAGTCGCCATACTCCTGCTCGGCGTAGTGCTCCTCCTCGTAGTCTGGCTAGGACAATAGCCAGGGACGAAACCAATATGAGTACATTTGAATGTACTCGCAAACTACCCCAACATGAGTATGCACTAGTTTTATTTTAGTTGACAACTTTTATTTATTTAAAACATCTCTATATCTTTATTGAAAAAGGTAAGAAGAGTTTTATAACTATCTTTAAAGAAGTCACCATTTTCATCTGTTTCTCCAAAACTCTCCTTTTTCCGACCATAGCCCGTCATGGTCCACTTTCATCCAACCACCTCATACCGATCCGTTGGTATAGGTGTAGGAAACATTCTCCACTTCATTTTCTTTTTAAAACTCAAAGTCTTTTAAAACTTGCACAAGGTCTTAGGACAGTCTCCCAATTGTCCATATCCGAGGACTCGGCTATTCGAATAGTTTTAACACTCTGCAGAGGTAGCACGCTTTTAGCCCACATCCATCCGGCAACTCATCGTGTCTGCCACGTCTCGCCATACCAGGTGTATGCGAAGTAAGCCGCCGGCCATAGCCTCTTATTTGCTCATGCTAGTATAGGATCCTTCCCATATGACACTTTCCATCAACACCCAGTCCAGTTTCCCGTCAGAAACCCTAAGTGTGAGGACTCATAGTTTTGTCCGGCGGTTTATGGTGGAACCTTCTATCCTCCCCACCAACTTGTGTGAGGACCCGGGTCAGGGGGTAGGTCCTCGGACCATCCCCTCATGCATAACGGAGTCATCTCCGTCGATGAGGTATCCCATACTAATAAGAGCAAACTACATGACTAAGCCTTTTCCCATATATGGTAAATGTGGTCGCACAGGGTAAGATTGGTCGTCATAGTACTAGGACACTGTGCATTTTTCATAAACATCACCATTTTTCCACTTCTCCATTCCAACACCGACATCTCGGCATTTCATAAATCACAAGTAATTTCAAAGGAGTTTTGAATAAACCACATTGTTTTCCCATCCTATAATTTGATATAACTATCTTATATTTCTACATAGGTGGCAAAATATTTCCATATACTTTTGAAATGGGTTTTATAAATCTTGCTTTGAGAGTAAAACATGTTATGAAAGTAGATGCATATGTTTGTAGTGCAAGCTCAGAGAATAGCTTGCCTTGCTTGGCAAAGTGATCTTGCTCTTGTTCTTCAATTTCAGCAAACTCTCCTTCCTCGATATATCCGACAACGTTCTCGTCTAATTAATAAACAAACAATGCAAACAATCACTAAGCTATACAAGCAATCATCTCAACACAACAATCATGAACATCACACATAGCTACTGCACACATCAAACCATACAATTTGGTTTCAAAATAATTGAATTAAACATCATTTATTTATGTTCAAATTATGGCAGAAACTTGTGGAACATGTTTAATTCACAACTTGAGTTCTGTTGGTCACAAAAATACAAACTAAAATTCTATGGAAAGCTACTGATGTGTAGAAGACAACACAATTTGATTTGGTTCAATTGGAGTTACTAAACTCCCTACACATTTGTTTGAATCCAGATGCTTAATACCAAGTTTTGGCTACCATTTAAATTCTATTGCTTCAAAAATTAAATCCTTTTAGGGGTGACTAAACATGGCTAAATGTGATCTAACAAAATTGGTCCTAATTCATTTGGGTTAACCATTAAAATATTTAAATGTTTGAGTGCAGAAGGGTGTTTAAACTTCAACTTAATACTAAACAAATCCTACTGCACAAATAATTCTACCAAAATTAGGGAAGCTAAAACAGGCAGTACTAAACTAACAAAATTGGTTTGGAATTATTTGGACTAACAGAGTATCAGAAACAAACAAGTTTAGAATTTAAACCTTCTAAGTATTTTTAATAATACTTTTTATTTATTTTATTAAATGGAATGAATCTAATTGGGTTGGTTAAACCTTTTCATAAGCTTTCCAAAACAATTGAGTTTGATTTATTTGGATTCCTAAATCTCGAGATATTGAATTTACAAAATGGTTCCTGTACTGATTTAATCAGAGAAGTTTAAATTTGAAAAGTTTACTATTCTGGATAATGCTGAGAAATCTGATGGGTGGGGTCCACTCGTCAGCGACTCAGCGCACGCGGGGAAATGATTAAAATGCTGACGGGTGGGGTCAGCTCGTCAGCGGCTGGCTACAGCGAAGCGTTACGCTGCCGTTGGATTCAGATCCAACGGCCCGTGTTCAAGGGCAACGGCGACGACCATTTCTGGGCGGCGCCGAGGCTCCGGCGACGGCGAGGTGGACGGAAACCTCACCTAGAGGGCTCGGGAGGTCGTGACAATGATGCAAATCGACGGCGGAGGCTCGAGGAAGGTCGTGGCGCGAGTTTCACTTGCTGGGACGGAGTGCAGCGGCGACGACGAGGCGTCGGACTTCCACGGCCACGACAACGAACTCCGGCGAGCTCCTGCGGTCGCGTCTGTGCACGAAAAAGAGGGAAAAAGGGCTCGGGTGAGTGCGGTGTTGCTAAGGAAGAGAGTACAGGCCAAAAAGGAGAGAATGGGAGAGTGTGGCATCGCGGCCGTGCTCGACCTCAACGGCGGGAGAGGCTGCGGCAGAGCACGCCCTCCTGACGGTGCACGGTGAGTCGAGAGGGGCAGTGAGGGAGTGGGGATGGTGTGGCGTGTCCAGAGGGGCTCGGTGTGGCTTTATAGCGCGAGGGAGGTCCACGGTGGTCGCGGTTCACGGCGAGGTCCATGGCGCGCCCGCGGTAACCTTTCTCTCGATTCCGCGGTGGAGGTGCAGGGGATCGAGGCGACGTGGTGTTTACCGTGGTCCGGGTTCGTTCTAGAAGGTCTCGGCCAAGCACGGCGTGTCGAGGAGCAGAGAGGTGCTCGAATTTGGGCTGGCTTCGCCGCGGCTGCCACGGTGATGCAGAGGGGGCAGAGCGGCGTTAAGGCGAGGGAGAGCGCTCGAGAGCTCTCCTCTGCGGCGCAGATGCTGCAGAGGTTCGATGGCATGGACGAGCACGAGCAGGGGGGGCCTGGGCGGCCAGGAAAATGGCGAGGCGTGCCACGGCGACACGGCGGTGCACGTCGGGGCGAGGGAGAGAGGTGGACGATGGCATTTTGTTTTATTTCAATTGTTTTTATTTTTGAATTTTAAAATAGGTGTAAAATATTATTTGGAAGAGATAAGTAATAAGAATGTAAATGAGAGGTTTCATATACTATTCCTCTAAATTTGTTTGGAACAATTTTGAGTTTCTTAAAGGTCACTTTTATTTTTCTTGTTTCACTTTTACTTTTCCACTTTCTTTCTATTAATTCAAGCAAAAAAGCAACACAAGCAACAAGAATTAATAACCACAAGCAACAATTGACAAACAACACATAAAATCAACAAAAGTTTTTGTTGGCTCTCATTTTTGGAATATAACACTGATAATAATTTTGGGTTGTTACAGGTCACAGACCCAACAGTACAACATGCGGAAGCGAAATAGGTTGTTCTAAACAACAAGATCCAAATTATGGCCTAAGAGGCCTACAAATAAACATTCAAGCGCCAGCTGTTCCGGGATGTCCCAAGCTGCCACCTAGGAACCCCAGACTACTCATCGACGTCCACAAAGAACCCACCTTCGAGGTCGGTGAAGTCCTCCTCTGAAACAAAACAAACGACGTTGAGTTCGACGAACTCGCAAGATTAAATATAGAGCTTTAGCTCGATGAGGCTTTCAAAGTTTTATGGCTGTTTTGCATAAAGCTGATTTTATTTACAAAGCACAACTCCATGGCATCGACTAATCAGAATATTTTCGAAAGAGGGATAAGAAGTAACTCTTTCCTTCTGATCACCTTTCTCAACATCAACCACCATTTACCACTATACCTATTTTACAAAGGCACCTCCCCGAATCACCCTCGAGGAAGTCAACCTTACATTCTTGAGTAGTACCTCTAGTACTCAGTTTTTAATCATTCCGTTCAAGTTATTCCATGATCTTATCGTCCTTTCCCAAGTCGTCCGTAACCGTGGACACGGCTTTTCGAAACGATTTACCCTCCAGGGGTGTACAATGTTTGCCACGCGTACCATCTGGCCCATTACCTATACATTAGCTCTCTTCCATGGAAAGCCGGCTGGGTGGGAGCGGGGTTGACTTCTCACTTGTTAAGAACTTTCCAGGATCATCAGTGGTGGTAGGACAGGTTTAGTGCCTCCAACACCCTGCCCCACGGCCACTTATTTTCCTAACACCACAATCCTCATCCCAGTTCAACCACCATCATCACGCACGAGCAAAGATAACTCAAACTAGAGGACCCTGGCTAGTCCCGCCCGAGTTATTTAGTATATGAGGGTTCCTGCACTGCGAATGCATAGGCCTCACGCATGGTTGCACGCTCAGTCTTGGTTCAAGAGGTAAAGAACTCGCACCTAGGCGGCGAGAACGAGACAAAGCACCACAACCACAGTGGCCTCTCATCCCCACCTTTAAGCATTTTATTACCTATCACCACAATTTCTCCACCATCATCCGAACATTTAAGCACCTGTTCCCAACATGATACATCGATCGGACGAATAACATTTAACTAAGCATGGCTAAGCATCAACATTGCATAGTTAAGTATCTCATGCCAACAGTACAATCCTATGGATAATAGGAGGGAAACAGGTAATGGCATTGGAAACTTAATCCAACTATAGGATAATCTAATCCAATAAAATTGACATTTGGAACCGCATGCAATATTATAGTGGAGAAAATACTTGTGGAAAATAGGGTAAGACATGCTCAGGGGGGGATTACGCTTGCCTTGTTGATACGGCTGGTAATCGGGATCTTCACAGTACGGGGTGGCACTTCAACTCCTTGATCTACCGATGCACAAACAACACCGAAAGAACAAATAAATACCATGAACACAATAGGTGCAATGCACAAACATGATGACATGACATTTTAAATGCACCCTAAAAGCATGGAACATGATCAAAAAGTTAAATGGGGTCCCCGTTATATTTATTGCATTATTTGGAATAAACCCCATATTAGAACTTAATGATTCTACTAACTTGTAACAAGTGTAGTCCTTTAATGGTGCTCAAACATGCATGATATTTATTTTAAAGGTTAACTCACAATTTTCCGGATATTTTGGTATATCGAACACATTTTTCTGATGTCCCGATAAAAAGTTATCACATTTTAATTCCCTCTTTTAAATATGTGCTTTTAATAAGTTATCTTTAACGACAATAAAAATTAATTACTCGGACTCGAGGGAGAGGGATTGAACAGGAGATTCATCGGAGTTCGATGTCCTTAAGGGCGCGGAGGAGTAGCGGAGGCATGCGCTATAGGGAGGAAAAAGGAAAAAGAACAGCGAGGAAAAAAACAGTGAAACCGGCCTCTAGCCCGGTTGGGCCGGTTTCTAGGCCGGCCTGGTAACAGAGGGGTCTGGCCCTCAGCCTGGTTGGGCTGGCTCCAAGGCCGGCTATGGGCCAGAGGAGAACGGTCCTCAGCCCGGTTAGACAGGTTCCTCAACCGGTCGCGTGAGCTGGGCGAGCTATGGCGACAAGAGCACGGTGAGCAGTACGTCGACTATGGCTACGGCGTGGTGAGAGCAAGGGGAGGGCATGGGGAGGTCCAACGGGACGACGAGCTCACCCTCAAGGCGACAGAGAGGTCGGGGACGGCGGTGGAGGTCGACGGCAACAAAATCGTGCGTGGCGGCGCTCGGACAGCAGCGAGGAAGAAGAGGATGGCGGCGTCGATTCTCGGCCTCCCGCGTCGATTCCTCGGGCGGAGAAGGAGCTGGGGATGCGGCGGAGGTGCTGGTGTTCCTCGATTTACCCGGCGAAGCTCCTATCAACGGCGATGCGACGGCGACGACCAAGCTAGGTCACGGCCATGGCAGAGGAGAACCAGAGAGAGGGAGCTGGGCAAAAACGGGGAAGAGAGCAGCATGGACTCGGGGTGCTTGTCCTCCTGCAGGTGGAGGCAGAGAGGAGGCCCGGCATGTGCGGTGCGAGCACAGCACGGCGAGCTCTCGGGTGCGGTCGAGCTCTGCTCGGTCGCTACAAGAGGGAGACGGCGAATTTGCAATTAACCCCCTGGCAATTTCTTTTCCATCACCGATTGGTCCCTTTCTAATTCTTTCAAAATTCCAGCAGCACTTTCGTGATTTTCTGGAGGCACTTAAACATTTTATTAGAATCTGAGAAAAATCAAGTAGTCTCCTAACAGCATGTGGAAACACCACAAAAATTGGGGTTGCCAAATAAAATGTTTTGGAGAACGTTTGTTCATAGAGTTAAAATTAGGGCATTTGCTAAATTCCCAGGTTATAATCGTTTAGAATTTTTAGAACAAGTTCCAAATATTATTTTGGAACTCTTGGAACTTCCTTGACAAATATAAGAGGTCAAAGTGTTTTTGTTTTGCCAGATTGAGCACTTCCATTTATTTGAAATTTTGGTGAGACAAGTGTGGCATTTTGTTTTAAATGGTGCCACACCAATTTAGGTGTTGTTTAGCAAATTGGTATGGGATGCCATGATGCAATGCAACACAAAAGTGAAAATTTTACTCAGGTTTTTAGGTTCTCAAGCTTTGGGCTATTACAGGAGGTCATATCTAGGAAACACGAAAGTTAGGTATAACGGTCTATGAAACGATAAAAATCAATCAAGGCGTACAAAAGGTACTTATTGATGACTTTATGTGCAAAATTTGTGTTAAAATGAGTATTGTTGGGTTTGGGCATGCATGAAAGTAAGTTTGTGTCACGGCGTAGAGAAAATGACGAATATGAGAATTGTGCGTAATGTTCTATGGAGAAAACATATTGTTGACATCATAGCATAAAAATCGTAGTTATCGGTGAGTTATGTGCGGTGTTTGCATCGAATTGTGTATTCTCTGGGTTCTACGCAAATTCTCTATGACCAATAAGGTATTGGACTATTTTGAGAAATTTCGAAGGAGGAATTTGTTTAATTTTTGTATTATAGGGTTTCAACCCGATTAATCTATTGTAGGTCATAGATTCCGATGCTTCGGCACGCCGTTTTTGGCCCAAGGCTGGACCCGTGGGCCCTACGTCTTCTACCCCTTTGACCGACATCAAAAGAGGGTTGGCCAATGGACCTGAAGGAGAAGATTGTGTGTGCGTAGAGATCATAGGCTTGAAGGTTGCCATCCGTTGGTGATAAAGGTCAAGTGAAGTCGATTCCTAAGAGACGCTTCCCCATATTGGCTCACGAGACAAGATCGAGTGTCTTTTGAAAACGAGATTTGCCTGCTATTTTTTGCGTTTACGAAGTAGGGAATTCTACATGTCCTTGTTACAAAGGTTCAGCCACACCTCTCCAGTTTAGTTGTTTTCTCTATTGCTCTTTTCCAAGAATTATACTTTCTGCTGGGTAGTTCTCAGGGTTATCTTTCCAACAAAATTAGTTTCATCTCAATCGGAGTTTCCTTGCAAAAGTCATCTAAATTCTTGACGGGGGAGATCATATCTGGGAAAACACGAAAGTTAGGTATAACGGTCTACGAAATGATAAAAAATCGATCAAGGCATACAAAAGGTAATTATTGATGACTTTATGTGCAAAATTAGAGTCAAAATGAGTATTGTTGGGTTTGGGCGTGCATGAAAGTAAGTTTGTGTCACGGCGTAGAGAAAATGGCGAATATTAAATCATGCGTAATGATCTACGGAGAAAACATCTTTTCGACATCATAGCGTAAAAATCGTAGTTATCGGTGAGTTATGTGCAGTGTTTGCATCGAATTGTGTATTCTCTGGGTTCTATGTAAATTCTCTATGACCAATAAGGTATTGGACTGTTTTGAGAAATTTCGAACACGAAATTTGTTTAATTTTTGTATTATAGGGTTTCAACCCAAAATAATCTATTGTAGGTCATAGATTCCGATGCTTCGGCACGCCGTTTTTACCCAAAGCTCGACCCGTGGGCCCTACGTCGTCTACCCCTTTGACCGGCATCGAAAGAGGGTTGACCAATGGACCTGATGGAGAAGATTGTGTGAGCGTAGAGATCATAGGCTTCAAGGTTGCCATCCGTTGGTTATAAAGGTCAAGTGAAGAAGTCGATTTCTAAGAGACGCTTCCCCATATTGGTTCACAAAGACAAGATCAAGTGTCTTTTAAAAAACAAGATCAAGTGCGTTTACGATGTAGGGTAATCTACATGTCCATGTTACAAAGGTTCAGCCACACCTCTCCGTTTTAGTTCTTTTCTCTATTGCTCTTTTCGAAGAATTCCACTTTCTGCTTGTTAGTTCTTAAGGTTATCTTTCCAACAAAACTAGTTTCATCTCAATCGGAGTTTCCTTGCAAAAGTTATCTAAATTCTTGACTGGGAGGTCATATCTGGGAAAACACGAAAGTTAGGTGTAACGATCTACGAAACGATAAAAAATCGATCAAGGCATACAAAAGGTACTTATTGATGACTTTATGCACAAAATTTGAGTTAAAATGATTATTGTTGGGTTTGGGCGTGCATGAAAGTAAGTTTGTGTCACTTCGTAGAGAAAATGGCAAATAAGAGAATCGTGCGTAATGATCTACAGAGAAAACATCATTTTGACATCATAGCATAAAAATTGTAGTTAACGGTGAGTTATGTGCAGTGTTTGAATCGAATTGTGTATTCTTTGGGTTCTACGCAAATTCTCTATGACCAATAAGGTATTGGACTATTTTGAGAAATTTCGAATACGAAATTTGTTTATTTTTTGTATTATAGGGTTTTAACCCAAAATAATCTATTGTAGGTCATAGATTCCGATGCTTCGGCGCGCCGCTTTTGGCCCAAAGCTCGACCCGTGGGCCCCATGTCGTCTACCCCTTTGACCGACATCGAAAGAGGGTTGACCAATGGACCTGATGGAGAAGATTGTGTGAGCGTAGAGGTCATAGGCTTCAAGGTTGCCATCCGTTGGTGATAAAGATCAAGTGAAGAAGTCGATTTCTTAGAGACGCCTCCCCATATTGGTTCACGAGCCAAGATCAAGTGTCTTTTGAAAAAAGGGATTTGCCTGCTACTTTAATTGCGTTTACGATGTAGTGAATTCTACATGTCCGTGTTACAAAGGTTCAGCCACACCTCTCTGTTTTAGTTATTTTCTCTATTGCTCTTTTCCAAGAATTCCACTTTCTGCTGGTTAGTTGTCAGGTTATCTTTCCAACAAAATTAGTTTCATCTTAATCGGAGTTTCCTTCCAAAAGTTATCTAAATTCTTGACTGGGGAGGTCATATCTGGGAAAACACGAAAGTTAGGTGTAACGATCTACGAAACGATACAAAATCAATCAAGGCATACAAAAGGTACTTATTGATGACTTTATGTGCAAAATTTGTGTTAAAATGATTATTGTTGGGTTTGGGCATGCATGAAAGTAAGTTTCTGTCACTTCGTAGAGAAAATGGCAAATAAGAGAATCGTGCGTAATGATCAACAGAGAAAACATATTTTTGACATCATAGCATAAAATCGAAGTTAACGGTGAGTTATGTGCAGTGTTTGCATCGAATTGTGTATTCTCTCGGTTCTACGCAAATTCTCTATGACCAATAAGGTATTGGACTGTTTTGAGAAATTTCGAACATGAAATTTGTTTAATTTTTGAATTATAGGGTTTCAACCAAAAATAATCTATTGTAGGTCATAGATTCCGATGCTTCGGCGCGCCGTTTTTGGCCCAAAGCTCGACCCGTGGGCCCCACGCCATCTACCCTTTGACCGGCATCGAAAGAGGGTTGACCAATGGACCTGATGGAGAAGATTGTTTGAGCGTAGAGATCATAGGCTTCAAGGTTGCCATCCGTTGGTGATAAAGGTCAAGTGAAGAAGTAGATTTCTAAGAGACGCTTCCCCATATTGGTTCACGAGACAAGATCAAGTGTCTTTTGAAAAATGAGATTTGCCTGCTACTTTTATTGCGTTTAGAATGCAGGGAATTCTACATGTCCATGTTACAAAGGTTCAGCCACACCTCTCCGTTTTAGTTATTTTCTCTATTGCTCTTTTCGAAGAATTCCACTTTCTGCTGGTTAGTTCTCAGGGTTATCTTTCCAACAAAATTAGTTTCATCTCAATCAGAGTTTCCTTGCAAAAGTTATCTAAATTCTTGACCGGGGAGGTCATATCAAGGAAAACACGAAAGTTAGGTGTAACGGTCTATGAAACGATAAAAAATCAACCAAGGCATACAAAAGGTACTTATTGATGACTTTATGCGCAAAATTTGAGTTAAAATGAGTATTGTTGGGTTTGGGCATGCATGAAAGTAAGTTTGTCTCACTTCGTAGAGAAAATGGCATAAGAGAATCGTGCGTAATGATCTACGGAGAAAACATCTTTTTGACATCATAGCATAAAAATCAAAGTTAACGGTGAGTTATGTGCAGTGTTTGCATCGAATTGTGTATTCTCTCGGTTCTACGCAAATTCTCTATGACCAATAAGGTATGGGACTGTTTTCAGAAATTTCGAACACAAAATTTGTTTAATTTTTGTATTATAGGGTTTTCACCCAAATAATCTATTATAGGTCATAGATTTCGATGCTTCTGCGTGCCTTTTTGGCCCAAAGCTCTACCCGTGGGCCCCACGTCGTCTACCCCTTTGACCGGCATCGAAAGAGGCTTGACCAATGGACCTGAAGGAGAAGATTGTGTGAGCGTAGAGATCATAGGCTTCAAGGTCGCCATCCGTTGGTGATAAAGGTCAAGTGAAGAAGTCAATTTCTAAGAGACGCTTCCCCATATTGGTTCACGAGACAAGATCAAGTGTCTTATGAAAAACGAGATTTGCCTGCTACTTTTATTGCGTTTACGATGTAGGGAATTCTACATGTCCGTGTTACAAAGGTGCAGCCACACCTCTCCGTTTTAGTTATTTTCTCTATTGCTCTTTTCCAAGAATTCCACTTTCTGCTAGTTAGTTCTCAGGGTTATCTTTCCAACAAAATTAGTTTCATCTCAATCGGAGTTTCCTTTCAAAAGTTATCCAAATTCTTTACCAGGGAGGTCATATCTGGGAAAACACGAAAGTTAGGTATAACGGTCTACGAAACGATAAAAAATTGATCAAGGCATAGAAAAGGTACTTATTGATGACTTTATGTGCAAAATTTGATTTAAAATGAGTATTGTTGGGTTTGGGCGTGCATGAAAGTAAGTTCGTGTCACTGCGTAGAGAAAATGGCAAATAAGAGAATCGTGCGTAATGATCTACGGGAAAACATCTTTTTGACATCATAGCATAAAAATCGAAGTTAACGGTGAGTTATTTGCAGTGTTTTGCATCGAATTGTGTATTCTCACGGTTCTACGCAAATTCTCTATGACCAATAAGGTATTGGACTGTTTTGAGAAATTTCGAACACGAAATTTGTTTAATTTTTGTATTATAGGGTTTCAACCCAAATAATCTATTGTAGGTCATAGATTCCGATGCTTCGGCGCGCCGTTTTTGGCCCAAAGCTCAACCCGTGGGCCCCACGTCGTCTACCCCTTTGACCGGCATCGAAAGAGGGTTACCAATGGACCTGAAGGAGAAGATTGTGTGAGCGTAGAGATCATAGGCTTCAAGGTTGCCGTCCGTTGGTGATAAAGGTCAGGTGAAGAAGACGATTTCTAAGAGACGCTTCCCCATATTGGTTCACGAGACAAGATCAAGTGTCTTTTGAAAAACGAGATTTGCCTGCTACTTTTATTGCGTTTACGATGTAGGGAATTCTACATGTCCGTGTTACAAAGGTTCAGCCAGACCTCTCCGTTTTAGTTATTTTCTCTATTGCTCTTTTCCAGGAATTCCACTTTCTGCTGGTTAGTTCTCTGGGTTATCTTTCCAACAAAATTAGTTTCATCTCAATCGGAGTTTCCTTGAAAAAGTTATCTAAATTCTTGACCGGGGAGGTTATATCTAGGAATACACGAAAGTTAGGTGTAACGGTCTACGAAACGATAAAAAATCAATCAAGGCATACAAAAGGTACTTATTGATGACTTTATGCGCAAAATTTGAGTTGAAATGAGTATTGTTGGGTTTGGGCGTGCATGAAAGTAAGTTTGTCTCACTTCGTAGAGAAAATGGCAAATAAGAGAATCGTGCATAATGATCTACGGAGAAAACACCTTTTTGACATCATAGCATAAAAATCGAAGTTAACGGTGAGTTATGTGCAGTGTTTGCATCGAATTGTGTATTCTCTCGGTTCTATGCAAATTCTCTATGACCAATAAGGTATTGGACTGTTTTGAGAAATTTCGAACACGAAATTTGTTTAATTTTTGTATTATAGGGTTTCAACCCAAATAATCTATTGTAGGTCATAGATTCCGATGCTTCGGCGCGCGGTTTTTGGCCCAAAGCTTGACCCATTGTGGCGCCCCGACCTAACTGCTATACAGTGATACTGTTTCTCCGGTTATCCGATACCAGCAGGCACACTATCAAAGCATAATAGAGAGATCAAGGCTTGTGGAACAATTGGCACATCACAGACTCTACGAGACAAATCATATAGTCCAACTCTTATAATAGAGAAAGATAGCAAATGACAACCAGAGGTCACAGACCCAACATTACAACAAGCGGAAGCAAATTAGGTTGTTCTAAACAACAAGAACCAAATTATGGCCTAAGAGGCCTACAAATAAACATCCAGCGCCAGCTGTTCCGGGATGTCCCAAGCTGCCACCTGGGAACCCCAGACTACTCGTCGACGTCCACAAAGAACCCACCTTCGAGGTCGGTGAAGTCCTCTTCTGAAAATAAGCAAACGACGTTGAGTTCGACGAACTCACAAGATTAAGAGCTAATATATGCTCGATGATTGGCTTCCAAGGTTTTATGGCTGTTTTGCATAAAGCTGATTTTATTTTAAAAGACATAACTCAAAGGCATCGACTAATCAGAATATTTTCAAAAGAGGTAAGGAGTAACTCTTTCTTTCATCACCTTACTCATCATCAACCATCATCCATCGTAGTACCTGTTCATCAAAGGCATCTCCCCGAATCACCCTCGAGGAAGCTCACCTTTCAATCTTGAGTGGTACCTCTAGTACCCAGTTTTTAATCATTCCATTATAGTTATTCTATGATCTTACCTTCACTTCCCAAGTCGTCCATAACCGCGGACACGGCCTTTCGAAAAGATTTAACCCTGCAGGGGTGTACAAAGTGGAAGTCCCCGGAGTCCCGAGGGGCCCCAGCTCCTTCGCCACGCGTACCGTCCGGCCCATTGCCTGGCCTTTAGCTCTCCTCCTAGGAGAGCCGGCTGGGTGGGAGCGGTGTCGACTTCTCCCTCGTTAAGGACTTTCCAGGATCATCAGTGGCGGCAGGACTGCCAGTGCCCTTAGCACCCGCCCCACGGCCACACATTTTCCTAATACCTCCATCCTCATCTCAGTTCATCCCACCATCATCACGCACGCGCAAATGGAAGCCCGAACTAGAGGACCCTGGCTAGCCCCGCTCGAGTTATTTAGTCTATGAGGGTTCCTGCACTGCGAATGCATAGGCCTCACGCATGGTTGCACGCTCAGTCTTGGTTCAAGAGGTATAGAACTCGCACCTAGGCGGCGAGAACGACACAAAACACCACAACCACAGTGGCCTCTCATCCCCACCTTTAAGCATTTTATTATCCGTCACCACAATTTCCTCCACCATCAACCATTCATCTCATCACCTGTTTCCACCACAAACCATCCATCGTATAGCTATGCAATATACTAAGCATGGCTAAGCATCAACATAGCATAGTAAGTAACCCAGGCCACAAAACCATTCTATGGATAATAGGAGGGAAAACAGGTATTGGCATCGGAGACTTAATGCAACTATAGGATACTCTAATCCAATAGAATTGACATTTGGAACCGCATGCAATATTATAGTGGAGAAAATACTTGCGAAAAATAGGATAAGATATGCTCGGGGGGGATTACGCTTGCCTTGTTGATATGAAAGGTAGTAAGAACCGTCGAAGAATTGTGGTTGCACCTCAACTCCTCGATCTACCGAAGCACAAACAACACCGGAAGGAAACAACATAAATACACGAATACAAGTAGGTGCAATGCACACTCATGATGATATGACACTTTAAAGCAACTAAGAGATCCTAGACATGATCATCAAGTTAAATGAGCGTCCCAAATAATTAGGCATTATTTGGTCTACCCTCATATTTATCTTAGCTATTCTAATACTACTAAAAGTATATTACTGTAATTGTAAACACGTATGCATGATGAGGATGATTCTAGATAGTTCACAAATTTCTGAGCATTTTAGTATACCACATTTAATTTTTGGATCAAAAATTAATAAGTTATGAATTTTCCAGAACAATTTATTTTCTGCCATTTTCATAAAGTACAGGAAAACAGTCATTTAAAAATATTTATTTGAACATGAATTGATGTCAAGACATGGGGTTTATTCTCCTGGTAATTTAGAGACCAAAATTATATTTTTGTGACCCATAGTTAACAAGGTATTGCATTTTCTAAAACTCCTCTTTTATTTATGTCCCTCTGATAAGTTATTTTCAACAGCACAATAAAATAGTTACCCAAGTTTGAAAAAGAGAGGTGAAACAAGAAGATTATTAAGTACTGCACAAATTCGGATTATCCGATTTATTTGAAATCGGAATATCCGAGTGCACTGTAGATTCAAAAATCGGCTAAGGACTGAGATGATACGTGTACTGATATAAATCGGATTATCCGCTTCTCCTCCAGCTCGGAATATCCGATGGGCACAACAGTCTCAAATATCGCTAAGGACCAAAACGATCGCGTACTGGAAATATTCGGATAATCCGACTAGTTTTAGAATCGGAAAATCCGAACTGACACAGCACGGCGACCGTGTACGCAACCTACGCGATGGACTACGGTGGTGCGACGGAAATAGCGAGCTAGCAAGGGGAAAAGAGAGGTTCCGGGGACGGCGTGCTCACCCTGGTGGCGTGGGTGTGCGCGGAGGACCGGAGGCGGTCGACGGGACGTATTTGTCCGCGGCGGCGCTCGGTCGGCAGCGACGAAGTGGTGGACGGCGACGTCGATTCTGGGCTCCTTGGCTCGATTCCTCCGGCGGAGAGGTAGAGGACGTCGAGGCAGAGCGACTTGTGGTCTTCGTTTCGCTTGGGATGCTTCAATCGACGGCGCCAAGCTCGGCGTCCATGGCGGCCATGGTGAGCCCGTGGGGAAGGAGAAGAGGAGAGGAATGGGGAGAGAAACTCCGGGAATGGGGGAGGAGCAGGTGGGGCTTGGTTGCTGCGCGTCTTTCTTGCAGGGGGAAGGGCTGTGGGGGCCCCCGTGCGAGGTGCTCTGCACGCACGGCACGCATGGCGCCAGGGAGAAGAAGATGCTGTTGTTTCCCTTTTTCTGAAAACCCCCTGGAAGTTTTAAAAACATCACAAGCGGGTCCTTTTCTGCATTGTATAAAAATAACAGCAGGTGTAAAAAATTATTCGGGGCACTTAAACATTTCCAAAAATTGTGCAATTTTTTGGGAATATCTTTATACCGATATGAAGTTCCCCTAATTTTTTCCAGATTATTTGAAAATCATCTGGTAGGAAAATAAAATAGAAATCGCTCACAGGCAATTTTAGTTACTCTCCTTCTATTTTATTTTGCAATTCCAAATAGTTTGTCAAAAATTAACTTTGGAACTTTTGAAACTTCCTTGACAATTATAATATGTCAAAGTAATTTTATTTTGCAAGTTTGAGTGCTTTCCTTGATTTGAGTTTTTGTTTAAACAAGTTTAGCATGTTGTTTTTAGTTGGTGCCCAAACCACTTGCTTATTTAGTTAGCAATTTAATTTGGATGCTATGATGCATGAAGGAATGCAAAAAGTGGAAATTTTATTCGGGTTTTTAGGTTCTCAACTTTGGGCTGTTACAATTCTACCCTCCTTACAGGAATCTCGTCCCGAGATTCTAGAGTAGGAAAGAGGGAAAGGTTACGACAGTCTTCAACGGTCTTCTCGGTGTAGATCGATTCAGCGCATCCTGCAGATCTTCATCGGCTACATGTCAGGATCATAATCCCAGTACACCATAGGAAAGAGAGGAAACATCCCCGGAGGGATGGATCTGGATGAATCTACCACGATCAGGTACCTCCTAGTAGAACTTAGGATTAGACTTCAAGCATCCCTTGAATAGACAGTTAGGAGACACGAGCGTTTGACGGGAGATTGATAAGAGTTTTCAGTTGGTAGACAACTGTTTCCCAAAGATTCAGAATATGAACTTTGCACAAGGCCTTAAGTTTCTGAATAAGAATGTTAAACAGGATTCCACAGCTGCAGAGGCAACTTCTACCAAACAGCTTGAGTAGAACTTTCCTCACGGAGGAGCATTTCGGATCACTGGAGAAGGATCGGAAAGCTAGACCGAGAAAACTTTAAAAACCCCGGGAAAGCTAGTATCGGGAAAAACTTCTTAATTTTCTAGACATCGGGAACCAGCTTCTTGAGGATCACCAACTATCGTTTCTGATTGAGGTTTAGATCTGGTCAGGTGTAGAGATACTCCAGATTCGACATGGATGAATAGGGAGTCTTTGCCAAGCATACCGACGGTTTACACTTGCTAGGACCCCAAGAGTTGGACTACAAGGTCTAACTCCAAAGGAGGAACGAGATTGCGGAACTCGCGGATTCGCAACTTGTCAGGAGACAGCTGCCCCAATTGAATATCTCGTAGCGAGACACGATTGAGTTCTTGATGGGAAACACCATAGAAGACAAAGAAGTTCTCAGACTTCCTCTCTTTCTGGGACAATTTAATCAGTGACTTGGATGCATAGATGAAATTCTCCTCGGATGGAGGTAACAACATACCATCCCGAGAATATTCTACACATGCATGATCGAATTGAGATGATTTCGGGGAACCAGACAATTCACTCAGATCCACGGCGACATCTTTTAGCAATTGCACGTGAACCAGGAAAAGTCACTTCTAACTCCAGAACACATACCTTGTGAAGACACAAAGTTAGTTCCAACAATTTTTCCAATGCTAACGCCCAATTTCCGATATAAATCTCCGCAAGCATGGAGAAAATAAGGAGGTAGTTGATGGGCTCAACCACAAGCTTATCCAGATACTCCAAGACGGTAGACTCATATTTCACCAGAACGGGGCATGAGTATTGGTCAGACTAACACCTTCAGGTAGGTTGGTCTGAGTTTGATTTAACGATAGCCCAATTCAAATCAAAGGATTTAGAGGTTAGCATATCCAAAGAGGAGATACCACCTCGCTTCAACACGAACAGACTAGACATCCCATTGAGAAGGAATTATATCAGATAGAGCTTTTGTCTTTCAACTCTCCCATTTGTTTAAGCTCAACCGAATAATTCTGGACATCTAGCACGATTTTCTTGGAGAAGGGAGTTGTTCAGAGAACCAGCTTACTCATAAGCTCAACATCACGGTTAGGTGACAACCTGGCGATACTTCTGGAAAGACCTCCAGAATACCACGATCCACATATAGGATATCACGATATACCGGTGGATCTTGAGTTCAAGAGAGGATCAGGCCTTTCAAGGCACAACGAGGTGGTCTTGGGAGCTTCGGCACGAACCTAGCTCTTTGACCGAGAAAGTACACCTGAACAAACAGACTTGGTAGCACAGTTGAACTCAACTTAGTGATTGGCTAACCAATCGTACTAAGAGGGGCAATGAATGTCCTGAGATTTCGGCGCAGTAAGAACTGCTGAGAATCTCCGATAGTTACATTATTGCTTACGTCGCATCATCCTCGAGTAACAAGTTACTTGGAAGACGGGGAGCAACAAGTGTAAAAGCATCACTTCATCAAGAGGATCATGATACTTAGTTCGATACCCTGATATCAAAGAGTGTGACACTCTAAGGTGGAGCAGAACCAAAAGCTAGACAAGCCCCTTATTCCGCAGATTACAATAGTCTGACCTGGTCCGAGAAATGGACAAGGTACTGGAGTTTGTTTCTTCTATCGAGACGAAGTGGAAAGTCTTGACGGATCGAGAGAGTGACTTGCGTCGGAACATACCAACGCATGATAAAACTTGACTGTCAACTGACCGACAAAGGTCGGAAATCAGATCAGAGTAAGAAACATGCTCAGGAGAAAATCCTAAGATGTTGAAGACGCACCGGTTATTACTCAGTTGTGATAACCATGCCCCAAAAGGAAGAGATACAGCAGAATCAAACAAAACTGTAGCAAGATTATTGTTGATTAGTAGCTCACCCTTAAGGACGCCGGAATCTTCTTCAGCTTCTTCAGCAGAGACGTGGTTTAGGCGACGACGCACAATAGGTCCAGCCTTGCCAGCTGGAGTGGCAGGGGCTCGTGCAGGATTTCCCGTGATAGGTGCCTTCTGAGGGCACTCCCTGCAGTAGTGACCAGCCTGTCCACAGGTGTAGCAGATGAGTCCAGGTGGAGCAGGTAGCTGAGGACGATACCCACTTCTGCTGGGGCACTCCCTAGAGTAGTGACAAGTCTGACCACAGGTGTAGCAGATAAGTCCAGGTGGAGCAGGTAGCTGAGGACGATAACCACCTCCGCTTGACCCAGGTGTCGAAGTAGTGGGGCGCGTGGTGGCGTGCTGAGCAATCTTCTCCTGGGCATCCTTTACTGCCCCCACTATGAACTCCATAAAACAATCAGCCGGGAAATGGTCATCTCCTTCGCATAGGTAGCAGGTGGCGCTAGCGGTTGGGCACTTGCCGAGTGGATGCTTGTTGCAACAATGCGGGCAACTGCCGGGGCATTGACTCGCCTGATGTCCACCCCTTCTGCACTGACTACATGCCTTTCCTTGTGGTAGTCCCCACTTTCCGGGGTAATTAAGGGGGCACTTCCGGTACGGATGTCCACGCTCCTTACAAGTGTAACACCTGAGTTTGCCTCTAGCTTCCTTGGGCAAAACTTGAGACGTATGGGATTTCTCCCGATCAAAGGGTGTCGAGTGGGTCCCTGGGGTGGCTTCGATTTGGTAGAGCGGAGGACGTTGTGCCATTCTGTAGATTTGACAAGGACGCAGTTAGTATCCACCTCGGTATGGTTGAGACATTAGCATTAGCGCACCCAAGTACTCAGACTAGGGACGATAATACTTGGTACAACAATTGACAAGGAATCAACAAGATAGAACTTGGGTCAAAGATCAGCATCATGTGCTACTAGTGAGAGTTAAGAAATCACAACTTAACACACTCCAGTTGACACAATCCGGGACCTTATGTTCAAGTCCGTGGGTTAAAACCCAAAGAAAGGATCAAATGATTAGACTCCGTCGAAACATCTGAGTTGATTTCGAATGGCAACGCAGCGGGAGCAACTGGACATAGAACACTAACGGTCGAACCCAACCCCGTTTCTAATCATTTTGAAGTAACATACGAGGAGTAAAACCTTTAAATCAAATCGAGGTAAGATTGCTCCGAGATTAGAAGGTAACCAGATAAGGAGTAAAAAGAATCCTAAGATGGTTTTCACAACTCATTTTTAGGTTAAAAATATTTTCACAAACACTAGACTCAACATCAACCAGTAGAAGGATTTCCTACAGGCAGTACTGCTCTGATACCAACTTGTGGCGCCCCGACCTGACTGCTATACAGTGATACTGTGTCTCCGGTTATCCGATACCAGCAGGCACACTATCAAAGCATAATAGAGAGATCAAGGCTTGTGGAACAACTGGCACATCACAGACTCTACGACACAAATCATATAGTCCAACTCTTATAATAGAGAAAGATAGCAAATGACAACCAGAGGTCACAGACCCAACATTACAACAAGCGGAAGCAAATTAGGTTGTTCTAAACAACAAGAACCAAATTATGGCCTAAGAGGCCTACAAATAAACATCCAGCGCCAGCTGTTCCGGGATGTCCCAAGCTGCCACCTGGGAACCCCAGACTACTCGTCGACGTCCACAAAGAACCCACCTTCGAGGTCGGTGAAGTCCTCTTCTGAAAATAAGCAAACGACGTTGAGTTCGACGAACTCGCAAGATTAAGAGCTAATATATGCTCGATGATTGGCTTCCAAGGTTTTATGGCTGTTTTGCATAAAGCTGATTTTATTTTAAAAGACATAACTCAAAGGCATCGACTAATCAGAATATTTTCAAAAGAGGTAAGGAGTAACTCTTTCTTTCATCACCTTACTCATCATCAACCATCATCCATCGTAGTACCTGTTCATCAAAGGCACCTCCCCGAATCACCCTCGAGGAAGCTCACCTTTCAATCTTGAGTGGTACCTCTAGTACCCAGTTTTTAATCATTCCGTCATAGTTATTCTATGATCTTACCTTCACTTCCCAAGTCGTCCATAACCGCGGACACGGCCTTTCGAAAAGATTTAACCCTGCAGGGGTGTACAAAGTGGAAGTCCCCGGAGTCCCGAGGAGCCCCAGCTCCTTCGCCACGCGTACCGTCCGGCCCATTGCCTGGCCTTTAGCTCTCTTCCTGGGAGAGCCGGCTGGGTGGGAGCGGTGTCGACTTCTCCCTCGTTAAGGACTTTCCAGGATCATCAGTGGCGGCAGGACTGCCAGTGCCCTTAGCACCCGCCCCACGGCCACTCATTTTCCTAATACCTCCATCCTCATCTCAGTTCATCCCACCATCATCACGCACGCGCAAATGGAAGCCCGAACTAGAGGACCCTGGCTAGCCCCGCTCGAGTTATTTAGTCTATGAGGGTTCCTGCACTGCGAATGCATAGGCCTCACGCATGGTTGCACGCTCAGTCTTGGTTCAAGAGGTATAGAACTCGCACCTAGGCGGCGAGAACGAGACAAAACACCACAACCACAGTGGCCTCTCATCCCCACCTTTAAGCATTTTATTATCCATCACCACAATTTCCTCCACCATCAACCATTCATCTCATCACCTGTTTCCACCACAAACCATCCATCGTATAGCTATGCAATTTACTAAGCATGGCTAAGCATCAACATAGCATAGTAAGTAACCCAGGCCACAAAACCATTCTATGGATAATAGGAGGGAAAACAGGTATTGGCATCGGAAACTTAATGCAACTATAGGATACTCTAATCCAATAGAATTGACATTTGGAACCGCATGCAATATTATAGTGGAGAAAATACTTGCGAAAAATAGGATAAGATATGCTCAGAGTGGGGGATTACGCTTGCCTTGTTGATATGAAAGGTAGTAAGAACCGTCGAAGAATTGTGGTTGCACCTCAACTCCTCGATCTACCGAAGCACAAACAACACCGGAAGGAAACAACATAAATACACGAATACAAGTAGGTGCAATGCACACTCATGATGATATGACACTTTAAAGCAACTAAGAGATCCTAGACATGATCATCAAGTTAAATGAGCGTCCCAAATAATTAGGCATTATTTGGTCTACCCTCATATTTATCTTAGCTATTCTAATACTACTAAAAGTACATTACTGTAATTGTAAACACGTATGCATGATGAGGATGATTCTAGATAGTTCACAAATTTCTGAGCATTTTAGTATACCACATTTAATTTTTGGATCAAAAATTAATAAGTTATGAATTTTCCAGGAACAATTTATTTTCTGCCATTTTCATAAAGTACAGGAAAACAGTCATTTAAAAATATTTATTTGAACATGAATTGATGTCAAGACATGGGGTTTGTTCTCCTGGTAATTTAGAGACCAAAATTATATTTTTGTGACCCATAGTTAACAAGGTATTGCATTTTCTAAAACTCCTCTTTTATTTATGTCCCTCTGATAAGTTATTTTCAACAGCACAATAAAATAGTTACCCAAGTTTGAAAAAGAGAGGTGAAACAAGAAGATTATTAAGTACTGCACAAATTCGGATTATCCGATTTATTTGAAATCGGAATATCCGAGTGCACTGTAGATTCAAAAATCGGCTAAGGACTGAGATGATACGCGTACTGATATAAATCGGATTATCCGCTTCTCCTCCAGCTCGGAATATCCGATGGGCACAACAGTCTCAAATATCGCTAAGGACCAAAACGATCGCGTACTGGAAATATTCGGATAATCCGACTAGTTTTAGAATCGGAAAATCCGAACTGACACAGCACGGCGACCGTGTACGCAACCTACGCGATGGACTACGGTGGTGCGAAGGAAATAGCGAGCTAGCAAGGGGAAAAGAGAGGTTCCGGGGACGGCGTGCTCACCCTGGTGGCGTGGGTGTGCGCAGGAGGACTGGAGGCGGTCGACGGCGACGTATTTGTCCGCGGCGGCGCTCGGTCGGCAGCGACGAAGTGGTGGACGGCGACGTCGATTCTGGGCTCCTTGGCTCGATTCCTCCGGCGGAGAGGTAGAGGACGTCGAGGCAGAGCGACTTGTGGTCTTCATTTCGCTTGGGATGCTTCAATCGACGGCGCCAAGCTCGGCGTCCATGGCGGCCATGGTGAGCCCGTGGGGAAGGAGAAGAGGACAGGAATGGGGAGAGAAACTCCGGGAATGGGGGAGGAGCAGGTGGGGCTCGGTTGCTGCGCGTCTTTCTTGCAGGGGGAAGGGCTGTGGGGGCCCCCGTGCGAGGTGCTCTGCACGCACGGCACGCATGGCGCCAGGGAGAAGAAGATGCTGTTGTTTCCCTTTTTCTGAAAACCCCCTGGAAGTTTTAAAAACATCACAAGCGGGTCCTTTTCTGCATTGTATAAAAATAACAGCAGGTGTAAAATAATTATTCGGGGCACTTAAACATTTCCAAAAATTGTGCAATTTTTTGGGAATATCTTTATACCGATATGAAGTTCCCCTAATTTTTTCCAGATTATTTGAAAATCATCTGGTAGGAAAATAAAATAGAAATCGCTCACAGGCAATTTTAGTTACTCTCCTTCTATTTTATTTTGCAATTCCAAATAGTTTGTCAAAAATTAACTTTGGAACTTTTGAAACTTCCTTGACAATTATAATATGTCAAAGTAATTTTATTTTGCAAGTTTGAGTGCTTTCCTTGATTTGAGTTTTTGTTTAAACAAGTTTAGCATGTTGTTTTTAGTTGGTGCCCAAACCACTTGCTTATTTAGTTAGCAATTTAATTTGGATGCTATGATGCATGAAGGAATGCAAAAAGTGGAAATTTTATTCGGGTTTTTAGGTTCTCAACTTTGGACTGTTACAATTCTACCCTCCTTACAGGAATCTCGTCCCGAGATTCTAGAGTAGGAAATAGGGAAAGGTTACGACAGTCTTCAACGGTCTTCTCGGTGTAGATCGATTCAGCGCATCCTGCAGATCTTCATCGGCTACATGTCAGGATCATAATCCCAGTACACCATAGGAAAGAGAGGAAACATCCCCGGAGGGATGGATCTGGATGAATCTACCACGATCAGGTACCTCCTAGTAGAACTTAGGATTAGACTTCAAGCATCCCTTGAATAGACAGTTAGGAGACACGAGCGTTTGACGGGAGATTGATAAGAGTTTTCAGTTGGTAGACAACTGTTTCCCAAAGATTCAGAATATGAACTTTGCACAAGGCCTTAAGTTTCTGAATAAGAATGTTAAACAGGATTCCACAGCTGCAGAGGCAACTTCTACCAAACAGCTTGAGTAGAACTTTCCTCACGGAGGAGCATTTCGGATCACTGGAGAAGGATCGGAAAGCTAGACCGAGAAAACTTTAAAAACCCCGGGAAAGCTAGTATCGGGAAAAACTTCTTAATTTTCTAGACATCGGGAACCAGCTTCTTGAGGATCACCAACTATCGTTTCTGATTGAGATTTAGATCTGGTCAGGTGTAGAGATACTCCAGATTCGACATGGATGAATAGGGAGTCTTTGCCAAGCATACCGACGGTTTACACTTGCTAGGACCCCAAGAGTTGGACTACAAGGTCTAACTCCAAAGGAGGAACGAGATTGCGGAACTCGCGGATTCGCAACTTGTCAGGAGACAGCTGCCCCAATTGAATATCTCGTAGCGAGACACGATTGAGTTCTTGATGGGAAACACCATAGAAGACAAAGAAGTTCTCAGACTTCCTCTCTTTCTGGGACAATTTAATCAGTGACTTGGATGCATAGATGAAATTCTCCTCGGATGGAGGTAACAACATACCATCCCGAGAATATTCTACACATGCATGATCGAATTGAGATGATTTCGGGGAACCAGACAATTCACTCAGATCCACGGCGACATCTTTCAGCAATTGCACGTGAACCAGGAAAAGTCACTTCTAACTCCAGAACACATACCTTGTGAAGACACAAAGTTAGTTCCAACAATTTTTCCAATGCTAACGCCCAATTTCCGATATAAATCTCCTCAAGCATGGAGAAAATAAGGAGGTAGTTGATGGGCTCAACCACAAGCTTATCCAGATACTCCAAGACGGTAGACTCATATTTCACCAGAACGGGGCATGAGTATTGGTCAGACTAACACCTTCAGGTAGGTTGGTCTGAGTTTGATTTGACGATAGCCCAATTCAAATCAAAGGATTTAGAGGTTAGCATATCCAAAGAGGAGATACCACCTCGCTTCAACACGGACAGACTAGACATCCCATTGAGAAGGAATTATATCAGATAGAGCTTTTGTCTTTCAACTCTCCCATTTGTTTAAGCTCAACCGAATAATTCTGGACATCTAGCACGATTTTCTTGGAGAAGGGAGTTGTTCAGAGAACCAGCTTACTCATAAGCCAACATCACGGTTAGGTGACAACCTGGCGATACTTCTGGAAAGACCTCCAGAATACCACGATCCACATATAGGATATCACGATATACCGGTGGATCTTGAGTTCAAGAGAGGATCAGGCCTTTCAAGGCACAACGAGGTGGTCTTGGGAGCTTCGGCACGAACCTAGCTCTTTGACCGAGAAAGTACACCTGAACAAACAGACTTGGTAGCATAGTTGAACTCAACTTAGTGATCGGCTAACCAATCGTACTAAGAGGGGCAATGAATGTCCTGAGATTTCGGCGCAGTAAGAACTGCTGAGAATCTCCGATAGTTACATTATTACTTACGTCGCATCATCCTCGAGTAACAAGTTACTTGGAAGACGGGGAGCAACAAGTGTAAAAGCATCACTTCATCAAGAGGATCATGATACTTAGTTCGATACCCTGATATCAAAGAGTGTGACACTCTAAGGTGGAGCAGAACCAAAAGCTAGACAAGCCCCTTATTCCGCAGATTACAATAGTCTGACCTGGTCCGAGAAATGGACAAGGTACTGGAGTTTGTTTCTTCTATCGAGACGAAGTGGAAAGTCTTGACGGATCGAGAGAGTGACTTGCGTCGGAACATACCAACGCATGATAAAACTTGACTATCAACTGACCGACAAAGGTCGGAAATCAGATCAGAGTAAGAAACATGCTCAGGAGAAAATCCTAAGATGTTGAAGACGCACCGGTTATTACTCAGTTGTGATAACCATGCCCCAAAAGGAAGAGATACAGCAGAATCAAACAAAAATGTAGCAAGATTATTGTTGATTAGTAGCTCACCCTTAAGGACGCCGGAATCTTCTTCAGCTTCTTCAGCAGAGACGTGGTTTAGGCGACGACGCACAATAGGTCCAGCCTTGCCAGCTGGAGTGGCAGGGGCTCGTGCAGGATTTCCCGTGATAGGTGCCTTCTGAGGGCACTCCCTGCAGTAGTGACCAGCCTGTCCACAGGTGTAGCAGATGAGTCCAGGTGGAGCAGGTAGCTGAGGACGATACCCACTTCTGCTGGGGCACTCCCTAGAGTAGTGACAAGTCTGACCACAGGTGTAGCAGATAAGTCCAGGTGGAGCAGGTAGCTGAGGACGATAACCACCTCCGCTTGACCCAGGTGTCGAAGTAGTGGGGCGCGTGGTGGCGTGCTGAGCAATCTTCTCCTGGGCATCCTTTACTGCCCCCACTATGAACTCCATAAAACAATCAGCCGGGAAATGGTCATCTCCTTCGCATAGGTAGCAGGTGGCGCTAGCGGTTGGGCACTTGCCGAGTGGATGCTTGTTGCAACAATGCGGGCAACTGCCGGGGCATTGACTCGCCTGATGTCCACCCCTTCTGCACTGACTACATGCCTTTCCTTGTGGTAGTCCCCACTTTCCGGGGTAATTAAGGGGGCACTTCCGGTACGGATGTCCACGCTCCTTACAAGTGTAACACCTGAGTTTGCCTCTAGCTTCCTTGGGCAAAACTTGAGACGTATGGGATTTCTCCCGATCAAAGGGTGTCGAGTGGGTCCCTGGGGTGGCTTCGATTTGGTAGAGCGGAGGACGTTGTGCCATTCTGTAGATTTGACAAGGACGCAGTTAGTATCCACCTCGGTATGGTTGAGACATTAGCATTAGCGCACCCAAGTACTCAGACTAGGGACGATAATACTTGGTACAACA
This sequence comes from Poa pratensis, assembly GCA_947311845.1. Lineage (NCBI taxonomy): Eukaryota > Viridiplantae > Streptophyta > Magnoliopsida > Poales > Poaceae > Poa > Poa pratensis. Next base: position 326,522 of record CAMZMU010000027.1, read on the forward strand.
ATTGACAAGGAATCAACAAGATAGAACTTGGGTCAAAGATCAGCATCATGTGCTACTATTGAGAGTTAAGAAATCACAACTTAACACACTCCAGTTGACACAATCCGGGACCTTATGTTCAAGTCCGTGGGTTAAAACCCAAAGAAAGGATCAAATGATTATACTCGTCGAAACATCTGAGTTGATTTCGGATGGCAACGCAGCGGGAGCAACTGGACACAGAACACTAATGGTCGAACCCAACCCCGTTTCTAATCATTTTGAAGTAACATACGAGGAGTAAAACCTTTAAATCAAATCGAGGTAAGATTGCTCCGAGATTAGAAGGTAACCAGATAAGGAGTAAAAAGAATCCTAAGATGGTTTTCACAACTCATTTTTAGGTTAAAAATATTTTCACAAACACTAGACTCAACATCAACCAGTAGAAGGATTTCCTACAGGCAGTACTGCTCTGATACCAACTTGTGGCGCCCCGACCTGACTGCTATACAGTGATACTGTGTCTCCGGTTATCCGATACCAGCAGGCACACTATCAAAGCATAATAGAGAGATCAAGGCTTGTGGAACAACTGGCACATCACAGACTCTACGACACAAATCATATAGTCCAACTCTTATAATAGAGAAAGATAGCAAATGACAACCAGAGGTCACAGACCCAACATTACAACAAGCGGAAGCAAATTAGGTTGTTCTAAACAACAAGAACCAAATTATGGCCTAAGAGGCCTACAAATAAACATCCAGCGCCAGCTGTTCCGGGATGTCCCAAGCTGCCACCTGGGAACCCCAGACTACTCGTCGACGTCCACAAAGAACCCACCTTCGAGGTCGGTGAAGTCCTCTTCTGAAAATAAGCAAACGACGTTGAGTTCGACGAACTCGCAAGATTAAGAGCTAATATATGCTCGATGATTGGCTTCCAAGGTTTTATGGCTGTTTTGCATAAAGCTGATTTTATTTTAAAAGACATAACTCAAAGGCATCGACTAATCAGAATATTTTCAAAAGAGGTAAGGAGTAACTCTTTCTTTCATCACCTTACTCATCATCAACCATCATCCATCGTAGTACCTGTTCATCAAAGGCACCTCCCCGAATCACCCTCGAGGAAGCTCACCTTTCAATCTTGAGTGGTACCTCTAGTACCCAGTTTTTAATCATTCCGTCATAGTTATTCTATGATCTTACCTTCACTTCCCAAGTCGTCCATAACCGCGGACACGGCCTTTCGAAAAGATTTAACCCTGCAGGGGTGTACAAAGTGGAAGTCCCCGGAGTCCCGAGGAGCCCCAGCTCCTTCGCCACGCGTACCGTCCGGCCCATTGCCTGGCCTTTAGCTCTCTTCCTGGGAGAGCCGGCTGGGTGGGAGCGGTGTCGACTTCTCCCTCGTTAAGGACTTTCCAGGATCATCAGTGGCGGCAGGACTGCCAGTGCCCTTAGCACCCGCCCCACGGCCACTCATTTTCCTAATACCTCCATCCTCATCTCAGTTCATCCCACCATCATCACGCACGCGCAAATGGAAGCCCGAACTAGAGGACCCTGGCTAGCCCCGCTCGAGTTATTTAGTCTATGAGGGTTCCTGCACTGCGAATGCATAGGCCTCACGCATGGTTGCACGCTCAGTCTTGGTTCAAGAGGTATAGAACTCGCACCTAGGCGGCGAGAACGAGACAAAACACCACAACCACAGTGGCCTCTCATCCCCACCTTTAAGCATTTTATTATCCATCACCACAATTTCCTCCACCATCAACCATTCATCTCATCACCTGTTTCCACCACAAACCATCCATCGTATAGCTATGCAATTTACTAAGCATGGCTAAGCATCAACATAGCATAGTAAGTAACCCAGGCCACAAAACCATTCTATGGATAATAGGAGGGAAAACAGGTATTGGCATCGGAAACTTAATGCAACTATAGGATACTCTAATCCAATAGAATTGACATTTGGAACCGCATGCAATATTATAGTGGAGAAAATACTTGCGAAAAATAGGATAAGATATGCTCAGAGTGGGGGATTACGCTTGCCTTGTTGATATGAAAGGTAGTAAGAACCGTCGAAGAATTGTGGTTGCACCTCAACTCCTCGATCTACCGAAGCACAAACAACACCGGAAGGAAACAACATAAATACACGAATACAAGTAGGTGCAATGCACACTCATGATGATATGACACTTTAAAGCAACTAAGAGATCCTAGACATGATCATCAAGTTAAATGAGCGTCCCAAATAATTAGGCATTATTTGGTCTACCCTCATATTTATCTTAGCTATTCTAATACTACTAAAAGTACATTACTGTAATTGTAAACACGTATGCATGATGAGGATGATTCTAGATAGTTCACAAATTTCTGAGCATTTTAGTATACCACATTTAATTTTTGGATCAAAAATTAATAAGTTATGAATTTTCCAGGAACAATTTATTTTCTGCCATTTTCATAAAGTACAGGAAAACAGTCATTTAAAAATATTTATTTGAACATGAATTGATGTCAAGACATGGGGTTTGTTCTCCTGGTAATTTAGAGACCAAAATTATATTTTTGTGACCCATAGTTAACAAGGTATTGCATTTTCTAAAACTCCTCTTTTATTTATGTCCCTCTGATAAGTTATTTTCAACAGCACAATAAAATAGTTACCCAAGTTTGAAAAAGAGAGGTGAAACAAGAAGATTATTAAGTACTGCACAAATTCGGATTATCCGATTTATTTGAAATCGGAATATCCGAGTGCACTGTAGATTCAAAAATCGGCTAAGGACTGAGATGATACGCGTACTGATATAAATCGGATTATCCGCTTCTCCTCCAGCTCGGAATATCCGATGGGCACAACAGTCTCAAATATCGCTAAGGACCAAAACGATCGCGTACTGGAAATATTCGGATAATCCGACTAGTTTTAGAATCGGAAAATCCGAACTGACACAGCACGGCGACCGTGTACGCAACCTACGCGATGGACTACGGTGGTGCGAAGGAAATAGCGAGCTAGCAAGGGGAAAAGAGAGGTTCCGGGGACGGCGTGCTCACCCTGGTGGCGTGGGTGTGCGCAGGAGGACTGGAGGCGGTCGACGGCGACGTATTTGTCCGGCGGCGCTCGGTCGGCAGCGACGAAGTGGTGGACGGCGACGTCGATTCTGGGCTCCTTGGCTCGATTCCTCCGGCGGAGAGGTAGAGGACGTCGAGGCAGAGCGACTTGTGGTCTTCGTTTCGCTTGGGATGCTTCAATCGACGGCGCCAAGCTCGGCGTCCATGGCGGCCATGGTGAGCCCGTGGGGAAGGAGAAGAGGACAGGAATGGGGAGAGAAACTCCGGGAATGGGGGAGGAGCAGGTGGGGCTCGGTTGCTGCGCGTCTTTCTTGCAGGGGGAAGGGCTGTGGGGGCCCCCGTGCGAGGTGCTCTGCACGCACGGCACGCATGGCGCCAGGGAGAAGAAGATGCTGTTGTTTCCCTTTTTCTGAAAACCCCCTGGAAGTTTTAAAAACATCACAAGCGGGTCCTTTTCTGCATTGTATAAAAATAACAGCAGGTGTAAAATAATTATTCGGGGCACTTAAACATTTCCAAAAATTGTGCAATTTTTTGGGAATATCTTTATACCGATATGAAGTTCCCCTAATTTTTTCCAGATTATTTGAAAATCATCGGTAGGAAAATAAAATAGAAATCGCTCACAGGCAATTTTAGTTACTCTCCTTCTATTTTATTTTGCAATTCCAAATAGTTTGTCAAAAATTAACTTTGGAACTTTTGAAACTTCCTTGACAATTATAATATGTCAAAGTAATTTTATTTTGCAAGTTTGAGTGCTTTCCTTGATTTGAGTTTTTGTTTAAACAAGTTTAGCATGTTGTTTTTAGTTGGTGCCCAAACCACTTGCTTATTTAGTTAGCAATTTAATTTGGATGCTATGATGCATGAAGGAATGCAAAAAGTGGAAATTTTATTCGGGTTTTTAGGTTCTCAACTTTGGGCTATTACAATTCTACCCTCCTTACAGGAATCTCGTCCCGAGATTCTAGAGTAGGAAAGAGGGAAAGGTTACGACAGTCTTCAACGGTCTTCTCGGTGTAGATCGATTCAGCGCATCCTGCAGATCTTCATCGGCTACATGTCAGGATCATAATCCCAGTACACCATAGGAAAGAGAGGAAACATCCCCGGAGGGATGGATCTGGATGAATCTACCACGATCAGGTACCTCCTAGTAGAACTTAGGATTAGACTTCAAGCATCCCTTGAATAGACAGTTAGGAGACACGAGCGTTTGACGGGAGATTGATAAGAGTTTTCAGTTGGTAGACAACTGTTTCCCAAAGATTCAGAATAAGAACTTTGCACAAGGCCTTAAGTTTCTGAATAAGAATGTTAAACAGGATTCCACAGCTGCAGAGGCAACTTCTACCAAACAGCTTGAGTAGAACTTTCCTCACGGAGGAGCATTTCGGATCACTGGAGAAGGATCGGAAAGCTAGACCGAGAAAACTTTAAAAACCCCGGGAAAGCTAGTATCAGGAAAAACTTCTTAATTTTCTAGACATCGGGAACCAGCTTCTTGAGGATCACCAACTATCGTTTCTGATTGAGATTTAGATCTGGTCAGGTGTAGAGATACTCCAGATTCGACATGGATGAATAGGGAGTCTTTGCCAAGCATACCGACGGTTTACACTTGCTAGGACCCCAAGAGTTGGACTACAAGGTCTAACTCCAAAGGAGGAACGAGATTGCGGAACTCGCGGATTCGCAACTTGTCAGGAGACAGCTGCCCCAATTGAATATCTCGTAGCGAGACACGATTGAGTTCTTGATGGGAAACACCATAGAAGACAAAGAAGTTCTCAGACTTCCTCTCTTTCTGGGACAATTTAATCAGTGACTTGGATGCATAGATGAAATTCTCCTCGGATGGAGGTAACAACATACCATCCCGAGAATATTCTACACATGCATGATCGAATTGAGATGATTTCGGGGAACCAGACAATTCACTCAGATCCACGGCGACATCTTTCAGCAATTGCACGTGAACCAGGAAAAGTCACTTCTAACTCCAGAACACATACCTTGTGAAGACACAAAGTTAGTTCCAACAATTTTTCCAATGCTAACGCCCAATTTCCGATATAAATCTCCTCAAGCATGGAGAAAATAAGGAGGTAGTTGATGGGCTCAACCACAAGCTTATCCAGATACTCCAAGACGGTAGACTCATATTTCACCAGAACGGGGCATGAGTATTGGTCAGACTAACACCTTCAGGTAGGTTGGTCTGAGTTTGATTTGACGATAGCCCAATTCAAATCAAAGGATTTAGAGGTTAGCATATCCAAAGAGGAGATACCACCTCGCTTCAACACGGACAGACTAGACATCCCATTGAGAAGGAATTATATCAGATAGAGCTTTTGTCTTTCAACTCTCCCATTTGTTTAAGCTCAACCGAATAATTCTGGACATCTAGCACGATTTTCTTGGAGAAGGGAGTTGTTCAGAGAACCAGCTTACTCATAAGCCAACATCACGGTTAGGTGACAACCTGGCGATACTTCTGGAAAGACCTCCAGAATACCACGATCCACATATAGGATATCACGATATACCGGTGGATCTTGAGTTCAAGAGAGGATCAGGCCTTTCAAGGCACAACGAGGTGGTCTTGGGAGCTTCGGCACGAACCTAGCTCTTTGACCGAGAAAGTACACCTGAACAAACAGACTTGGTAGCATAGTTGAACTCAACTTAGTGATCGGCTAACCAATCGTACTAAGAGGGGCAATGAATGTCCTGAGATTTCGGCGCAGTAAGAACTGCTGAGAATCTCCGATAGTTACATTATTACTTACGTCGCATCATCCTCGAGTAACAAGTTACTTGGAAGACGGGGAGCAACAAGTGTAAAAGCATCACTTCATCAAGAGGATCATGATACTTAGTTCGATACCCTGATATCAAAGAGTGTGACACTCTAAGGTGGAGCAGAACCAAAAGCTAGACAAGCCCCTTATTCCGCAGATTACAATAGTCTGACCTGGTCCGAGAAATGGACAAGGTACTGGAGTTTGTTTCTTCTATCGAGACGAAGTGGAAAGTCTTGACGGATCGAGAGAGTGACTTGCGTCGGAACATACCAACGCATGATAAAACTTGACTATCAACTGACCGACAAAGGTCGGAAATCAGATCAGAGTAAGAAACATGCTCAGGAGAAAATCCTAAGATGTTGAAGACGCACCGGTTATTACTCAGTTGTGATAACCATGCCCCAAAAGGAAGAGATACAGCAGAATCAAACAAAAATGTAGCAAGATTATTGTTGATTAGTAGCTCACCCTTAAGGACGCCGGAATCTTCTTCAGCTTCTTCAGCAGAGACGTGGTTTAGGCGACGACGCACAATAGGTCCAGCCTTGCCAGCTGGAGTGGCAGGGGCTCGTGCAGGATTTCCCGTGATAGGTGCCTTCTGAGGGCACTCCCTGCAGTAGTGACCAGCCTGTCCACAGGTGTAGCAGATGAGTCCAGGTGGAGCAGGTAGCTGAGGACGATACCCACTTCTGCTGGGGCACTCCCTAGAGTAGTGACAAGTCTGACCACAGGTGTAGCAGATAAGTCCAGGTGGAGCAGGTAGCTGAGGACGATAACCACCTCCGCTTGACCCAGGTGTCGAAGTAGTGGGGCGCGTGGTGGCGTGCTGAGCAATCTTCTCCTGGGCATCCTTTACTGCCCCCACTATGAACTCCATAAAACAATCAGCCGGGAAATGGTCATCTCCTTCGCATAGGTAGCAGGTGGCGCTAGCGGTTGGGCACTTGCCGAGTGGATGCTTGTTGCAACAATGCGGGCAACTGCCGGGGCATTGACTCGCCTGATGTCCACCCCTTCTGCACTGACTACATGCCTTTCCTTGTGGTAGTCCCCACTTTCCGGGGTAATTAAGGGGGCACTTCCGGTACGGATGTCCACGCTCCTTACAAGTGTAACACCTGAGTTTGCCTCTAGCTTCCTTGGGCAAAACTTGAGACGTATGGGATTTCTCCCGATCAAAGGGTGTCGAGTGGGTCCCTGGGGTGGCTTCGATTTGGTAGAGCGGAGGACGTTGTGCCATTCTGTAGATTTGACAAGGACGCAGTTAGTATCCACCTCGGTATGGTTGAGACCTTAGCATTAGCGCACCCAAGTACTCAGACTAGGGACGATAATACTTGGTACAACAATTGACAAGGAATCAACAAGATAGAACTTGGGTCAAAGATCAGCATCATGTGCTACTATTGAGAGTTAAGAAATCACAACTTAACACACTCCAGTTGACACAATCCGGGACCTTATGTTCAAGTCCGTGGGTTAAAACCCAAAGAAAGGATCAAATGATTATACTTCGTCGAAACATCTGAGTTGATTTCGGATGGCAACGCAGCGGGAGCAACTGGACACAGAACACTAATGGTCGAACCCAACCCCGTTTCTAATCATTTTGAAGTAACATACGAGGAGTAAAACCTTTAAATCAAATCGAGGTAAGATTGCTCCGAGATTAGAAGGTAACCAGATAAGGAGTAAAAAGAATCCTAAGATGGTTTTCACAACTCATTTTTAGGTTAAAAATATTTTCACAAACACTAGACTCAACATCAACCAGTAGAAGGATTTCCTACAGGCAGTACTGCTCTGATACCAACTTGTGGCGCCCCGACCTGACTGCTATACAGTGATACTGTGTCTCCGGTTATCCGATACCAGCAGGCACACTATCAAAGCATAATAGAGAGATCAAGGCTTGTGGAACAACTGGCACATCACAGACTCTACGACACAAATCATATAGTCCAACTCTTATAATAGAGAAAGATAGCAAATGACAACCAGAGGTCACAGACCCAACATTACAACAAGCGGAAGCAAATTAGGTTGTTCTAAACAACAAGAACCAATTATGGCCTAAGAGGCCTACAAATAAACATCCAGCGCCAGCTGTTCCGGGATGTCCCAAGCTGCCACCTGGGAACCCCAGACTACTCGTCGACGTCCACAAAGAACCCACCTTCGAGGTCGGTGAAGTCCTCTTCTGAAAATAAGCAAACGACGTTGAGTTCGACGAACTCGCAAGATTAAGAGCTAATATATGCTCGATGATTGGCTTCCAAGGTTTTATGGCTGTTTTGCATAAAGCTGATTTTATTTTAAAAGACATAACTCAAAGGCATCGACTAATCAGAATATTTTCAAAAGAGGTAAGGAGTAACTCTTTCTTTCATCACCTTACTCATCATCAACCATCATCCATCGTAGTACCTATTCATCAAAGGCACCTCCCCGAATCACCCTCGAGGAAGCTCACCTTTCAATCTTGAGTGGTACCTCTAGTACCCAGTTTTTAATCATTCCGTCATAGTTATTCTATGATCTTACCTTCACTTCCCAAGTCGTCCATAACCGCGGACACGGCCTTTCGAAAAGATTTAACCCTGCAGGGGTGTACAAAGTGGAAGTCCCCGGAGTCCCGAGGAGCCCCAGCTCCTTCGCCACGCGTACCGTCCGGCCCATTGCCTGGCCTTTAGCTCTCTTCCTGGGAGAGCCGGCTGGGTGGGAGCGGTGTCGACTTCTCCCTCGTTAAGGACTTTCCAGGATCATCAGTGGCGGTAGGACTGCCAGTGCCCTTAGCACCCGCCCCACGGCCACTCATTTTCCTAATACCTCCATCCTCATCTCAGTTCATCCCACCATCATCACGCACGCGCAAATGGAAGCCCGAACTAGAGGACCCTGGCTAGCCCCGCTCGAGTTATTTAGTCTATGAGGGTTCCTGCACTGCGAATGCATAGGCCTCACGCATGGTTGCACGCTCAGTCTTGGTTCAAGAGGTATAGAACTCGCACCTAGGCGGCGAGAACGAGACAAAACACCACAACCACAGTGGCCTCTCATCCCCACCTTTAAGCATTTTATTATCCATCACCACAATTTCCTCCACCATCAACCATTCATCTCATCACCTGTTTCCACCACAAACCATCCATCGTATAGCTATGCAATTTACTAAGCATGGCTAAGCATCAACATAGCATAGTAAGTAACCCAGGCCACAAAACCATCTATTATATAATTAAAACACAGGACAACCAATGGTTAAGATTAGCTGGACAAAATCAAATAAAGACCAACGCCGAGATTAGCACTTCGTACTTTTCGGCCGGTAGCAGTGCTAACCAAAGAATACAGTGTCCTTCTTCTTCACGTCTACAAACTAGCCCATCAGGGTGTTACAAAAGGAAAGGAAAAGCAAAACCTTCCTCCATGGGAGAGATCGTATCGGCATCTTAATTCTACAGATATATGCAATCATCGCATCAAGGACGGGGACGGAACAGACATGGAACCAGGCGATCTGCCGTCTCGGCTGGCAGCAGACGGGCCATCGGCGAGGAGCACTCGACTGGCTGCTTCGCTTTGCTCTGTCGTCGCCGACAAGGTGTCAGCGGTCAGCCACGCCGACGAGATGGAGAGCCGCACTCTCCCGTCCAATACTCACAGGACGCAGCGGAAAGAAGGCCGTACGTTGGCCTACATCACTCATCATGCATCGGCTCCAGGATTGGTTTCTGCGCGGTCCAGATCACCGGATCGGAAAGTCCATGCATAAAGCTACAGCCCAGCTACGATAGGAACGGGATGATCTAACACCGGCAAGGTTGGTACATGCTCACGCTGGAGAAGCAGGATGCAAGCATAAAGCATGGCCTGGCTTACGATCTTCTAAGTTTTCTTAACTATCAGCTTTTCGTGTACAAATGTTTACGCGTCTGCACTCTGCAGGATATGCACATTGAAGTGAACACTGGCAAATTGATGCAGTTCGCTCATTGAAATTGTTGTTCTACAGTACAGGAATTCATAGATTTATTTAATGGATACAAAAAAACAACGTCCACGTACTGACGTACATGCACTCTTTGAAGCTGATTGTGATGCGTTGCAGGCTTTAAGTAAAGCTAGCTTCATGGGTGTCATCTTCTCTTCAGATTAACCTGGTAATTGGTCAAGAACCCACACCTGCAGCGGTACCCCTAACACTTCCTGTACTCTGATTATGCTCCAGATTTACTGTACATGAATCTATACATGTGCCCTAATCACAGATGTTCGTGACCCGCAATAGGTTTGGATTCGTTGTTTTGCTGATGTTTGACAACTATACATATTTGTCTTACACGTTCTAGATTGTGTTGTTAAAATATTTTGTCTTCATCTGCATTGTATGAGTTGAATTTGGAAAAATATACATAGATCGATTCATTACGTGAGCTCTCTCCTGATATGGTTGAAGCTCCAGATCATTAATGCAGGAATTAGTGGAGTGATCAGGAGAGATTGGACAATCAAGAAAAGATTCGTAGTATGTTCTTTTTTAATCTGCATATCTTCATGAACTTGACATAAATCTTGAAAGGATCAGCCATGGAAATACTACTGTTCCACCTTTTTTGGTTCCAAGTATATATCAGTTTATGATTTTTGTAAAGCGAGTTTACCAAGTACTTTTATTCAGGGCAGAAATTAAAGTTTTCTGGTATATATTACGGATGCTAATGGCCAACACTAACTGATTTTTTCTTCTAGGGAGTATTTAAACAAAAGAATACATATGTATTTGGTTTCACTACTTCGATAGGAAGTTCGATATCTGCATGCGTAATTCAAAGTTAAGGATGCAGTGAACGGCAGGGCGCCATGTGAGTAGGAAGGGAGCGCGATTCCAAATTGAGCTCAAGGTAAACCCTATGCTGTTTTGTTAGAAGAAGCAGATCCAGCGACTCTGTCTATTTGGACTGGGCACTCAGCGGATTTTTTGAACTGACACCATAGAAACCTTCTTTTTTCCCGTAATGCTTAGAGGCCAGGGACCCAAATCGAAGGCATGCCGAGCGGAGGCACCTGCCTAGCGGAGACCCGGTGTCTCCGGTGACCACAAGACGGAGCACACACACATGAAGGAGCTTCGTGGTTCCGATGCTTCGGGTGGTCCAGGATGCAGCATCGGCCGATCGGACATTTTTAGATTCATTGATCGCCGTTCTACAACGATTAAATCTTCACCGAGGCTACGGGTGAGACACTATATTGTGCCAGCTCCATGGTACAATCCAGTACGCCAAGGAAATTGTTTTTTAAATTTTAATGAATATATAGGGTCAAATAACTAGGTTGTCTTACTCTTCAAGTGATTAGTGCTACTTGCTATGTCATCAATAATTAAATTGCAGTGCGGTCAATGAAATATGTTACTGGAGACTGCATGAATATTTGTACGATACACTGAATGTTGGATTTGATTTTTTTTCTCAGGATGTTAACGAAAGCCATGAACGAATCATAAGAAGTGGAAGAGAGAAAAGTAAAAGCTAGGAGAAGAGAGAGGGCTACAAATTGTGACCACAATTGCATTGAACTTTGTTGTCATTTACAAGTATGTGTGCTCAACAACTACATTTAATACTCCCTCCGTCCAATAATAACTGTCTCAAGTTTACCAAAAAATGACTGTATCTAGACATGAAACATCCACATTTTGGCAAACTTGAGACATTTATTATTGAACGGAGGGAGTACAAAAAATCACAATGGTAAAATAATGTTTTGCCAACTTTTGTTGTGCGTAGTCCTCCATGTCCAGTTTGTAATTTTTCAATTTGTGTTGCCCTCGATTGCATTCAGGAAGAGCATTTATGTTTATTAATCACTAAAGTGTCGATTTTATGTAAAATAAGACATGCACATGTTGACTAGAATTATTTATTTTAAACATGGGTTATATGTAGTTCATATATTGTAAATAAAAGTTTCTACATGAAAATAATAATTCAAAAGAAAGAGATATATAAAGGTAGATAGATACTGAAATTCACTTTGGCTCCTGAGCTCATGTACTCCTGATTTATTAAACAAAATTTTAAAACCAGAAAACCATGTTAAAAAATTCTGAAAAATTTGGACGCGAACGCATACCCATGTCCAACATACGTGCCAAGTTTCGTGGCGCAATGACATTTGATATGCCCAGTGCAAAAAGGACAAACCCACTGACGAATCCAATTTCAAAAACATACTTTTTCGTAGCACTGATTTTGTTATTTTTTCACAGAATGGCTCACCTGACATTTCATCACGAAACTTTGCACGTATTTACAAAACATGTATATGTTTGTCACCTAAAAATTCAGAATTTTTGGACATGTTTACTATTTTTAAAATTTCGTTTAGTATAACAAGAGCATATGAAGTCGGGAGCCAAAACGCCTCTCCCGGATAAATAGATATACAAATAGATGGATATAAGGAAATACAGGGCGAGAAGCGCCTTCATGAAAAAGCTTCTGCCGAAACATAAGATGAACATTTTTTCATGGACATATTAAAGAAACAATATTTTATATTATTTTAACTAATTATAATACAGGAAAATATCTTATCATTATAATTTTTGAATGTGTTAGATAATCCACAAACCAGATGAAGGACAAAAGGTAAGTCTAGCCGTGCAAATGCGCGGGCCAACCTGCTAGTTCTATGGATAATAGGAGGGAAAACAGGTATTGGCATCGGAAACTTAATGCAACTATAGGATACTCTAATCCAATAGAATTGACATTTGGAACCGCATGCAATATTATATTGGAGAAAATACTTGCGAAAAATAGGATAAGATATGCTCAGAGTGGGGGATTACGCTTGCCTTGTTGATATGAAAGGTAGTAAGAACCGTCGAAGAATTGTGGTTGCACCTCAACTCCTCGATCTACCGAAGCACAAACAACACCGGAAGGAAACAACATAAATACACGAATACAAGTAGGTGCAATGCACACTCATGATGATATGACACTTTAAAGCAACTAAGAGATCCTAGACATGATCATCAAGTTAAATGAGCATCCCAAATAATTAGGCATTATTTGTTCTACCCTCATATTTATCTTAGCTATTCTAATACTACTAAAAGTACATTACTGTAATTGTAAACACGTATGCATGATGAGGATGATTCTAGATAGTTCACAAATTTCTGAGCATTTTAGTATACCACATTTAATTTTTGGATCAAAAATTAATAAGTTATGAATTTTCCAGGAACAATTTATTTTCTGCCATTTTCATAAAGTACAGGAAAACAGTCATTTAAAAATATTTATTTGAACATGAATTGATGTCAAGACATGGGGTTTGTTCTCCTGGTAATTTAGAGACCAAAATTATATTTTTGTGACCCATAGTTAACAAGGTATTGCATTTTCTAAAACTCCTCTTTTATTTATGTCCCTCTGATAAGTTATTTTCAACAGCACAATAAAATAGTTACCCAAGTTTGAAAAAGAGAGGTGAAACAAGAAGATCTATTATATAATTAAAACACAGGACAACCAACGGTGAAGATTAGCCAGACATAATCAAGTCACAAACAACGGCCAAGATTTTCTTTTCGTAACGTCTGGCCGGTGTCGATTTCCATACGTGCATATACAGTGTCCATCTTCCCCACGTCTCCCACTTGAAATCGCATAAGGAAAGTCCATCTTCCCCACGTCTCCCTCTTGAAATCGTGGAAGGAAAGAACACCCATGTACATCAATAAATGATCCACGTACAGGACTCCCCATCGCACTGGAGTAGGAAAGGTCTCCCAGACCTCATGTACAATCCATCCAGAAATCGTCTAGCACAGTCGATCCATACATACGATCGCTCCACGGCATGGCCGGTCCGCTTCTCTTCCTGATGTCGCCCTCTCAGCCGCCACAAGACCACGACATACCTAGCCCCAATTCTCCCCTGCCTAACAAGGTTACCAAGCTGAATGCCATGGCGGCATGGGCTGCCTCCGATCGTCCACGACATCTTCGACGGTTGTTACGTAATCTGAACGTGGATGAATTCAAGTGCTCCATTACAGGTTCGTGGATTCCAACTTGCGTCTTCTACTGCCTTCGACGGTTGTTACGTAATCTGAACGTGGATGAATTCAAGTGATCCATTACAGGTTCGTGGATTCCAAATTGCGTCTTCTACTGCCGGCGATGATGAGGATCAGATCGATCAATGCTGTCGGCCGTGACGACGATTAGATCGATCAATTTTGCCGTCCATGAGATTCGTGGATTCCAACTTGCGTCTTCTACTGCTGGCGATGACGAGGATCAGATTGATCAATGCCGCCGGCCGTGATGACGATCAGATCGATCAATTTTGACGGCCATGACGACGATCAGATTGATACACGACATGGCGGCAGTGTCAGGGTTCTAGCCGTGAGACCGTGCTCACAGAAGGCGTCGCTCACGTACAGTGATGGGCTGATTGATCCTATCAGAGTGTGGCGTTCAGGCTGGAGGTTACGTCGGTGATCCATCGTGGTGTATCCAATGAAGCGGTGTTGATCGCTTGATGCCGGCAGCCATCACAAGCAAAGAAATAGCTGACTCACGTACAGATTATGGACATATGCATAAGCACGGAGGCGAGTTTGCTAGAAGAAGTTTTGCGGCCGGCCGGTGTGCCTTCCGATCTTGCCGACAAGCCGTTGGGCGTGCAGCATATGCATATGCACGGTAGATGTTGAATTGAATGGAATCACGTGTTCAAGAAAAATCAGTGTTCAACTCTAAGCGGAGAAATCGCTCTTATGTTCATCTTTCAGACTTTGGCGTCTGCTACTTCTGCAGTTCTGCTGAGACAAGCCGCAAGGGATCATCGCGTAGCTACCACCTGGGTCTGAGATGAGCTATCCGGTTAATGACCTGCTGATGTTGCAGTCCAGTCGCCCATGATTCATGCCGCGCTTACAGATTGGCCTCAGAAGACGAGGCGTTCTCCATCATCCATGCTAATTGATGCTACGAACTGCAACACTGTCGTATGCATGTCTTTCATGTTCTACATCCTGAATTTGTTGCCATAGATGATTGGACTCCTCGGTACATAGATGTTGCAGATCTTCAAGCTAAAGTATACTGTGGTTTATTAGTGGATCAATTAAACTTCAGTCTATGAATTGTGCTACATGAGAGTACAAAATACATGAGGAAACATCAAAGCGAGGTAATCTCCTTTCTCATCTCTAAATTTATACTGATGATGAAGTATAGGAAGCAGAAATATTGGTAGACGGACAGTTCTTTGCACTTGGAAGATCTGACTCTTACTCTTTAAGCACTATGAGATCGTTGAGTATATCTATAGAAGACCAGCTTTAGAATTATGTGTATTCTGATTCCTTAAGGACCTCATGGTTGCTGTTTTTAGCCAAATGAAATTAAACATCAAGCTGATTATCATAACTATTATGGTTGTACAAATATCTTATCAGCAGAGAAAATACATTATCCGGGTGATTACACAATTAAGATAATGATTTTGATTGTCAATTTTACCGACAGATCATATGGTGTTTCAATGAAATTTGAAGTTTCAGGACCACATTGATCAAAACTATGATTCTGGGAGTCTTGGGCATCATGATAGGCAAGATATATTGTTGTCATAGTTGTCATTTCTTTTAAGCACAGGGGATATTGTGCTGAGCGGCAACGGTGAAAATTGATGGTCTTAATAGGTAAGAAGTAGTAGTTCTTGAAATATTTTTTTGATTGCACATGCGATTGGTGAGGTAATCAGCTCAAGTAAGTTTTTGGTGTACCACGCATGTTCATCTTTCAGACTTTGGCGTCTGCTACTTCTGCAGTTCTGCTGAGACAAGCCGCAAGGGATCATCGCGTAGCTACCACCTGGGTCTGAGATGAGCTATCCGGTTAATGACCTGCTGATGTTGCAGTCCAGTCGCCCATGATTCATGCCGCGCTTACAGATTGGCCTCAGAAGACGAGGCGTTCTCCATCATCCATGCTAATTGATGCTACGAACTGCAACACTGTCGTATGCATGTCTTTCATGTTCTACATCCTGAATTTGTTGCCATAGATGATTGGACTCCTCGGTACATAGATGTTGCAGATCTTCAAGCTAAAGTATACTGTGGTTTATTAGTGGATCAATTAAACTTCAGTCTATGAATTGTGCTACATGAGAGTACAAAATACATGAGGAACACAGGACAACCAACGGTGAAGATTAGCCAGACATAATCAAGTCACAAACAACGGCCAAGATTTTCTTTTCGTAACGTCTGGCCGGTGTCGATTTCCATACGTGCATATACAGTGTCCATCTTCCCCACGTCTCCCACTTGAAATCGCATAAGGAAAGTCCATCTTCCCCACGTCTCCCTCTTGAAATCGTGGAAGGAAAGAACACCCATGTACATCAATAAATGATCCACGTACAGGACTCCCCATCGCACTGGAGTAGGAAAGGTCTCCCAGACCTCATGTACAATCCATCCAGAAATCGTCTAGCACAGTCGATCCATACATACGATCGCTCCACGGCATGGCCGGTCCGCTTCTCTTCCTGATGTCGCCCTCTCAGCCGCCACAAGACCACGACATACCTAGCCCCAATTCTCCCCTGCCTAACAAGGTTACCAAGCTGAATGCCATGGCGGCATGGGCTGCCTCCGATCGTCCACGACATCTTCGACGGTTGTTACGTAATCTGAACGTGGATGAATTCAAGTGCTCCATTACAGGTTCGTGGATTCCAACTTGCGTCTTCTACTGCCTTCGACGGTTGTTACGTAATCTGAACGTGGATGAATTCAAGTGATCCATTACAGGTTCGTGGATTCCAAATTGCGTCTTCTACTGCCGGCGATGATGAGGATCAGATCGATCAATGCTGTCGGCCGTGACGACGATTAGATCGATCAATTTTGCCGTCCATGAGATTCGTGGATTCCAACTTGCGTCTTCTACTGCTGGCGATGACGAGGATCAGATTGATCAATGCCGCCGGCCGTGATGACGATCAGATCGATCAATTTTGACGGCCATGACGACGATCAGATTGATACACGACATGGCGGCAGTGTCAGGGTTCTAGCCGTGAGACCGTGCTCACAGAAGGCGTCGCTCACGTACAGTGATGGGCTGATTGATCCTATCAGAGTGTGGCGTTCAGGCTGGAGGTTACGTCGGTGATCCATCGTGGTGTATCCAATGAAGCGGTGTTGATCGCTTGATGCCGGCAGCCATCACAAGCAAAGAAATAGCTGACTCACGTACAGATTATGGACATATGCATAAGCACGGAGGCGAGTTTGCTAGAAGAAGTTTTGCGGCCGGCCGGTGTGCCTTCCGATCTTGCCGACAAGCCGTTGGGCGTGCAGCATATGCATATGCACGGTAGATGTTGAATTGAATGGAATCACGTGTTCAAGAAAAATCAGTGTTCAACTCTAAGCGGAGAAATCGCTCTTATGTTCATCTTTCAGACTTTGGCGTCTGCTACTTCTGCAGTTCTGCTGAGACAAGCCGCAAGGGATCATCGCGTAGCTACCACCTGGGTCTGAGATGAGCTATCCGGTTAATGACCTGCTGATGTTGCAGTCCAGTCGCCCATGATTCATGCCGCGCTTACAGATTGGCCTCAGAAGACGAGGCGTTCTCCATCATCCATGCTAATTGATGCTACGAACTGCAACACTGTCGTATGCATGTCTTTCATGTTCTACATCCTGAATTTGTTGCCATAGATGATTGGACTCCTCGGTACATAGATGTTGCAGATCTTCAAGCTAAAGTATACTGTGGTTTATTAGTGGATCAATTAAACTTCAGTCTATGAATTGTGCTACATGAGAGTACAAAATACATGAGGAAACATCAAAGCGAGGTAATCTCCTTTCTCATCTCTAAATTTATACTGATGATGAAGTATAGGAAGCAGAAATATTGGTAGACGGACAGTTCTTTGCACTTGGAAGATCTGACTCTTACTCTTTAAGCACTATGAGATCGTTGAGTATATCTATAGAAGACCAGCTTTAGAATTATGTGTATTCTGATTCCTTAAGGACCTCATGGTTGCTGTTTTTAGCCAAATGAAATTAAACATCAAGCTGATTATCATAACTATTATGGTTGTACAAATATCTTATCAGCAGAGAAAATACATTATCCGGGTGATTACACAATTAAGATAATGATTTTGATTGTCAATTTTACCGACAGATCATATGGTGTTTCAATGAAATTTGAAGTTTCAGGACCACATTGATCAAAACTATGATTCTGGGAGTCTTGGGCATCATGATAGGCAAGATATATTGTTGTCATAGTTGTCATTTCTTTTAAGCACAGGGGATATTGTGCTGAGCGGCAACGGTGAAAATTGATGGTCTTAATAGGTAAGAAGTAGTAGTTCTTGAAATATTTTTTTGATTGCACATGCGATTGGTGAGGTAATCAGCTCAAGTAAGTTTTTGGTGTACCACGCATGTTCATCTTTCAGACTTTGGCGTCTGCTACTTCTGCAGTTCTGCTGAGACAAGCCGCAAGGGATCATCGCGTAGCTACCACCTGGGTCTGAGATGAGCTATCCGGTTAATGACCTGCTGATGTTGCAGTCCAGTCGCCCATGATTCATGCCGCGCTTACAGATTGGCCTCAGAAGACGAGGCGTTCTCCATCATCCATGCTAATTGATGCTACGAACTGCAACACTGTCGTATGCATGTCTTTCATGTTCTACATCCTGAATTTGTTGCCATAGATGATTGGACTCCTCGGTACATAGATGTTGCAGATCTTCAAGCTAAAGTATACTGTGGTTTATTAGTGGATCAATTAAACTTCAGTCTATGAATTGTGCTACATGAGAGTACAAAATACATGAGGAAACATCAAAGCGAGGTAATCTCCTTTCTCATCTCTAAATTTATACTGATGATGAAGTATAGGAAGCAGAAATATTGGTAGACGGACAGTTCTTTGCACTTGGAAGATCTGACTCTTACTCTTTAAGCACTATGAGATCGTTGAGTATATCTATAGAAGACCAGCTTTAGAATTATGTGTATTCTGATTCCTTAAGGACCTCATGGTTGCTGTTTTTAGCCAAATGAAATTAAACATCAAGCTGATTATCATAACTATTATGGTTGTACAAATATCTTATCAGCAGAGAAAATACA
Organism: Poa pratensis; assembly: GCA_947311845.1. Taxonomy (NCBI): domain Eukaryota; kingdom Viridiplantae; phylum Streptophyta; class Magnoliopsida; order Poales; family Poaceae; genus Poa; species Poa pratensis. The sequence goes on from CAMZMU010000027.1 coordinate 345,637, forward strand.
TTATCCGGGTGATTACACAATTAAGATAATGATTTTGATTGTCAATTTTACCGACAGATCATATGGTGTTTCAATGAAATTTGAAGTTTCAGGACCACATTGATCAAAACTATGATTCTGGGAGTCTTGGGCATCATGATAGGCAAGATATATTGTTGTCATAGTTGTCATTTCTTTTAAGCACAGGGGATATTGTGCTGAGCGGCAACGGTGAAAATTGATGGTCTTAATAGGTAAGAAGTAGTAGTTCTTGAAATATTTTTTTGATTGCACATGCGATTGGTGAGGTAATCAGCTCAAGTAAGTTTTTGGTGTACCACGCAGGCTCAAGTATGCAGCTATTAGAGAAAATCCTCTTATTTGTATGTTTCTTTGTGCATCTCTACTGAAATATCACCATAATATTTTGTAATACGCTATTGATCATTTCACCCACCTAGAGACATGTGTAAGCTCTGGGCCAGCTGCTGCGGATATCGCGTGAAACAATAATCAATTCAGGATTTAGGCAAAGGCGTGCCACTGAAGAGATCGTTAAATGGTCATTTTGTGAAGAAATTGTAATTTAAAATTAATAGTTGGATTTATATATGCTTAACATTCTGTTATGTACCAATATTTATTTGTTGCTGATATATATTAACATGCATCGGTAGGACAATATACAAAACATGGTCAAAAATAATTAGGACATATTGTTTGAAGGAGCAAATGATGCTTGATCACTGGTGGAGTTCATCGAGGTTGGAAGTAGCACAAAAGTGGCAAACAAGAATTAATCTAAGACCACTCACAGGAGGTACACATGAAAGCCTTTAAGAACAATAGTCTGGTCTCCATAATGCGTGAATGTGTCTAACCTAGCTATTTTATTAGAAATGAGGAAGTACAACATATTTTTGGTTGCACAAGAAAAGTAGTAAGCAACGTACAGTGTTAAGTTTTCTATTAGGACGCTTCAATAAATATTACATCGTATCCAGTCGATACAATACACTGAGCCTTGGAAGGATGAACACGCTATATAATGTGTGAGAGACATGGATGCTGAATTTGTAAAGAAAAATGTGGGGGGTGTGACAGATAACATAGATACGCTGCGGAAGAGAAAACACTACGATATTACGAAGCTACTATAGCTGATGTGCATGATATGTATCCAGGTTAATGTATCCAGCTACTACAAAATCAATATTTATTAATGTTGCATGACATGGAAAAATCACTCAACCAGCACCGAGACTCATTTGATTGCTGGATTTTGAAACAATAAAAAATAATGGTGCAGCCAACTTCTGCATAAGAAAACTTCGAAGCCTAAACAATGATTTGGATGTATTCCGGTTTTCCATTTTTAACATGTACAAATATTATACGCCGTAGATTGGAATATAGAAGCAATTGGCAGCTCAATAAGCCGAGTATACAAATTCAATCATATATTTTCGTCGATTTTAAATAGTTATCTAATATAGTATCCAGAATAAAATTATACATTTGATATGAATATATCTTTGTTATATCAATGCTAGCCGCGCAATCGCGCGGGCCACACAGCTAGTTATTAAGTACTGCACAAATTCGGATTATCCGATTTATTTGAAATCAGAATATCCGAGTGCACTGTAGATTCAAAAATCGGCTAAGGACTGAGATGATACGCGTACTGATATAAATCGGATTATCCGCTTCTCCTCCAGCTCGGAATATCCGATGGGCACAACAGTCTCAAATATCGCTAAGGACCAAAACGATCGCGTACTGGAAATATTCGGATAATCCGACTAGTTTTAGAATCGGAAAATCCGAACTGACACAGCACGGCGACCGTGTACGCAACCTACGCGATGGACTACGGTGGTGCGAAGGAAATAGCGAGCTAGCAAGGGGAAAAGAGAGGTTCCGGGGACGGCATGCTCACCCTGGTGGCGTGGGTGTGCGCAGGAGGACTAGAGGCGGTCGACGGCGACGTATTTGTCCATGGCGGCGCTCGGTCGGCAGCGACGAAGTGGTGGACGGCGACGTCGATTCTGGGCTCCTTGGCTCGATTCCTCCGGCGGAGAGGTAGAGGACGTCGAGGCAGAGTGACTTGTGGTCTTCGTTTCGCTTTGGGATGCTTCAATCGACGGCGCCAAGCTCGGCATCCATGGCGGCCATGGTGAGCCCGTGGGGAAGGAGAAGAGGACAGGAATGGGGAGAGAAACTCCGGGAATGGGGGAGGAGCAGGTGGGGCTCGGTTGCTGCGCGTCTTTCTTGCAGGGGGAAGGGCTGTGGGGGCCCCGTGCGAGGTGCTCTGCACGCACGGCACGCATGGCGCCAGGGAGAAGAAGATGCTGTTGTTTCCCTTTTTCTGAAAACCCCCTGGAAGTTTTAAAAACATCACAAGCGGGTCCTTTTCTGCATTGTATAAAAATAACAGCAGGTGTAAAATAATTATTCGGGGCACTTAAACATTTCCAAAAATTGTGCAATTTTTTGCGGAATATCTTTATACCGATATGAAGTTCCCCTAATTTTTTCCAGATTATTTGAAAATCATCGGGTAGGAAAATAAAATAGAAATCGCTCACAGGCAATTTTAGTTACTCTCCTTCTATTTTATTTTGCAATTCCAAATAGTTTGTCAAAAATTAACTTTGGAACTTTTGAAACTTCCTTGACAATTATAATATGTCAAAGTAATTTTATTTTGCAAGTTTGAGTGCTTTCCTTGATTTGAGTTTTTGTTTAAACAAGTTTAGCATGTTGTTTTTAGTTGGTGCCCAAACCACTTGCTTATTTAGTTAGCAATTTAATTTGGATGCTATGATGCATGAAGGAATGCAAAAAGTGGAAATTTTATTCGGGTTTTTAGGTTCTCAACTTTGGGCTATTACAATTCTACCCTCCTTACAGGAATCTCGTCCCGAGATTCTAGAGTAGGAAAGAGGGAAAGGTTACGACAGTCTTCAACGGTCTTCTCGGTGTAGATCGATTCAGCGCATCCTGCAGATCTTCATCGGCTACATGTCAGGATCATAATCCCAGTACACCATAGGAAAGAGAGGAAACATCCCCGGAGGGATGGATCTGGATGAATCTACCACGATCAGGTACCTCCTAGTAGAACTTAGGATTAGACTTCAAGCATCCCTTGAATAGACAGTTAGGAGACACGAGCGTTTGACGGGAGATTGATAAGAGTTTTCAGTTGGTAGACAACTGTTTCCCAAAGATTCAGAATAAGAACTTTGCACAAGGCCTTAAGTTTCTGAATAAGAATGCTAAACAGGATTCCACAGCTGCAGAGGCAACTTCTACCAAACAGCTTGAGTAGAACTTTCCTCACGGAGGAGCATTTCGGATCACTGGAGAAGGATCGGAAAGCTAGACCGAGAAAACTTTAAAAACCCCGGGAAAGCTAGTATCAGGAAAAACTTCTTAATTTTCTAGACATCGGGAACCAGCTTCTTGAGGATCACCAACTATCGTTTCTGATTGAGATTTAGATCTGGTCAGGTGTAGAGATACTCCAGATTCGACATGGATGAATAGGGATTCTTTGCCAAGCATACCGACGGTTTACACTTGCTAGGACCCCAAGAGTTGGACTACAAGGTCTAACTCCAAAGGAGGAACGAGATTGCGGAACTCGCGGATTCGCAACTTGTCAGGAGACAGCTGCCCCAATTGAATATCTCGTAGCGAGACACGATTGAGTTCTTGATGGGAAACACCATAGAAGACAAAGAAGTTCTCAGACTTCCTCTCTTTCTGGGACAATTTAATCAGTGACTTGGATGCATAGATGAAATTCTCCTCGGATGGAGGTAACAACATACCATCCCGAGAATATTCTACACATGCATGATCAAATTGAGATGATTTCGGGGAACCAGACAATTCACTCAGATCCACGGCGACATCTTTCAGCAATTGCACGTGAACCAGGAAAAGTCACTTCTAACTCCAGAACACATACCTTGTGAAGACACAAAGTTAGTTCCAACAATTTTTCCAATGCTAACGCCCAATTTCCGATATAAATCTCCTCAAGCATGGAGAAAATAAGGAGGTAGTTGATGGGCTCAACCACAAGCTTATCCAGATACTCCAAGACGGTAGACTCATATTTCACCAGAACGGGGCATGAGTATTGGTCAGACTAACACCTTCAGGTAGGTTGGTCTGAGTTTGATTTGATGATAGCCCAATTCAAATCAAAGGATTTAGAGGTTAGCATATCCAAAGAGGAGATACCACCTCGCTTCAACACGGACAGACTAGACATCCCATTGAGAAGGAATTATATCAGATAGAGCTTTTGTCTTTCAACTCTCCCATTTGTTTAAGCTCAACCGAATAATTCTGGACATCTAGCACGATTTTCTTGGAGAAGGGAGTTGTTCAGAGAACCAGCTTACTCATAAGCCAACATCACGGTTAGGTGACAACCTGGCGATACTTCTGGAAAGACCTCCAGAATACCACGATCCACATATAGGATATCACGATATACCGGTGGATCTTGAGTTCAAGAGAGGATCAGGCCTTTCAAGGCACAACGAGGTGGTCTTGGGAGCTTCGGCACGAACCTAGCTCTTTGACCGAGAAAGTACACCTGAACAAACAGACTTGGTAGCATAGTTGAAGTCAACTTAGTGATCGGCTAACCAATCGTACTAAGAGGGGCAATGAATGTCCTGAGATTTCGGCGCAGTAAGAACTGCTGAGAATCTCCGATAGTTACATTATTACTTACGTCGCATCATCCTCGAGTAACAAGTTACTTGGAAGACGGGGAGCAACAAGTGTAAAAGCATCACTTCATCAAGAGGATCATGATACTTAGTTCGATACCCTGATATCAAAGAGTGTGACACTCTAAGGTGGAGCAGAACCAAAAGCTAGACAAGCCCCTTATTCCGCAGATTACAATAGTCTGACCTGGTCTGAGAAATGGACAAGGTACTGGAGTTTGTTTCTTCTATCGAGACGAAGTGGAAAGTCTTGACGGATCGAGAGAGTGACTTGCGTCGGAACATACCAACGCATGATAAAACTTGACTATCAACTGACCGACAAAGGTCGGAAATCAGATCAGAGTAAGAAACATGCTCAGGAGAAAATCCTAAGATGTTGAAGACGCACCGGTTATTACTCAGTTGTGATAACCATGCCCCAAAAGGAAGAGATACAGCAGAATCAAACAAAAATGTAGCAAGATTATTGTTGATTAGTAGCTCACCCTTAAGGACGCCGGAATCTTCTTCAGCTTCTTCAGCAGAGACGTGGTTTAGGCGACGACGCACAATAGGTCCAGCCTTGCCAGCTGGAGTGGCAGGGGCTCGTGCAGGATTTCCCGTGATAGGTGCCTTCTGAGGGCACTCCCTGCAGTAGTGACCAGCCTGTCCACAGGTGTAGCAGATGAGTCCAGGTGGAGCAGGTAGCTGAGGACGATACCCACTTCTGCTGGGGCACTCCCTAGAGTAGTGACAAGTCTGACCACAGGTGTAGCAGATAAGTCCAGGTGGAGCAGGTAGCTGAGGACGATAACCACCTCCGCTTGACCCAGGTGTCGAAGTAGTGGGGCGCGTGGTGGCGTGCTGAGCAATCTTCTCCTGGGCATCCTTTACTGCCCCCACTATGAACTCCATAAAACAATCAGCCGGGAAATGGTCATCTCCTTCGCATAGGTAGCAGGTGGCGCTAGCGGTTGGGCACTTGCCGAGTGGATGCTTGTTGCAACAATGCGGGCAACTGCCGGGGCATTGACTCGCCTGATGTCCACCCCTTCTGCACTGACTACATGCCTTTCCTTGTGGTAGTCCCCACTTTCCGGGGTAATTAAGGGGGCACTTCCGGTACGGATGTCCACGCTCCTTACAAGTGTAACACCTGAGTTTGCCTCTAGCTTCCTTGGGCAAAACTTGAGACGTATGGGATTTCTCCCGATCAAAGGGTGTCGAGTGGGTCCCTGGGGTGGCTTCGATTTGGTAGAGCGGAGGACGTTGTGCCATTCTGTAGATTTGACAAGGACGCAGTTAGTATCCACCTCGGTATGGTTGAGACATTAGCATTAGCGCACCCAAGTACTCAGACTAGGGACGATAATACTTGGTACAACAATTGACAAGGAATCAACAAGATAGAACTTGGGTCAAAGATCAGCATCATGTGCTACTATTGAGAGTTAAGAAATCACAACTTAACACACTCCAGTTGACACAATCCGGGACCTTATGTTCAAGTCCGTGGGTTAAAACCCAAAGAAAGGATCAAATGATTATACTTCGTCGAAACATCTGAGTTGATTTCGGATGGCAACGCAGCGGGAGCAACTGGACACAGAACACTAATGGTCGAACCCAACCCCGTTTCTAATCATTTTGAAGTAACATACGAGGAGTAAAACCTTTAAATCAAATCGAGGTAAGATTGCTCCGAGATTAGAAGGTAACCAGATAAGGAGTAAAAAGAATCCTAAGATGGTTTTCACAACTCATTTTTAGGTTAAAAATATTTTCACAAACACTAGACTCAACATCAACCAGTAGAAGGATTTCCTACAGGCAGTACTGCTCTGATACCAACTTGTGGCGCCCCGACCTGACTGCTATACAGTGATACTGTGTCTCCGGTTATCCGATACCAGCAGGCACACTATCAAAGCATAATAGAGAGATCAAGGCTTGTGGAACAACTGGCACATCACAGACTCTACGACACAAATCATATAGTCCAACTCTTATAATAGAGAAAGATAGCAAATGACAACCAGAGGTCACAGACCCAACATTACAACAAGCGGAAGCAAATTAGGTTGTTCTAAACAACAAGAACCAAATTATGGCCTAAGAGGCCTACAAATAAACATCCAGCGCCAGCTGTTCCGGGATGTCCCAAGCTGCCACCTGGGAACCCCAGACTACTCGTCGACGTCCACAAAGAACCCACCTTCGAGGTCGGTGAAGTCCTCTTCTGAAAATAAGCAAACGACGTTGAGTTCGACGAACTCGCAAGATTAAGAGCTAATATATGCTCGATGATTGGCTTCCAAGGTTTTATGGCTGTTTTGCATAAAGCTGATTTTATTTTAAAAGACATAACTCAAAGGCATCGACTAATCAGAATATTTTCAAAAGAGGTAAGGAGTAACTCTTTCTTTCATCACCTTACTCATCATCAACCATCATCCATCGTAGTACCTGTTCATCAAAGGCACCTCCCCGAATCACCCTCGAGGAAGCTCACCTTTCAATCTTGAGTGGTACCTCTAGTACCCAGTTTTTAATCATTCCGTCATAGTTATTCTATGATCTTACCTTCACTTCCCAAGTCGTCCATAACCGCGGACACGGCCTTTCGAAAAGATTTAACCCTGCAGGGGTGTACAAAGTGGAAGTCCCCGGAGTCCCGAGGAGCCCCAGCTCCTTCGCCACGCGTACCGTCCGGCCCATTGCCTGGCCTTTAGCTCTCTTCCTGGGAGAGCCGGCTGGGTGGGAGCGGTGTCGACTTCTCCCTCGTTAAGGACTTTCCAGGATCATCAGTGGCGGCAGGACTGCCAGTGCCCTTAGCACCCGCCCCACGGCCACTCATTTTCCTAATACCTCCATCCTCATCTCAGTTCATCCCACCATCATCACGCACGCGCAAATGGAAGCCCGAACTAGAGGACCCTGGCTAGCCCCGCTCGAGTTATTTAGTCTATGAGGGTTCCTGCACTGCGAATGCATAGGCCTCACGCATGGTTGCACGCTCAGTCTTGGTTCAAGAGGTATAGAACTCGCACCTAGGCGGCGAGAACGAGACAAAACACCACAACCACAGTGGCCTCTCATCCCCACCTTTAAGCATTTTATTATCCATCACCACAATTTCCTCCACCATCAACCATTCATCTCATCACCTGTTTCCACCACAAACCATCCATCGTATAGCTATGCAATTTACTAAGCATGGCTAAGCATCAACATAGCATAGTAAGTAACCCAGGCCACAAAACCATTCTATGGATAATAGGAGGGAAAACAGGTATTGGCATCGGAAACTTAATGCAACTATAGGATACTCTAATCCAATAGAATTGACATTTGGAACCGCATGCAATATTATATGGAGAAAATACTTGCGAAAAATAGGATAAGATATGCTCAGAGTGGGGGATTACGCTTGCCTTGTTGATATGAAAGGTAGTAAGAACCGTCGAAGAATTGTGGTTGCACCTCAACTCCTCGATCTACCGAAGCACAAACAACACCGGAAGGAAACAACATAAATACACGAATACAAGTAGGTGCAATGCACACTCATGATGATATGACACTTTAAAGCAACTAAGAGATCCTAGACATGATCATCAAGTTAAATGAGCGTCCCAAATAATTAGGCATTATTTGGTCTACCCTCATATTTATCTTAGCTATTCTAATACTACTAAAAGTACATTACTGTAATTGTAAACACGTATGCATGATGAGGATGATTCTAGATAGTTCACAAATTTCTGAGCATTTTAGTATACCACATTTAATTTTTGGATCAAAAATTAATAAGTTATGAATTTTCCAGGAACAATTTATTTTCTGCCATTTTCATAAAGTACAGGAAAACAGTCATTTAAAAATATTTATTTGAACATGAATTGATGTCAAGACATGGGGTTTGTTCTCCTGGTAATTTAGAGACCAAAATTATATTTTTGTGACCCATAGTTAACAAGGTATTGCATTTTCTAAAACTCCTCTTTTATTTATGTCCCTCTGATAAGTTATTTTCAACAGCACAATAAAATAGTTACCCAAGTTTGAAAAAGAGAGGTGAAACAAGAAGATTATTAAGTACTGCACAAATTCGGATTATCCGATTTATTTGAAATCGGAATATCCGAGTGCACTGTAGATTCAAAAATCGGCTAAGGACTGAGATGATACGCGTACTGATATAAATCGGATTATCCGCTTCTCCTCCAGCTCGGAATATCCGATGGGCACAACAGTCTCAAATATCGCTAAGGACCAAAACGATCGCGTACTGGAAATATTCGGATAATCCGACTAGTTTTAGAATCGGAAAATCCGAACTGACACAGCACGGCGACCGTGTACGCAACCTACGCGATGGACTACGGTGGTGCGAAGGAAATAGCGAGCTAGCAAGGGGAAAAGAGAGGTTCCGGGGACGGCATGCTCACCCTGGTGGCGTGGGTGTGCGCAGGAGGACTAGAGGCGGTCGACGGCGACGTATTTGTCCGGCGGCGCTCGGTCGGCAGCGACGAAGTGGTGGACGGCGACGTCGATTCTGGGCTCCTTGGCTCGATTCCTCCGGCGGAGAGGTAGAGGACGTCGAGGCAGAGCGACTTGTGGTCTTCGTTTCGCTTGGGATGCTTCAATCGACGGCGCCAAGCTCGGCGTCCATGGCGGCCATGGTGAGCCCGTGGGGAAGGAGAAGAGGACAGGAATGGGGAGAGAAACTCCGGGAATGGGGGAGGAGCAGGTGGGGCTCGGTTGCTGCGCGTCTTTCTTGCAGGGGGAAGGGCTGTGGGGGCCCCCGTGCGAGGTGCTCTGCACGCACGGCACGCATGGCGCCAGGGAGAAGAAGATGCTGTTGTTTCCCTTTTTCTGAAAACCCCCTGGAAGTTTTAAAAACATCACAAGCGGGTCCTTTTCTGCATTGTATAAAAATAACAGCAGGTGTAAAATAATTATTCGGGGCACTTAAACATTTCCAAAAATTGTGCAATTTTTTGGGAATATCTTTATACCGATATGAAGTTCCCCTAATTTTTTCCAGATTATTTGAAAATCATCGGTAGGAAAATAAAATAGAAATCGCTCACAGGCAATTTTAGTTACTCTCCTTCTATTTTATTTTGCAATTCCAAATAGTTTGTCAAAAATTAACTTTGGAACTTTTGAAACTTCCTTGACAATTATAATATGTCAAAGTAATTTTATTTTGCAAGTTTGAGTGCTTTCCTTGATTTGAGTTTTTGTTTAAACAAGTTTAGCATGTTGTTTTTAGTTGGTGCCCAAACCACTTGCTTATTTAGTTAGCAATTTAATTTGGATGCTATGATGCATGAAGGAATGCAAAAAGTGGAAATTTTATTCGGGTTTTTAGGTTCTCAACTTTGGGCTATTACAATTCTACCCTCCTTACAGGAATCTCGTCCCGAGATTCTAGAGTAGGAAAGAGGGAAAGGTTACGACAGTCTTCAACGGTCTTCTCGGTGTAGATCGATTCAGCGCATCCTGCAGATCTTCATCGGCTACATGTCAGGATCATAATCCCAGTACACCATAGGAAAGAGAGGAAACATCCCCGGAGGGATGGATCTGGATGAATCTACCACGATCAGGTACCTCCTAGTAGAACTTAGGATTAGACTTCAAGCATCCCTTGAATAGACAGTTAGGAGACACGAGCGTTTGACGGGAGATTGATAAGAGTTTTCAGTTGGTAGACAACTGTTTCCCAAAGATTCAGAATAAGAACTTTGCACAAGGCCTTAAGTTTCTGAATAAGAATGTTAAACAGGATTCCACAGCTGCAGAGGCAACTTCTACCAAACAGCTTGAGTAGAACTTTCCTCACGGAGGAGCATTTCGGATCACTGGAGAAGGATCGGAAAGCTAGACCGAGAAAACTTTAAAAACCCCGGGAAAGCTAGTATCAGGAAAAACTTCTTAATTTTCTAGACATCGGGAACCAGCTTCTTGAGGATCACCAACTATCGTTTCTGATTGAGATTTAGATCTGGTCAGGTGTAGAGATACTCCAGATTCGACATGGATGAATAGGGATCTTTGCCAAGCATACCGACGGTTTACACTTGCTAGGACCCCAAGAGTTGGACTACAAGGTCTAACTCCAAAGGAGGAACGAGATTGCGGAACTCGCGGATTCGCAACTTGTCAGGAGACAGCTGCCCCAATTGAATATCTCGTAGCGAGACACGATTGAGTTCTTGATGGGAAACACCATAGAAGACAAAGAAGTTCTCAGACTTCCTCTCTTTCTGGGACAATTTAATCAGTGACTTGGATGCATAGATGAAATTCTCCTCGGATGGAGGTAACAACATACCATCCCGAGAATATTCTACACATGCATGATCGAATTGAGATGATTTCGGGGAACCAGACAATTCACTCAGATCCACGGCGACATCTTTCAGCAATTGCACGTGAACCAGGAAAAGTCACTTCTAACTCCAGAACACATACCTTGTGAAGACACAAAGTTAGTTCCAACAATTTTTCCAATGCTAACGCCCAATTTCCGATATAAATCTCCTCAAGCATGGAGAAAATAAGGAGGTAGTTGATGGGCTCAACCACAAGCTTATCCAGATACTCCAAGACGGTAGACTCATATTTCACCAGAACGGGGCATGAGTATTGGTCAGACTAACACCTTCAGGTAGGTTGGTCTGAGTTTGATTTGACGATAGCCCAATTCAAATCAAAGGATTTAGAGGTTAGCATATCCAAAGAGGAGATACCACCTCGCTTCAACACGGACAGACTAGACATCCCATTGAGAAGGAATTATATCAGATAGAGCTTTTGTCTTTCAACTCTCCCATTTGTTTAAGCTCAACCGAATAATTCTGGACATCTAGCACGATTTTCTTGGAGAAGGGAGTTGTTCAGAGAACCAGCTTACTCATAAGCCAACATCACGGTTAGGTGACAACCTGGCGATACTTCTGGAAAGACCTCCAGAATACCACGATCCACATATAGGATATCACGATATACCGGTGGATCTTGAGTTCAAGAGAGGATCAGGCCTTTCAAGGCACAACGAGGTGGTCTTGGGAGCTTCGGCACGAACCTAGCTCTTTGACCGAGAAAGTACACCTGAACAAACAGACTTGGTAGCATAGTTGAACTCAACTTAGTGATCGGCTAACCAATCGTACTAAGAGGGGCAATGAATGTCCTGAGATTTCGGCGCAGTAAGAACTGCTGAGAATCTCCGATAGTTACATTATTACTTACGTCGCATCATCCTCGAGTAACAAGTTACTTGGAAGACGGGGAGCAACAAGTGTAAAAGCATCACTTCATCAAGAGGATCATGATACTTAGTTCGATACCCTGATATCAAAGAGTGTGACACTCTAAGGTGGAGCAGAACCAAAAGCTAGACAAGCCCCTTATTCCGCAGATTACAATAGTCTGACCTGGTCTGAGAAATGGACAAGGTACTGGAGTTTGTTTCTTCTATCGAGACGAAGTGGAAAGTCTTGACGGATCGAGAGAGTGACTTGCGTCGGAACATACCAACGCATGATAAAACTTGACTATCAACTGACCGACAAAGGTCGGAAATCAGATCAGAGTAAGAAACATGCTCAGGAGAAAATCCTAAGATGTTGAAGACGCACCGGTTATTACTCAGTTGTGATAACCATGCCCCAAAAGGAAGAGATACAGCAGAATCAAACAAAAATGTAGCAAGATTATTGTTGATTAGTAGCTCACCCTTAAGGACGCCGGAATCTTCTTCAGCTTCTTCAGCAGAGACGTGGTTTAGGCGACGACGCACAATAGGTCCAGCCTTGCCAGCTGGAGTGGCAGGGGCTCGTGCAGGATTTCCCGTGATAGGTGCCTTCTGAGGGCACTCCCTGCAGTAGTGACCAGCCTGTCCACAGGTGTAGCAGATGAGTCCAGGTGGAGCAGGTAGCTGAGGACGATACCCACTTCTGCTGGGGCACTCCCTAGAGTAGTGACAAGTCTGACCACAGGTGTAGCAGATAAGTCCAGGTGGAGCAGGTAGCTGAGGACGATAACCACCTCCGCTTGACCCAGGTGTCGAAGTAGTGGGGCGCGTGGTGGCGTGCTGAGCAATCTTCTCCTGGGCATCCTTTACTGCCCCCACTATGAACTCCATAAAACAATCAGCCGGGAAATGGTCATCTCCTTCGCATAGGTAGCAGGTGGCGCTAGCGGTTGGGCACTTGCCGAGTGGATGCTTGTTGCAACAATGCGGGCAACTGCCGGGGCATTGACTCGCCTGATGTCCACCCCTTCTGCACTGACTACATGCCTTTCCTTGTGGTAGTCCCCACTTTCCGGGGTAATTAAGGGGGCACTTCCGGTACGGATGTCCACGCTCCTTACAAGTGTAACACCTGAGTTTGCCTCTAGCTTCCTTGGGCAAAACTTGAGACGTATGGGATTTCTCCCGATCAAAGGGTGTCGAGTGGGTCCCTGGGGTGGCTTCGATTTGGTAGAGCGGAGGACGTTGTGCCATTCTGTAGATTTGACAAGGACGCAGTTAGTATCCACCTCGGTATGGTTGAGACATTAGCATTAGCGCACCCAAGTACTCAGACTAGGGACGATAATACTTGGTACAACAATTGACAAGGAATCAACAAGATAGAACTTGGGTCAAAGATCAGCATCATGTGCTACTATTGAGAGTTAAGAAATCACAACTTAACACACTCCAGTTGACACAATCCGGGACCTTATGTTCAAGTCCGTGGGTTAAAACCCAAAGAAAGGATCAAATGATTATACTTGTCGAAACATCTGAGTTGATTTCGGATGGCAACGCAGCGGGAGCAACTGGACACAGAACACTAATGGTCGAACCCAACCCCGTTTCTAATCATTTTGAAGTAACATACGAGGAGTAAAACCTTTAAATCAAATCGAGGTAAGATTGCTCCGAGATTAGAAGGTAACCAGATAAGGAGTAAAAAGAATCCTAAGATGGTTTTCACAACTCATTTTTAGGTTAAAAATATTTTCACAAACACTAGACTCAACATCAACCAGTAGAAGGATTTCCTACAGGCAGTACTGCTCTGATACCAACTTGTGGCGCCCCGACCTGACTGCTATACAGTGATACTGTGTCTCCGGTTATCCGATACCAGCAGGCACACTATCAAAGCATAATAGAGAGATCAAGGCTTGTGGAACAACTGGCACATCACAGACTCTACGACACAAATCATATAGTCCAACTCTTATAATAGAGAAAGATAGCAAATGACAACCAGAGGTCACAGACCCAACATTACAACAAGCGGAAGCAAATTAGGTTGTTCTAAACAACAAGAACCAAATTATGGCCTAAGAGGCCTACAAATAAACATCCAGCGCCAGCTGTTCCGGGATGTCCCAAGCTGCCACCTGGGAACCCCAGACTACTCGTCGACGTCCACAAAGAACCCACCTTCGAGGTCGGTGAAGTCCTCTTCTGAAAATAAGCAAACGACGTTGAGTTCGACGAACTCGCAAGATTAAGAGCTAATATATGCTCGATGATTGGCTTCCAAGGTTTTATGGCTGTTTTGCATAAAGCTGATTTTATTTTAAAAGACATAACTCAAAGGCATCGACTAATCAGAATATTTTCAAAAGAGGTAAGGAGTAACTCTTTCTTTCATCACCTTACTCATCATCAACCATCATCCATCGTAGTACCTGTTCATCAAAGGCACCTCCCCGAATCACCCTCGAGGAAGCTCACCTTTCAATCTTGAGTGGTACCTCTAGTACCCAGTTTTTAATCATTCCGTCATAGTTATTCTATGATCTTACCTTCACTTCCCAAGTCGTCCATAACCGCGGACACGGCCTTTCGAAAAGATTTACCCTGCAGGGGTGTACAAAGTGGAAGTCCCCGGAGTCCCGAGGGCCCCAGCTCCTTCGCCACGCGTACCGTCCGGCCCATTGCCTGGCCTTTAGCTCTCTTCCTGGGAGAGCCGGCTGGGTGGGAGCGGTGTCGACTTCTCCCTCGTTAAGGACTTTCCAGGATCATCAGTGGCGGCAGGACTGCCAGTGCCCTTAGCACCCGCCCCACGGCCACTCATTTTCCTAATACCTCCATCCTCATCTCAGTTCATCCCACCATCATCACGCACGCGCAAATGGAAGCCCGAACTAGAGGACCCTGGCTAGCCCCGCTCGAGTTATTTAGTCTATGAGGGTTCCTGCACTGCGAATGCATAGGCCTCACGCATGGTTGCACGCTCAGTCTTGGTTCAAGAGGTATAGAACTCGCACCTAGGCGGCGAGAACGAGACAAAACACCACAACCACAGTGGCCTCTCATCCCCACCTTTAAGCATTTTATTATCCATCACCACAATTTCCTCCACCATCAACCATTCATCTCATCACCTGTTTCCACCACAAACCATCCATCGTATAGCTATGCAATTTACTAAGCATGGCTAAGCATCAACATAGCATAGTAAGTAACCCAGGCCACAAAACCATTCTATGGATAATAGGAGGGAAAACAGGTATTGGCATCGGAAACTTAATGCAACTATAGGATACTCTAATCCAATAGAATTGACATTTGGAACCGCATGCAATATTATAGTGGAGAAAATACTTGCGAAAAATAGGATAAGATATGCTCAGAGGGGGGATTACGCTTGCCTTGTTGATATGAAAGGTAGTAAGAACCGTCGAAGAATTGTGGTTGCACCTCAACTCCTCGATCTACCGAAGCACAAACAACACCGGAAGGAAACAACATAAATACACGAATACAAGTAGGTGCAATGCACACTCATGATGATATGACACTTTAAAGCAACTAAGAGATCCTAGACATGATCATCAAGTTAAATGAGCGTCCCAAATAATTAGGCATTATTTGGTCTACCCTCATATTTATCTTAGCTATTCTAATACTACTAAAAGTACATTACTGTAATTGTAAACACGTATGCATGATGAGGATGATTCTAGATAGTTCACAAATTTCTGAGCATTTTAGTATACCACATTTAATTTTTGGATCAAAAATTAATAAGTTATGAATTTTCCAGGAACAATTTATTTTCTGCCATTTTCATAAAGTACAGGAAAACAGTCATTTAAAAATATTTATTTGAACATGAATTGATGTCAAGACATGGGGTTTGTTCTCCTGGTAATTTAGAGACCAAAATTATATTTTTGTGACCCATAGTTAACAAGGTATTGCATTTTCTAAAACTCCTCTTTTATTTATGTCCCTCTGATAAGTTATTTTCAACAGCACAATAAAATAGTTACCCAAGTTTGAAAAAGAGAGGTGAAACAAGAAGATTATTAAGTACTGCACAAATTCGGATTATCCGATTTATTTGAAATCGGAATATCCGAGTGCACTGTAGATTCAAAAATCGGCTAAGGACTGAGATGATACGCGTACTGATATAAATCGGATTATCCGCTTCTCCTCCAGCTCGGAATATCCGATGGGCACAACAGTCTCAAATATCGCTAAGGACCAAAACGATCGCGTACTGGAAATATTCGGATAATCCGACTAGTTTTAGAATCGGAAAATCCGAACTGACACAGCACGGCGACCGTGTACGCAACCTACGCGATGGACTACGGTGGTGCGACGGAAATAGCGAGCTAGCAAGGGGAAAAGAGAGGTTCCGGGGACGGCGTGCTCACCCTGGTGGCGTGGGTGTGCACGGGAGGACCGGAGGCGGTCGACGGCGACGTATTTGTCCGCGGCGGCGCTCGGTCGGCAGCGACGAAGTGGTGGATAGCGACGTCGATTCTGGGCTCCTTGGCTCGATTCCTCCGGCGGAGAGGTAGAGGACGTCGAGGCAGAGCAACTTGTGGTCTTCGTTTCGCCTGGGCATGCTTCAATCGATGGCGCAAAGCTCGGCGTCCATGGCGGCCATGGTGAGCCCGTGGGGAAGGAGAAGAGGAGAGGAATGGGGAGAGAAACTCCGGGAATGGGGGAGGAGCAGGTGGGGCTCGGTTGCTGCGCGTCTTTCTTGCAGGGGAAGGGCTGTGGGGGCCCCCGTGCGAGGTACTCTGCACGCACGGCACGCATGGCGCCAGGGAGAAAAGATGCTGTTGTTTCCCTTTTTCTGAAAACCCCCTGGAAGTTTTAAAAACATCACAAGCGGGTCCTTTTCTGCATTGTATAAAAATAACAGCAGGTGTAAAACAATTATTCGGGGCACTTAAACATTTCCAAAAATTGTGCAAATTTTTGGGGAATATCTTTATACTGATATGAAGTTCCCCTATTTTTTCCAGATTATTTGAAAATCATTTGGTAGGAAAATAAAATAGAAATCGCTCACAGGCAATTTTGAGTTACTCTCCTTCTATTTTATTTTGCAATTCCAAATAGTTTGTCAAAAATTAACTTTGGAACTTTTGAAACTTCCTTGACAATTATAATATGTCAAAGTAATTTTATTTTGCAAGTTTGAGTGCTTTCCTTGATTTGAGTTTTTGTTTAAACAAGTTTAGCATGTTGTTTTTAGTTGGTGCCCAAACCACTTGCTTATTTAGTTAGCAATTTAATTTGGATGCTATGATGCATGAAGGAATGCAAAAAGTGGAAATTTTATTCGGGTTTTTAGGTTCTCAACTTTGGGCTGTTACACCCGTGGGCCCCACGTCGTCTACCCCTTTGACCGGCATCGAAAGAGGCTTGACCAATGGACCTGAAGGAGAAGATTGTGTGAGCGTGGAGATCATAGGCTTCAAGGTTGCCATCCGTTGGTGATAAAGGTCAAGTGAAGTCGATTTCTAAGAGACGCTTCGCCATATTGGTTCACGACACAAGATCAAGTGTCTTATGAAAAACGAGATTTGCCTGCTACTTTTATTGCGTTTACGATGTAGGGAATTCTACATGTCCGTGTTACAAAGGTGCAGCCACACCTCTCCGTTTTAGTTATTTTCTCTATTGCTCTTTCCCAAGAATTCCACTTTCTGCTAGTTAGTTCTCAGGGTTATCTTTCCAATAAAATTAGTTTCATCTATATCGGAGGTTCCTTGCAAAAGTTATCCAAATTCTTGACCAGGGAGGTCATATCTGGGAAAACATGAAAGTTAGGTATAACGGTCTACGAAACGATAAAAAATTGATCAAGGCATAGAAAAGGTACTTATTGATGACTTTATGTGCAAAATTTGATTTAAAATGAGTATTGTTGGGTTTGGGCGTGCATGAAAGTAAGTTCGTGTCACTGCGTAGAGAAAATGGCAAATAAGAGAATCGTGCGTAATGATCTACGGAGAAAACATCTTTTTGACATCATAGCATAAAAATCGAAGTTAACGGTGAGTTATTTGCAGTGTTTGCATCGAATTGTGTATTCTCACGGTTCTACGCAAATTCTCTATGACCAATAAGGTATTGGACTGTTTTGAGAAATTTCGAACACGAAATTTGTTTAATTTTTGTATTATAGGGTTTCAACCCAAATAATCTATTGTAGGTCATAGATTCTGATGCTTCCGCGCGCCATTTTTGGCCCGAAGCTCGACCCGTGGGCCCCACGTCATCTACCCCTTTGACCGGCATCGAAAGAGGCTTGACCAATGGACCTGAAGGAGAAGATTGTGTGAGCATAGAGATCATAGGCTTCAAGGTTGCCATCCGTTGGTGATAAAAGTCAAGTGAAGAAGTCGATTTCTAAGAGACGCTTCCCCATATTGGTTCACGAGACAAGATCAAGTGTCTTTTGAAAAACGAGATTTGCCTGCTACTTTTATTGCGTTTACGATGTAGGGAATTCTACATATCCATGTTACAAAGGTTCAGCCACACCTCTCCATTTTAGTTATTTTCTCTATTGCTCTTTTCCAAGAATTCCACTTTCTGCTGGTTAGTTCTCAGGGTTATCTTTCCAACAAAATTAGTTTCATCTCAATCGGAGTTTCCTTACAAAAGTTATCTAAATTCTTGACCGGGGAGGTCATATCTGCGAAAACACGAAAGTTAGATATAACGGTCTACGAAACGATAAAAAATCGATCAAGACATACAAAAGGTACTTATTGATGACTTTATGGGCAAAATTTGTGTTAAAATGAGTATTCTTGGGTTTGGGCGTGCATGAAAGTAAGTTTGGGTCACTTCGTACAGAAAATGGCAAGTAAGAGAATCGCGCGTAATGATCTACGGAGAAAACATCTTTTTGACATCATAGCATAAAAATCAAAGTTAACGGTGAGTTATGTGCAGTGTTTGCATCGAATTGTGTATTCTCTCGATTCTACGCAAATTCTCTATGACCAATAAGGTATTGGACTTTTTTGAGAAATTTCAAACACGAAATTTGTTTAATTTTTGTATTATAGGGTTTCAACCCAAAATAATCTATTGTAGGTCATAGATTCCAATGCTTCGGCACGCCATTTTTGGCCCAAAGCTCGACCCGTGGGCCCCACGTGGTCTACCCCTTTGACCGGCATCGAAAGAGGGTAGACCAATGGACCTGAAGGACAAGATTATGTGAGCGTAGAGATCATAGGCTTCAAGGTTGCCTTCCGTTGGTGATAAAGGTCAAGTGAAGAAGTCGATTTCTAAGAGACGCTTCCCCATATTGGTTCACAAGACAAGATCAAGTGTCTTTTGAAAAACGAGATTTGCCTGCTACTTTTATTGCGTTTACGATGTAGTGAATTCTACATGTCCGTGTTACAAAGGTTCAGCCACACCTCTCCGTTTTAGTTATTTTCTCTATTCCTCTTTTCCAAAAATTCCACTTTCTGCTGGTTAGTTCTCAGGGTTATCTTTCCAACAAAATTAGTTTCATCTCAATCGGAGTTTCCTTGAAAAAGTTATCTAAATTCTTGACCGGGGAGGTTATATCTAGGAAAACACGAAAGTTAGGTGTAACGGTCTACGAAACGATAAAAAATCGATCAAGGCATACAAAAGGTACTTATTGATGACTTTATGCGCAAAATTTGAGTTGAAATGAGTATTGTTGGGTTTGGGCGTGCATGAAAGTAAGTTTGTCTCACTTCATAGAGAAAATGGCAAATAAGAGAATCGTGCATAATGATCTACGGAGAAAACACCTTTTTGACATCATAGCATAAAAATCGAAGTTAACGGTGAGTTATGTGCAGTGTTTGCATCGAATTGTGTATTCTCTCGGTTCTATGCAAATTCTCTATGACCAATAAGGTATTGGACTATTTTGAGAAATTTCGAACACGAAATTTGTTTAATTTTTGTATTATAGGGTTTCAACCCAAATAATCTATTGTAGGTCATAGATTCTGATGCTTCCGCGCGCCATTTTTGGCCCAAAGCTTGACCCGTGGGCCCCACGTCATCTACCCCTTTGACCGGCATCGAAAGAGGCTTGACCAATGGACCTGAAGGAGAAGATTGTGTGAGCATAGAGATCATAGGCTTCAAGGTTGCCATCCGTTGGTGATAAAAGTCAAGTGAAGAAGTCGATTTCTAAGAGACGCTTCCCCATATTGGTTCACGAGACAAGATCAAGTGTCTTTTGAAAAACGAGATTTGCCTGCTACTTTTATTGCGTTTACGATGTAGGGAATTCTACATATCCATGTTACAAAGGTTCAGCCACACCTCTCCATTTTAGTTATTTTCTCTATTGCTCTTTTCCAAGAATTCCACTTTCTGCTGGTTAGTTCTCAGGGTTATCTTTCCAACAAAATTAGTTTCATCTCAATCGGAGTTTCCTTACAAAAGTTATCTAAATTCTTGACCGGGGAGGTCATATCTGCGAAAACACGAAAGTTAGATATAACGGTCTACGAAACGATAAAAAATCGATCAAGGCATACAAAAGGTACTTATTGATGACTTTTTGGGCAAAATTTGTGTTAAAATGAGTATTCTTGGGTTTGGGCGTGCATGAAAGTAAGTTTGGGTCACTTCGTACAGAAAATGGCAAGTACGAGAATCGCGCGTAGTGATCTACGGAGAAAACATCTTTTTGACATCATAGCATAAAAATCAAAGTTAACGGTGAGTTATGTGCAGTGTTTGCATCGAATTGTGTATTCTCTCGATTCTACGCAAATTCTCTATGACCAATAAGGATTGGACTTTTTGAGAAATTTCAAACACGAAATTTGTTTAATTTTTGTATTATAGGGTTTCAACCCAAATAATCTATTGTAGGTCATATATTCCAATGCTTCGGCACGCCATTTTTGGCCCAAAGCTCGACCCGTGGGCCCCACGTGGTCTACCCCTTTGACCGGCATCGAAAGAGGGTAGACCAATGGACCTGAAGGACAAGATTGTGTGAGCATAGAGATCATAGGCTTCAAGGTTGCCTTCCGTTGGTGATAAAGGTCAAGTGAAGAAGTCGATTTCTAAGAGACGCTTCCCCATATTGGTTCACAAGACAAGATCAAGTGTCTTTTGAAAAACGAGATTTGCCTGCTACTTTTATTGCGTTTACGATGTAGGGAATTCTACATGTCCGTGTTACAAAGGTTCAGCCACACCTCTCCGTTTTAGTTATTTTCTCTATTCCTCTTTTCCAAAAATTCCACTTTCTGCTGGTTAGTTCTCAGGGTTATCTTTCCAACAAAATTAGTTTCATCTCAATCGGAGTTTCCTTGAAAAAGTTATCTAAATTCTTGACCGGGGAGGTTATATCTAGGAAAACACGAAAGTTAGGTGTAACGGTCTACGAAACGATAAAAAATCGATCAAGGCATACAAAAGGTACTTATTGATGACTTTATGCGCAAAATTTGAGTTGAAATGAGTATTGTTGGGTTTGGGCGTGCATGAAAGTAAGTTTGTCTCACTTCGTAGAGAAAATGGCAAATAAGAGAATCGTGCATAATGATCTACGGAGAAAACACCTTTTTGACATCATAGCATAAAAATCGAAGTTAACGGTGAGTTATGTGCAGTGTTTGCATCGAATTGTGTATTCTCTCGGTTCTATGCAAATTCTCTATGACCAATAAGGTATTGGACTATTTTGAGAAATTTCGAACACGAAATTTGTTTAATTTTTGTATTATAGGGTTTCAACCCAAATAATCTATTGTAGGTCATAGATTCCGATGCTTCCGCGCGCCGTTTTTGGCCCAAAGCTCGACCCGTGGGCCCCACGTCGTCTACCCCTTTGACCGGCATCGAAAGAGGCTTGACCAATGGATCTGAAGGAGAAGATTGTGTGAGCATAGAGATCATAGGCTTCAAGGTTGCCATCCGTTGGTGATAAAGGTCAAGTGAAGAAGTCGATTTCTAAGAGACGCTTTCCCATATTGGTTCACGAAACAAGATCAAGTGTCTTTTGAAAAACGAGATTTGCCTGCTACTTTTATTGCGTTTACGATGTAGGGAATTCTACATCCATGTTACAAAGGTTCAGCCACACCTCTCTGTTTTAATTATTTTCTCTATTGCTCTTTTCCAAGAATTCCACTTTCTGCTGGTTAGTTCTCATGGTTATCTTTCCAACAAAATTAGTTTCATCTCAATCGGAGTTTCCTTAAAAAAGTTATCTAAATTCTTGAGCGGGGAGGTCATATCTAGGAAAACACGAAAGTTAGGTGTAACGGTCTACGAAACGATAAAAATCGATCAAGGCATACAAAAGGTACTTATTGATGACTTTATGCGCAAAATTTGAGTTGAAATGAGTATTGTTGGGTTTGGCCGTGCATGAAAGTAAGTTTGTCTCACTTCGTAGAGAAAATGGCAAATAAGAGAATCGTGCGTAATGATCTACGGAGAAAACATCTTTTTGACATCATAGCATAAAAATCGAAGTTAATGGTGAGTTATGTGCAGTGTTTGCATCGAATTGTGTATTCTCTCGGTTCTACGCAAATTCTCTATGACCAATAAGGTATTGGACTTTTTGAGAAATTTCAAACACGAAATTTGTTTAATTTTTGTATTATAGGGTTTCAACCCAAAATAATCTATTGTAGGTCATAGATTCCAATGCTTCGGCGCGCCATTTTTGGCCCAAAGCTCGACCCGTGGGCCCCACGTCGTCTACCCCTTTGACCGGCATCGAAAGAGGGTTGACCAATGGACCTGAAGGAGAAGATTGTGTGAGCGCAGAGATCATAGGCTTCAAGGTTGCCTTTCGTTAGTGATAAAGGTCAAGTGAAGAAGTCGATTTATAAGAGACGCTTCCCCATATTGGTTCACGAGACAAGATCAAGTGTCTTTTGAAAAACGAGATTTGCCTGCTACTTTTATTGCGTTTACGATGTAGGGAATTCTACATGTCCGTGTTACAAAGGTTCAGCCACACCTCTCTGTTTTAGTTATTTTCTCTACTGCTCTTTTCCAAGAATTCCACTTTCTGCTGGTTAGTTCTCAGCGTTATCTTTCCAACAAAATTAGTTTCATCTCAATCAGAGTTTTCTTGAAAAAGTTATCTAAATTCTTGACCGGTGTTGACACTGATTTTGTCTTTAGATGTAATATGATATGATAAAATGATTTAATAACGAAATAAATTTTAGAAAATAGGATTTGCCTCATGATAAATAGGGATAAATTGTTCGACACATAAATCATCGACAATAATTAATATCTTCATGAAAAATAAAACCATCGATAGATTACCAAATACTCGCTATCGTTGGCGACCCTCGATTTTTATAATAGTTACAAATTCAACCGGCAAATAAATATCGGCCGGTCGGTTCAAACACTTGTCGTCGAGACGATATTAAATAAGTCGCGTTATATGCGCAAAAGATTGCATTAAAAGAAAATTCCAAAGGAGTTAATATTGGTTAACCGTTTGGATTTCACGCCATACACATCGCCGGAAAATATATCACATGCATGGTCTCATATACCAGCTACGTGCATGCATTTTTTTTAGATAAAGAGTATATATTAATATCGCGATGATACCAATTACACCTAGCCTCTGCAACAACGCGTGCCCTAGCGGCCCCACGGATGCACACAGCTCAGAATAAAAAGAAGAATTACGAAAAAAAGTCCCGCTACAGTAATCTATTCATTGTTACAGCAGACCTAACCCCACCAAAACAGTACCAGAAGTCCAGCTACTCCAAAAGCGACGCCTCCAAGAAGGGAACAGTGCTCAAGCGCCATCGTCGCCCTGATCATAGATCATAGGCTTTCACCCCGAAGACAGTCCACACTCGCAAAAACAATGCCTTCACCAAGACAATTGCCAGGCACAACCAATTAAGGCCAGACCTTGGGTTTTCACCCTGAAAGTTTAGACTCTGAACTTCTCCTGTGCTGTCGCCCCCTCTTGCCATTGCTGTTATTCCAAGTTACGAATCACCTAGCCAATCCCTCATCCCACCAGGACTGGAACCACCATTGCAAGTCCTCAAATCTCGGCTTCCTTGCCATTCTCCGCACTCTGACTTCATCATAAAACAAAAGACAAATCCATGATGGCAACAGACTGCAGAGCTTCACAACGCTACCTTTGAAACCAAACGGTCAGAAAAAACATGGCTGCGCGCGACCGAATCCCACCCGATCCGTCAATCTCCAGGCTAGTTTGCCCAATGGAGTTCGCCGGCGGAGCCTTCCGAAACTCGACAATCCGGCCGATACAATGAAGAACTGCATCAAGTAAATCTTTGTCTTCGTGTTAGAAAGATCCAGGACTGCCACTTTATTCGATCCGAGCCGACGAGACTGGCCGGTGTGGATCCAGTCCGCCGCCGCCTGACCGGCCGCCGGCACCGCCACGGTGCCAAGAAACCGGCATCACCAGGCGTCCCGGCGCCACCTGCCCGCCACAGGCTTCAGCCACCGGCACGCACGAGCCCAGATGGACCGTGAAGCCCGTAGATCGACCGGAGCAGCAGGGGCATCTCCTCCCCGCAAGGCCGTGCGCCTCCGTCGTGGGCAGCGCCGGGATGCACGCCGGCGGGAACAACGGCACCGCGCCGCCGAACCGCCTCGAAATCCACGGGCCGCCGCCGCCGGGAGACCCGCCACCAACGCGTGCAGGAGAGAGCCCCGCCGCCGCCGTTCCGGGCCTTGCCCGCGGAGACCCTGGCGGCGGCGGGGAGAGGGAGCTCGAGTGTGGAGGACGCCCGCACCGCCGGCTGGAGGCGCCGCCCGAGCCGCCTAGGTTAGGCGACGCGGGGCCAGATGCGTTCTCGCCTCACGTGCATGCATGTAGCATGCATGGATTAAGCGGCGAGATTACCGACTAGTTAACCACCAAGCCCATGGCCCACGCTGCATGCGTTCAGTCAAAGCCCACGCGAACATAATAATCAGTCAACCTGCTTCGGCCCTCTTCGACCGATCAAGAGAATGAAATATCTGTACACAGATCAAGTCGTACGCCAAGGAAACTTGATCCCCAATTATCCAACCGGCCACGATACCCACGATTTTGCCCACGATCAGCCGAACGTGCGCGCGCTCCATCTGGCGGACGTCTTCGCCGGCCGCCTATATAAAGAGCAGTACACATCGCTGCTCAGGCGAACGACGAACCCCGAATCGAAAATCATCACGAATCATTCGCCCACCAGTCCATCGCTGTCCATCGCTTTCTCGCCGCGCTGCTCATCTGCATACACGCTGCCGGTCTCTCGTCGTCGACGTCGCTAGTTGTCAGCTGCTCAACAATCACGCTGTTAAGCGCTGGTTGTTTAGTATCTGCCGGCCGGCTGTTCGACATACGCGAGTGCATACGCTGCAACCCGATCGATTACGTCGTCGTTTCGTTCGTCCTCGCCGCCAAGGTGAGAAAAGGAGGCCAAAGCTATACTCTTTCTCCTTCGTTCTTAATCATGCCGTCACAATGATCGATTAGCATGCTCAAACCAATTCATTCCTTGTTTGGTCTGCATGGTGACTCCGGTCCCATGATGATACAAATTAAGGATACTTATAGAAATCAACTAATTAATTTGCTCCTTGTTTGTTCTGCATGGTAACTCCGGTTCTATAATGATACAAATTAAGGATAAACATAAAGATCAAACCTCATATTGTTTAGGTCTCATAAATCCTACCTGATAGAAATTAGGATATGTTCTATATTATGTTCATGCCATGTTCAAATAAAACTTGTTCCTTGTTTGGTCTGCATGGTGACTCCGGTCTCATGGTGATACAAATTAAGGATATAAATAGAAATCAAACCTCATATTGTTTGTGCCTCACAAAATCCTGGTCTATAGGAATTAGGATATATTTTGCACCATAATGCGTTCATGCCATGTCCAATTAAAACTTGTTCCTTGTTTGGTCTGCATGGCGACTCCGGTCCCATGATGATACAAATTAAGGATACAAATATAAACCAAACTAATTAATTTGCTCCTTGTTTGGTCTGCATGATGACTCCGGTCCCATGATGATACAAATCAAGGATATAATTGAGTTAGAAGAAAACTCCATATTGTTTTGGGTCTCATAAATCCCATCTTAGTAGAAATTACAATATGATTTCTGCATCTAGAATAAGTCACGGTTCCATGTTGTAATGCTAGTCATGAAGAAATAAAAGAGGCCATATATGATATTGTCCCACATATCTAGCTGACAATCTGGATTAGTATACGGTCCAGATTTGGTTAAAAGAAAACTCAAATGCATACGGCCACTAGCACCATGTACCCTGATTGACGCATGACCAATTCAAATAATGTTTGCATGTCATATTTGCCTAGTTAGCAACCATGAATAATTATAGGGTCTGCTTGAATACTAAATGCATGCGGCCGTGTGTCTAATCAAAATATTCTTTTACACATGCACCCTGATTAGATATCACCAGGTATATACGCATGTGAAACTTGATCAAAGCAAAGCAAATCTGCATCTCATGCATACATTGGCTTAATCTGAAATTAGTCAACCTTAACTAGGCCTACCGTACTCTAGTTAGTTGTCATGCTCCGTTGCATATGACTAGTACATCATGAACACGGCAATCAAAATACGCATGCAGGATAATTACTCCATGCACTGTTTAGTCCCATATAGCTAAACTGAGTTGAATTTGCAAATCTGATATATACTCTTGGTCAATTCCGTTATGACACGGATGAAGTAAAACTGCGTCAAATATGCTGATATAATCATGTCGCTAGTTTCTCATATAAAACTAGTGTATTAATATAAGTGTTGGAATCATAGTACACCATTAAACCCCATGGGATTATGCTCATGTCCTGTACTCCATATAAGTGTAGACATATATAAATTGAACATGACTCAAAATATAATTGCATGTAGGCAATAAACCCACATGTCATATGATAATATCACATATAGATTAATATCAAACCATGCATTCCTGTCATATAGTGTGCGCATATACATAATTAAATGATAACCAGGATCATAGCCTGTCTTGCACTAAGCATAACGTAGTGCATCTTCCATATATAGATTAAAACTGAACCATGCATTCCATTCATATAGGTAAATGCATCTACTAAATTAAATGATAGATAGGATCATGCCCTATGTCTCCTGCACCAAATATAACATAGTGCACCCCATCATCATATTCTCATATAGCGTGCCCATTTTGTGGCTAAACAGATTGATATGTGCATGCGCATATAAATCACATGCATGATAAACTTGGCTCATGAAACGAGCTATGCATATGCTACACACATGCTTGTTAAACCGGCAGGTTGACCATTAAAATATACACTACGTATTACAGAAACTCAAATGGTTAGTTGGCTAGGTGAAATAACTCAGGCATGTATGTGCTATATATAATTAGGACATCGTCATATGATCCATATTATGCTACCCATAGTTTAGCATAGACATACTTAATGGCTCTCCGAATACGCCGACGTCGACGACAGCGAGGAGGACTTCATTTTCTACATTTTGTAGTTTTCTTTTCTACACTTTGTAGTGATCGTATGTTGTAATCCTATGTAATAGTTATGTTGGAATTCTTAATCAGGGATTTTCTCTCCGGAGATGTAATTAACAGATCTTTTATATATATGTAAGAGTTCTGGAAATAAAGTACCTGCAATCTTTGATATATTTACTCATTTATGCATTTACGCATTTAAATTATACTATCTGTCTCTATGACGTGGACGCGTACGTATTATCTTTGCGATCACCCCATTTTCCCGTCATCAGATTCTGGCACGCCCGGTGGGACTTATTCCTCCCCTCATCTTCGAATTCCAACATAGACTGCAATATATGACTTCATAAAATAAACATGTCAAAAAAAAATATATATATACATGTACGCAAGAAAGCTAATATATGGTTTTCTTCATTTATATGAAGGTATGGAAGGACAAGTTCAGCAGTTCGTCACTGTCCGTTTCGGTGACCTTTGGGTTGATGTGCCGCTCACTCCACTCGTGACTTATGTGAGCGAGAGATGGAAAACTACAGCTGCGTCACCCACTCAAGCAAAGAAAGAAGAAGAAGAAGTCACTTCGGCAGCCAATGATGGATTTATTCCCGTGCTGTCTAAGTCAGCAAAGAGGAGGATGAGAGCTGCAGCAGCGAAAAGATCAAAAGCTGCCGCACAAGACCAGTACGTGAGGGTGCACAAGGCTGCTCCATCTAGTTCAGTTCCTCCTGGTTTTGCAAAGGCAGCGGATGTTCAGCCTCCAAGCCAGCAAGCTCCACTGAAATTCCAAGGCACGACTCTTGAGGAGTGGCCTGTTCTTGCAAAGAGAGCAGCTCCACTAAAGACAGCTACGCCAGCACGGTCTGTTTCAGCTCCAGTTACTCCAACTAGGCGGGAACCAGTTTTCTCGTCTTCGTCGACCAGAGTCGCGGTGCCGCTCAGAAGGGTGGAGCTCATAATGCTTCTGCGGCAGATAAAGGCAAAGCTATCATGTGGAGGAGACGGAATCTCCTCGGCCAAGAGGACAACTTCGGGTAGATGCACCCGAGTTCTTCCCCACATATGCAGAACCAAACGGCAAACACTCGCTTGTATATAAGGGAGTGTGCCTTACTTCTCATGACCCGAAAATGGTCATGTAGATCCAACCTCGGCATTTCAAACCCTCTGTCAGAAGAAAACCCATTACACGAGAGTCCTCTGAAGGTTCGTGTGATCCGGTGATGCATCAGCGACGCCAAAGAAGTGCTCGACGTGCCTGGGTTGAACTTCCTGCTGCAGTTGATCATGGTGCGGCAAGCCAACATCGTGCACATGTAAGCAAGTCTGTCAAGGGTAGATGGAAGAACACTCGTCCAAAAATGCGGGTGCAACATCATGATGAGTCGTATGTTATCAAATGCATATGTCAAACACTAAGGTCAAACTTGCCCGGGGCATCCGCATCTCAAAATGATGAGGGTGGCGCCATCATGCGGCAAGCAGAGGCTTTGGCTAGACGTCCTGAGTATGAAGAGTTCATTCAGCAACATCCTGAACGCCAAGAGTATGTAAACCAAGCTGCTCGTGTCCGTTCAAGACGGGCGACACTCAAGGAAAGAGAGCTAGCAGTACGAGCAAGATCTGGTTCAAGCAGAGTACAGGAGACGGAACCCTCTTCATCAGTTCATGACAACAAAGCTAAAGTGAACAAGTGGTTATCAGATCCATCAAACAAGGTGGCCACAAGCTTGGTTCCATGGCCCTCTCGTCGGAAGACAGAGTAGCTCATATGAAGTGTTCCAAGCAATGCCAGTTGGTGTGAGTAGAGCAGCAAACAGCGCCAGTGAAACGTCTTCTACATCAACACATTACAAGAGAAAGAAGGCACGCAAGACTGTCGTGGAAGGTCCTCGTCGTAGGACACGAGTTATAAAGGTTCAGACAATGAAGAACTGGGGTCAAGTTATGAAGGGTCTTATAATCCCCTGTCCGATAGTACCCTTGTCCTTCTGAGAATGAGCTAGAGGCTCACGTGGACCAGCCGTATAACCATGTTGCAGATCATACGGAGCAAGTCCTAGTTGCGAATGACACTCGTTCAGTCGAGGAGCAGTTATCCGAGCTTAGAAATATACTTCAACAAAAAGAAGATGAGCTTGTTGCCCTCCGAAATCAGAAGAGTAATGATCAAAACAAGGACAATGAAAGGAATGGTGAGGGTACTAGCAGCCAACAGGGAGGTGCTGCACTTAACCATGAGGCGATTCAAAGATGATTGCCGAAGGGTGAAGGCGCAGCTGATGCAAAATCATTACTCCATGCGGCCAGGTTATGAGAAGCCGTATCCACCAGATGTTGATCTCGTGCCTATCCAAGCAACTATCGGCAGCCAGCGTTCGGCAAGTTCACTGGAAGCGGATCTCCGCATGAGCACATAGCACACTTCCTTGCAGCCTGTCAAGACACAGCTCATAATGGGGCACTTCTGTTGAGACAGTTCATGCAAACATTGTCCGGACCTGCCTTCACTTGGTATAGTAAATTAGCGCCAAATTCCATCAAAACATGGGAGCAGATGCAGAATGCTTTCCTTGAGCGGTTTTATAGTACTCAAAGGGTAGTGGGTATTACAGAGCTGACTCAAACTGAACAAGGTATGAATGAGAAGGCAGCAGACTTCATAAATAGATGGAGAAATCTTAGTCTTCATTGTGCACAGCTGATTAGTGAGCCAGAAGCGGTGCGTATGTGCACAAATAATCTGCGGTCTGATGTGGCTGTACAGTTACAAGGAGTACGTCCTACATTTGAAGATCTAGCCTCCAAAACGACAGACATAGAGAATACATGCAGCTCATGGCTCGTCGAACAAAAACAACGTTCAACAGACCCGTAGAAAAAAGTATTCAGCGGGATCAGAAGCCACCAATGAACACAAGCAATGGAAACAACAGCGGTGAGTTCTCACTTTCAGTCAGGGAGGGCTGCGCCAAGGAACCAAGAACAAAGATTCACAAGTCGCTAGGAGGCCAACTCTCAGCGAGCGCCAAAATAGGGAGTATTCTTTTCCTGTACAAGAGATTGATGACCTTTTCAGAGGTCTAAAGGAGTTGAACCTCATAGAACTTCCTACTCCTAAAAGGCCAGATGAAGCCTCAAAATTCAATGATCCAAATTTCTGTCATTACCATCGCATTTTGGGTCATACACTCAAAGGTTGCTTTGTTGTGAAGAATATCATACAAAAAATGATTGATGAGGGGACTATTGATGCGGATCTCCTCAAAAGCATGACAAAGGGAAAGAAGATGGTGACAGCAAATGTCGCTACCCTGCAAGATGATTCGGTGAGTTGCGCATCTTCAAATATGAGAGCAACTTATGATGAATGATATTGATACCAGAATATGGTTTTTCTCCTATGATCATTCCAGGCCTTGCCAAAACGCAAGATCAGCATAAAGGAGAGGCTTACATACCCTGCAGCAATGGTGCATGGCCAAGCTTATGTGGTTCGCGAGGAGCGCAAGATTGGGGGCAGCAGCGGCCAAAACGCCGTGTACTACCCTCAGTGATGGAAGAAGCCCCTCCTCTGCGCTTCGCACCAAAGATATATCAACACACCACGAAGCGCAGGAAGGCCCCATGTGAAGAATTCAACGTTCTCACTATTGGTGTGTTTGAGGATGATGATGAGTCTCTATGTTTCCCTGAAGATGAACCATTAGAAGTCGATCAGGTTCAGCTTAGATCAGGTCGCCAACTAGTAGACCCTTATCCCCCACCTAGAAAGGAACCAAAAAAGCAAGGATGCAGTTCCAAATGAGTCGACTGACCCTGCATGTAGGGGCCAGTCAAGTATGATGTAATCGCACATTTGAAGAAAATACCAGCTATGCTTTCTGTGTATGATGCTTTGTGTCTTTCATCTGATATGCGTAAAGCTCTTGTCACGGCACTCACATTTCCAGAAGATTATAGAGTTGAAGTGTCCCAAACAGAGTTAGAAGAATCTGAAGTTCTGAATATGACATTCACGGATGAGGATATGTTGTTAGGCCCCAAGAAGCATAACAGACCTCTCCTCATGTTTGGTGAAATTGATGTATTGCCTGTAAACCGCATAATGATAGATGGTGGATCAGCAATAAACCTTCTACCACTACGTACACTAAGAAAGATTGGATATTCCAAAGGAGATTTGAACAAGTCTAATGTGGTTATACATGGCTTTAATCAATCAGGACAAGAGGCCATGGGAACCATCTCGTTGGTTTTGAAATTGGATACACTATCCACGTACGTGAAGTTTCACGTAATTGACGCAGCTACTTCATACAATGCATTGATTGGACGCCCATGGTTACATGAGAACCAAGTTGTGCCATCCACTTTACATCAGTGTATCAAATACGTAGATCAGACAGGAGAAGTCAGGATATTTGCCGATAAAAAGCCATTCACTATAGCTGAATCTTTCTATGCCGATGCAAAGTTCTACTTCGAGCCTGTTGACAAGGTGCACAAACCAAAATCTTTGATTGCGCCTGAGTCAAATTTTTGTAAAAAAGAGATCGCAGAATCCTCGTCAAAGAAAAAGACGTACCAGTATACCAAGTAGCCAAAGAAAGAAAGGCGACCCAATATTTCGTGTCATAGATAAATCATGTGACATGAAAGGTACTACTTTCCCTACACCTTTGCCTCCTTTGGTACAATATAGAATAAAACAATCTCGAAAGGGCCACGTGGTACAAGTGACAATGAAAATAAAATAAAAATGTAACACAAATATCTGTGTTTAACAAAGATGATGAATCCATACCTATTTCTTTGTACGATAACAAAGTCTTGTATGATGCAGCAGATGGGATATGACGTCGCCGCTGGTCCGTCTCTATGATGGACGAGGGCAGCTAGCACCATTTGAAAAGGCTTTATCGCAAGAACAACTTGAAGCTCTCCATGAAGACCAAGTTCTGAAAGAAAAGAAGCATGGTTTAGGATATGAAGTTTGTATGGCTTCGGCTGAATATATGGACATGACGGACGCATCTCCACAAATGGAAGATGGCAACCAATGTACCGTTGATGACTTGGAAGAAATAAATATTGGTACGACCGATGATCCTCGTCCGGTTTTTATTAGTAAACATTTGTCCGAAGAAAACAAACACAAATATGAATTCTTGTGTGCGAACAGAGATGTATTCGCTTGGACGTACGAGGAAATGCCTGGACTAGACCCCAAAGTAGCTGTCCATCACCTCGCCGTACAAGACGACGCTACCCCAGTGAAACAAGCACAAAGAAAATACCGACCTGAAATACTTCCAAAAATAGAAGCCGAGGTAGACAAACTCATAGCCGCAGGGTTCATTAGAGAAGTTAAATATCCCACATGGGTCTCGTGTATTGTTCCTGTCAAAAAGAGAAATGGTCAAACACGTATATGTGTAGATTTTCGGGATTTAAACAAAGCGTGTCCCAAAGATGACTTCCCCATACCTATTTCTGAAATACTAGTCGATGCCACCATGGGACATGAAATATTTTCTTTCATGGATGGTTATTCCGGTTATAATCAAATAAAAATGGCGCCGGAAGATGAAGAATTAACAGCGTTCCGCACACCTAAGGGTATATACTGTTATAAGGTTATGCCTTTCGGGTTGAAAAATGCTGGGGCGACATACCAACGTGCCATGACAATCATCTTAGATGGGTTGTTGTATGATATCGTCGAATGTTATATTGATGACATAGTTGTAAAATCAAAGCGCGAACAAGATCATTTAAAACATCTAGAAATGGTTTTCGAGCGTCTTAGACAACACAATCTAAAAATGAACCCAATGAAGTGTGCATTCGGAGTTTCCTCCGGAAAATTTCTGGGTTTTGTGGTTACAAAGCGCGGTATTCAAATTGATCCGTCCAAAGTACAAGCGATCGTCAAAATGCCACCGCCTGTGAACCTTAAAAAGTTAAAAAGTTTCCAGGGGCATTTAGCATATATTAGACGATTTATTTCAAATTTATCCGGGAGATGCAAACCTTTCTCACGGCTTATGAAAAAGGGAGTCCCTTTCGAATGGGATCAAGCATGCCAAAATGCATTCTTGGAAATTAAAAAATATTTGATGAATCCGCCTGTTCTAGGTGCACCGGTCAAAGATCGGCCATTAATTCTTTATACTGCAGCCATGCCTACTCGCTGGGTGCCCTCTGGCACAAAATAATGATGCAGGGAAAGAAACATCCTTATATTACCTCAGTCGTACCTTGGTAGGAGCTGAATGCAACTATCCTGACATGGAAAAAATATGTCTTGCACTAGTCTTTGCTGCACAAAAATTGCGACATTACATGTTAGAGCATACAGTGCATTTAGTCTCGAGAGCAGATCCTCTCAGATATATCTTAAGTAAAATGGTGCTCTCAGGGAGACTAGCAAATGGGCGATGTTTTTGTCGCAATTCGACATTACACGTACCTCAGAAAGCCATAAAGGTCAAGCTTGGCTAACTTCTTGGCGGCGCACCGATCCCAGATGATTTCCCTATAGATGATGACTTGCCGATGAGGACGTATTTGCCACCACTATTACAAATCAACATGGCAAATGTACTTCGACGGCGCGTCTCGACGATCCGGGGCAGCAGGGGCCGGAGTTGTCTTCGTTACGCCTAACGAAGGGGTGATCCCATACTCATTCACCCTAACATCTGCAATATCAAATAATTCAGCTGAATACGAAGCTCTTATCATTGGGCTGGAGATAGGTATAAACATGGGCTAGATACGCTCTCTGTCTATGGAGACTCACAGCTAGTAATTAATCAGTTGTTGGGAATCTATACAGTAAAGAAACAAGAACTAATGCCATATTTTAAAAGGGCTAAAGAGCTTCTAGCCATGTTTGCTGATATAAATATTCAGCATATAGTTAGAAACCAAAATGAAAAGGCTGACGCCTTAGCTGGTTTAGCTGCTAGTATGTCATTAAACTCACATGAAATGATGGACGTACATGTAGAGGAGCGAAGAGTACTACCAGTATATGTTGAAGAAGAAGAAATAATAGTATCTTCTGCAATGACAGCCGACGTATGCGAAATTGAGGTAGGTGATTGGCGAGCACCATTCTTAGAATATTTGCTTCATGGATACTTACCTCTTGACGCTAGCGAAAAATCTAGAATCCGAAAAAGGTCAATTCATTACACATGCATCAACGATACACTTTATAGACGTTCGTATGATGGCATATTGTTGCGTTGCCTTGCTGGAAATGAAATTATAGAGGCCTAAATGAGGTGCACGCTGGAATATGTGGTTCTCACCAATCTGGTCCTAAATTGCACTACCAATTAAGGCGTTTAGGTTACTATTGGCCCACTATGTTTGAAGACGCCACCAAATTTGCAAAGAAATGTCACGAATGTCAAGTGCACGCTGACTTTATACATCAGCCACATGAACCACTTCATGCAACAAATATGTCTTGGCCCTTTGAAATGTGGGGGATGGATATAGTGGGTCCAATTAACCCTCCATCATCCAAAGGTCACAAATTCATCCTAGCCGCGACCGATTATTTCTCTAAGTGGGCTGAACTCATACCACTAAAAGAGGATAACGCACAAAATGTGGAACATTTTATAAGAACGACTAATATATCGCTTTGGCGTTCCTTCTCGGATCATGTCTGATAATGGAACTCCTTTAAAAATAAACATGTGGACAAGCTATGTTCAAAATTCAAGATAAATCATTTCTACTCTACGGCATATATCCGGCCGCTAACGGACAAGCAGAGGCTTTTAATAAAACTCTATGTAAATTGCTAAAGAAAGTTGTATCCGGCAATAAGCGAGAGTGGCATGAAAAACTTCTCGAAGCATTGTGGGCGTATAGAACCACGACGCGACACCGACGGGATGACGCCTTATTCCCTAGTATTTGGAGGAGAAGCAGTTTTACCTTTGGAAGTCCAAATACTCATTAAGGGTCGCCACTCATGA